>JANUFT010000002.1:50111187-50324999 GCA_037127435.1 Epinephelus malabaricus | reverse complement strand
CCCGTCTCTCTAGCACGCACCCAAGAGGATCAGTCAAAAACTGATCCTGGTCAAAACCCCCTATCCTAACCCTAACCCTAACCCTAACCCAACCCCAACCAAGCCCAACCCCAACCAAGCCCAACCCCAACCCGCCCCAACCCCAACTCCGGTAAGTACAGCTCTTCTTCAGGCTTACCACAACTTAGGCTTACACACAGCAGCTTTAGGCCAGCCCAGGGCTCACACTCCTTAGGCTTAGCATGCTCACCCACTTACGCTCCGCTTCTACAACACCCCCCATTCACTTATATGGCCAAACTTCATTTGCCCACAACTTTTCACAGGAATGTCCCACACACTCGGGGGTGCTACCGTTGGACTCGCAGCACCCACAAATGGGGGGGTAGCCACCGCTCCCGTCTCTCTGCCGCGCTCCCTTGACGATCGGTCCGGACCGATCCTGGTTATCACCCCCATACCCTAACCCTAACCCCTAACCCGATCCTGGTTATCACCCCCATACCCTAACCCTGGTTATCACCCCCATACCTAACCCACGCACCCAAGAGGATCAGTCAAAAACTGATCCTGGTCAAAACCCCCTATCCTAACCCCTAACCCTAACCCAACCCCTCACCCGCCCAACCCCAACCAAGCCCAACCCCAACCAAGCCCAACCCCAACCCGCCCCAACCCCAACTCCGGTAAGTACAGCTCTTCTTCAGGCTTACCACAACTTAGGCTTACACACAGCAGCTTTAGGCCAGCCCAGGGCTCACACTCCTTAGGCTTAGCATGCTCACCCACTTACGCTCCGCTTCTACAACACCCCCCATTCACTTATATGGCCAAACTTCATTTGCCCACAACTTTTCACAGGAATGTCCCACACACTCGGGGGTGCTACCGTTGGACTCGCAGCACCCACAAATGGGGGGGTAGCCACCGCTCCCGTCTCTCTGCCGCGCTCCCTTGACGATCGGTCCGGACCGATCCTGGTTATCACCCCCATACCTAACCCACCCACCCGGGGGCAACGCCCCCGGTAACTAAGTCGCCTACCACGAGTCCAACGCACCCACCCCCGTCCCTCTACCACGTACGGTTCTCCCGCAATCAACCGATTGAGCCCGGCTCAATTTGGGTTAAGACCCCCTACTCTACCCCTAACACCCCCATACCTAACCCCAACCAAGCCCAACCCCAACCAAGCCCAAAATCCTAACCCCAACCAAGCCCAACCCCTCACCCGCCCAACCCCAACCAAGCCCAACCCCAACCAAGCCCAACCCCAACCCGCCCCAACCCCAACTCCGGTAAGTACAGCTCTTCTTCAGGCTTACCACAACTTAGGCTTACACACAGCAGCTTTAGGCCAGCCCAGGGCTCACACTCCTTAGGCTTAGCATGCTCACCCACTTACGCTCCGCTTCTACAACACCCCCCATTCACTTATATGGCCAAACTTCATTTGCCCACAACTTTTCACAGGAATGTCCCACACACTCGGGGGTGCTACCGTTGGACTCGCAGCACCCACAAATGGGGGGGTAGCCACCGCTCCCGTCTCTCTAGCACGCACCCAAGAGGATCAGTCAAAAACTGATCCTGGTCAAAACCCCCTATCCTAACCCTAACCCTAACCCTAACCCAACCCCAACCAAGCCCAACCCCAACCAAGCCCAACCCCAACCCGCCCCAACCCCAACTCCGGTAAGTACAGCTCTTCTTCAGGCTTACCACAACTTAGGCTTACACACAGCAGCTTTAGGCCAGCCCAGGGCTCACACTCCTTAGGCTTAGCATGCTCACCCACTTACGCTCCGCTTCTACAACACCCCCCATTCACTTATATGGCCAAACTTCATTTGCCCACAACTTTTCACAGGAATGTCCCACACACTCGGGGGTGCTACCGTTGGACTCGCAGCACCCACAAATGGGGGGGTAGCCACCGCTCCCGTCTCTCTGCCGCGCTCCCTTGACGATCGGTCCGGACCGATCCTGGTTATCACCCCCATACCCTAACCCTAACCCCTAACCCGATCCTGGTTATCACCCCCATACCCTAACCCTGGTTATCACCCCCATACCTAACCCACGCACCCAAGAGGATCAGTCAAAAACTGATCCTGGTCAAAACCCCCTATCCTAACCCCTAACCCTAACCCAACCCCTCACCCGCCCAACCCCAACCAAGCCCAACCCCAACCAAGCCCAACCCCAACCCGCCCCAACCCCAACTCCGGTAAGTACAGCTCTTCTTCAGGCTTACCACAACTTAGGCTTACACACAGCAGCTTTAGGCCAGCCCAGGGCTCACACTCCTTAGGCTTAGCATGCTCACCCACTTACGCTCCGCTTCTACAACACCCCCCATTCACTTATATGGCCAAACTTCATTTGCCCACAACTTTTCACAGGAATGTCCCACACACTCGGGGGTGCTACCGTTGGACTCGCAGCACCCACAAATGGGGGGGTAGCCACCGCTCCCGTCTCTCTGCCGCGCTCCCTTGACGATCGGTCCGGACCGATCCTGGTTATCACCCCCATACCTAACCCACCCACCCGGGGGCAACGCCCCCGGTAACTAAGTCGCCTACCACGAGTCCAACGCACCCACCCCCGTCCCTCTACCACGTACGGTTCTCCCGCAATCAACCGATTGAGCCCGGCTCAATTTGGGTTAAGACCCCCTACTCTACCCCTAACACCCCCATACCTAACCCCAACCAAGCCCAACCCCAACCAAGCCCAAAATCCTAACCCCAACCAAGCCCAACCCCTCACCCGCCCAACCCCAACCAAGCCCAACCCCAACCAAGCCCAACCCCAACCCGCCCCAACCCCAACTCCGGTAAGTACAGCTCTTCTTCAGGCTTACCACAACTTAGGCTTACACACAGCAGCTTTAGGCCAGCCCAGGGCTCACACTCCTTAGGCTTAGCATGCTCACCCACTTACGCTCCGCTTCTACAACACCCCCCATTCACTTATATGGCCAAACTTCATTTGCCCACAACTTTTCACAGGAATGTCCCACACACTCGGGGGTGCTACCGTTGGACTCGCAGCACCCACAAATGGGGGGGTAGCCACCGCTCCCGTCTCTCTAGCACGCACCCAAGAGGATCAGTCAAAAACTGATCCTGGTCAAAACCCCCTATCCTTGACGATCGGTCCGGACCGATCCTGGTTATCACCCCCATACCTAACCCACGCACCCAAGAGGATCAGTCAAAAACTGATCCTGGTCAAAACCCCCTATCCTAACCCCTAACCCTAACCCAACCCCTCACCCGCCCAACCCCAACCAAGCCCAACCCCAACCAAGCCCAACCCCAACCCGCCCCAACCCCAACTCCGGTAAGTACAGCTCTTCTTCAGGCTTACCACAACTTAGGCTTACACACAGCAGCTTTAGGCCAGCCCAGGGCTCACACTCCTTAGGCTTAGCATGCTCACCCACTTACGCTCCGCTTCTACAACACCCCCCATTCACTTATATGGCCAAACTTCATTTGCCCATAACTTTTCACAGGAATGTCCCACACACTCGGGGGTGCTACCGTTGGACTCGCAGCACCCACAAATGGGGGGGTAGCCACCGCTCCCGTCTCTCTGCCGCGCTCCCTTGACGATCGGTCCGGACCGATCCTGGTTATCACCCCCATACCTAACCCCCAAGCCCAACCCCAACCAAGCCCAAAATCCTAACCCCAACCAAGCCCAACCCCTCACCCGCCCAACCCCAACCAAGCCCAACCCCAACCAAGCCCAACCCCAACCCGCCCCAACCCCAACTCCGGTAAGTACAGCTCTTCTTCAGGCTTACCACAACTTAGGCTTACACACAGCAGCTTTAGGCCAGCCCAGGGCTCACACTCCTTAGGCTTAGCATGCTCACCCACTTACGCTCCGCTTCTACAACACCCCCCATTCACTTATATGGCCAAACTTCATTTGCCCATAACTTTTCACAGGAATGTCCCACACACTCGGGGGTGCTACCGTTGGACTCGCAGCACCCACAAATGGGGGGGTAGCCACCGCTCCCGTCTCTCTGCCGCGCTCCCTTGACGATCGGTCCGGACCGATCCTGGTTATCACCCCCATACCTAACCCCAACTCCGGTAAGTACAGCTCTTCCTAACCCCAACCAAGCCCAAAATCCTAACCCCAACCAAGCCCAACCCCTCACCCGCCCAACCCCAACCAAGCCCAACCCCAACCAAGCCCAACCCCAACCCGCCCCAACCCCAACTCCGGTAAGTACAGCTCTTCTTCAGGCTTACCACAACTTAGGCTTACACACAGCAGCTTTAGGCCAGCCCAGGGCTCACACTCCTTAGGCTTAGCATGCTCACCCACTTACGCTCCGCTTCTACAACACCCCCCATTCACTTATATGGCCAAACTTCATTTGCCCATAACTTTTCACAGGAATGTCCCACACACTCGGGGGTGCTACCGTTGGACTCGCAGCACCCACAAATGGGGGGGTAGCCACCGCTCCCGTCTCTCTGCCGCGCTCCCTTGACGATCGGTCCGGACCGATCCTGGTTATCACCCCCATACCTAACCCCCAAGCCCAACCCCAACCAAGCCCAAAATCCTAACCCCAACCAAGCCCAACCCCTCACCCGCCCAACCCCAACCAAGCCCAACCCCAACCAAGCCCAACCCCAACCCGCCCCAACCCCAACTCCGGTAAGTACAGCTCTTCTTCAGGCTTACCACAACTTAGGCTTACACACAGCAGCTTTAGGCCAGCCCAGGGCTCACACTCCTTAGGCTTAGCATGCTCACCCACTTACGCTCCGCTTCTACAACACCCCCCATTCACTTATATGGCCAAACTTCATTTGCCCATAACTTTTCACAGGAATGTCCCACACACTCGGGGGTGCTACCGTTGGACTCGCAGCACCCACAAATGGGGGGGTAGCCACCGCTCCCGTCTCTCTGCCGCGCTCCCTTGACGATCGGTCCGGACCGATCCTGGTTATCACCCCCATACCTAACCCCAACTCCGGTAAGTACAGCTCTTCCTAACCCCAACCAAGCCCAAAATCCTAACCCCAACCAAGCCCAACCCCTCACCCGCCCAACCCCAACCAAGCCCAACCCCAACCAAGCCCAACCCCAACCCGCCCCAACCCCAACTCCGGTAAGTACAGCTCTTCTTCAGGCTTACCACAACTTAGGCTTACACACAGCAGCTTTAGGCCAGCCCAGGGCTCACACTCCTTAGGCTTAGCATGCTCACCCACTTACGCTCCGCTTCTACAACACCCCCCATTCACTTATATGGCCAAACTTCATTTGCCCATAACTTTTCACAGGAATGTCCCACACACTCGGGGGTGCTACCGTTGGACTCGCAGCACCCACAAATGGGGGGGTAGCCACCGCTCCCGTCTCTCTGCCGCGCTCCCTTGACGATCGGTCCGGACCGATCCTGGTTATCACCCCCATACCTAACCCGCCCCAACCCCAACTCCGGTAAGTACAGCTCTTCCTAACCCCAACCAAGCCCAAAATCCTAACCCCAACCAAGCCCAACCCCTCACCCGCCCAACCCCAACCAAGCCCAACCCCAACCAAGCCCAACCCCAACCCGCCCCAACCCCAACTCCGGTAAGTACAGCTCTTCTTCAGGCTTACCACAACTTAGGCTTACACACAGCAGCTTTAGGCCAGCCCAGGGCTCACACTCCTTAGGCTTAGCATGCTCACCCACTTACGCTCCGCTTCTACAACACCCCCCATTCACTTATATGGCCAAACTTCATTTGCCCAGAACTTTTCACAGGAATGTCCCACACACTCGGGGGTGCTACCGTTGGACTCGCAGCACCCACAAATGGGGGGGTAGCCACCGCTCCCGTCTCTCTAGCACGCACCCAAGAGGATCAGTCAAAAACTGATCCTGGTCAAAACCCCCTATCCCTCTGACCCCCCCCTAAAAACATGCACGCACGCACGCACACACGTGCACGCACACACTCCTGAGAGACCCTATATTATCCAAAACAATGGGTACTCTTGTACTTAATTTGAGCCCAAACTGGCCCTAAGCTACTACTGCTTGGACGTGACCTTTGACCCTAAATACACCCCTGACAGGCCCTAGACTAGACTAAAATGATGTGCACTACAGTACTTAATTTGAACCCAAATTGGCCCTCACCACACTCGACGCTACTGCGACTTGGACTTGACCTTTGACCCCAAACACACCTTGGACCATGGGATGGGACTCTGAGGAGGGATGATGGACCGTGCCTTTTAGTCTCATCGTCTCCGACGATGAGACTCAACTCCTTTCATCCTAACAATAAACACATAATGAACATTAATACTCAGTGTGTGTGTTAAAATGATTATAACATTGGTAAATTATCATACAAAAATGAATACATTATAAACGAGTCGAATAGATTTATATTTTAAATTATGACGTGCGTGTGTGTTTGTGTGTGTAAGTAACTTCCTGGATAATGAACATCATGAACAGCTAATAAAACAAGGTCAAGGGTCAGAGCTACCCAGTGGCCAGCACCAGTAGACTTTGGTTGGGTTGCAGCTGCCTAATGTGAGAGTACAGCCTGTGAAGCAGGGCTCATATGAGTGCAGAGGCACTGCAAAAAAAAACATCTGTCTTCACAGAGCATTTTGATCAGATAAATAACAATAACAATATGCTGGGTTTTGAAGTCCATCGTCCCGTTGATGTTGTACCTAACAACATACAAAAAAATACACATCAAACAGTTAATATAAAATACAAATTATAATTTTACATAGATTGTAACACCTCATTTAAATCCTACCTCAGCACACTGCACTTTATTTTTATATTGAATTTGGTCCTTACCATCAAGCTTTCGGTGCTCTTTCATGTTGCTTCTATTGTGATTTACGTAAACTTCTTAATATGTCTTGTTGTGATGTTATGATATACCAACATGTTTAATGTAAATGTGTTTTTAAATGTTACACAAAATGAAGATAAATGTCTTCCTTCTGTACACAAAAGGTAGACAAAGCATTTTCTATTCCATTCTATTCTATTTAATGAAAAGTAAAAGTGCAACATCATGACTTTTGACATGGACTGGTGAGAGAGACTTTTTTTTAGATTGATACTGTAGTTACCTGATGGCTCTGACATCGTGGACAGTGGGGTCACTGGGTTTGATCCCTGGGCGGACGTGCAACGTGGTCCCATTCCCCGGGGGTCCTTGGTGACTTCTCCCTTCTTGTTTCTCCCGACATACGGCTGTCCCATTATTATTCTTTTTACCTCATTCTTCCTCCAATTATCTTTCCCCTTGTGCTTTCTTCCTCCAACTGCGTCATGCTCAGCCTCATCAGAATCTTAAAAAATGCAACAACAAAAATTAGAGTTTGTGTGTGTGATCCACTGTGACTGCTGCTGTGAAATGTGCTAATCGATCCACTCTACACATTAACATTCATACAATGTAATACATTTCTATACAACTCATATCATACACACATTATTCACTCTAATTTACCTGCATTCACACCATCCTCATCATCTCCACTCTCTTGTGCCGTCTCCTCATCCTCTCTCTCTCTGAGCTGCCATCATCTCTCCCTGGTTCTGGTTGTTCCTTTCCATCGCTCTCTCCATCTGTGCTGTCACTGTTCTCTATACAACAATAAAAAACATGTGAGTGTGTGTGATCCACTGTGAAATGTGCTAATCTATTCATACATTGTAATACATTTCTACATAACTCATGACATACAGTAACTAATTTACCTGCGTCCACATCATAATCCTTATCTTTGCTGTCTCAACCTTTCTCTCTGAGCTGCTCCTTGGTTCTTCCTCTCTGTCACTTTCTCCTTCTATGCTGTCACTGTCTATCACTGGCCTTAACTTTTTTCACCGCCTCATAGGACACCTTCACCATCTCGCACATTTCCCTCAGGGACACAGACATCACTACTGACACACGCACACACAGAGACATCACTACTGACTGACAAAAGGCACTCATCTTTAGAAAAATAGATGAAATACCTTATTCCATGGCAAGTTCTACTAGCAGAACATGATTAAAAACTATAACTTAACACGTTTTGGCGTCCAGCAGTCAGACCGGTGCACTCTGATTACTGAATGCTTTCACCTGCTAATTGACTCACCTTCTGTGTATAAGTTTGTTTCCTGAGGAAGGCTGGAAGGAACAGTTTTGATTATGTTCTGCCTGTAAAACTTGGCATGGAATAAGTGCGCCTTGTTTTTTTCCCCGTTTTTTTTTTTTTAAATAAGTATAACTTTAGATGAAGTATCGATCTAAAGTTAGCTAGTGAGAGACAGGCTGTGAATAACATTGCTCTGGTAATTTCTTATCACATCGCTAGCTAGCTCAACACTTATACACAATGTTAAAATTAATCAGATACACTGCATACTTTTAACTGAATTTGCAACCACCCAAGCCTTATATGAAAACACTTTGAGCTATTTACCTCAGTGAAATCCAACAATCTCCGTGTTTGTCTCCGCTCCTCTTGTTTACGTCCTTCACAATATGGCGGAAGGGTGGGGGTGGAGTTAGGAGGTTTGATCGACAGTTTCAGGATCCAATGGCGTTAGGAGGTTTAGTCACAGGCAGTTTTAAATACTTTTCATTGGTTAAATATTTGTAAAACCACAGTCAGACATACAGAGTGACCAATAGTACTGATTAATGGAAAAAAATAAAAATCATGATTTTTGGACATAGGAGGTTTGCGCCTGCAGCGACGATATGTTATTGGCCATGCAATGATTTTACACAAACTATCAACATTCTGTGAACGCATCACAAGACGTGGTATATCGTGGATATACTCCCTGTATAACGTGCTCTCAGCCAATCGGCGTCAGGGATCAAACTGACCGTTATATAAAATTTTATATTTCACAGCTGTTTATAATGATTGTGCAAAATCCCAGTCAATCCCAGACATTTCTTTTCAGGAAGCTTGGTTCTGTAAGGGGAGAAACAAACGACCCTCGACTGGGTTCCTGGAGGAGTGCCTCCGCAACCGAAGGAAGCGGGCACTTCGACAGACCAATCCTCACCAGGCTCAAGGTCAACAAGGCGCTGGACCTAAGAGACCCTGTCTTGTTTTGCATGGTAAGATTTACATGTATTACTCACATACTCACTTGGTGACTCACTCACATTCATTCACTCACCTACTTAAAGGAGTGGTTGAGGATTTTGGACATAGGGCATTTACAAGTTGTTCTTTCTATCAGTGGAGACCGTTTTTAACCCGTTTCATCATGTTGGCTTAGTTGCATAATTCACCAATGAAAAGCTAGTGCAAGTGAATGAAGTAAAATATTATGTCCAAAATCTTGAACCACCCCTTAAATTGCTGACTAACTCGCATATTCACTCACTCACTCACTCACTCACTCGCATTATTCAGTGCTGTAGTCATTTTACTTTCATTGTTAATTTCTTTTCAGACTGTATAGATACAGTCGGCAATGACGGGAACATCCACAACCACAAAGGAGGACAAAATGGCTTCAAGCTATCAGAAGAGAGCTTTTAGCATTGCACAGAAACAGGCAAAAGAAATGTCCTTCAGAGGGCTATATTTTATTTTATGCTTGGAGTACATTTCAGAGCCAGCAGTTTTTGTTTGTTTGGTTTTTTTTTTTACATATACCGTACTCGGTAAAGAACTTTAATCAGTACTTCTACTTTTACCAGACTTTTGTACACAAGTATCCGTACTTTTACTTAGGTACTGAATGTGTACTTTTGTACGTGTTGCAAGGAAATCTACACAAATTACAAATGTAGTACAAACTTCACTAGCGTTTAAACAATTAATCTAATATTCCTCATTCCCCTGACATAGTCTACGATTGTTTGAAAATGGTTTACATTAAATTAAACTTACCTGAAATGAAGTACTGACTGCAGACATACACATGTTTTGTTGTTGGGTCCCATAATCTGCCAAACTCGTCCTCTCTTCTGATAGCTTGAAGCCATTTTGTCCTCCTTTGTTGTTCTGTTTTATTATTTGGTAAAATGTAAAACATTAATTGGTCATTTTTTGGTTTATTTGCGGTGCAAAAGGGCACACAGCAACTCTTCGGCATTGTGGCTAATGGCAGAGACCGGTTTGTTATCCCCCTCGGCTCTAACCGGATGTGACATTTGTGGGCGTTCCCGTCATTGCCAACTATGCTGTTTATTGGTAGGTGTGGACGCCAGAATGGCACCGGAACCAGAGCCATGCCGGAGCCCTGCCAGTGTGAAAGCACTATTAATTTGTGAAAGGTTAACTGTATGGGCCTATCATACTGACCTTTGTACCGACTAGGGATGGGCAAACGATCAAAAATTCTTTTTCGATGATTACAAGAATTAACAATTAATTATTGATTAATTGATAACGAAGCAGTGTAGGAAATAAGCCCCTGACACACCGACCCAATGTCGCCTGCAGCTGTGCGGGGGCTCAAGCCCACTTCATCCAGCGCTCCTACCCCAGTACCAGAACCCCTGCTCCACTACTAGCTCTGGCTCTCCCGAAAACACGTCCTTTTGTGTTTTTATTTACTGAGTGAAGAAACCACTTTTTCCCTCTAACCCGAACTGCATTCCTTTCGGTTCAACCAGCAAGCAGCCAGCAGTTTCATCAACACAATAGACATTGACCAGCGACTTCCTTGCAGCATTATAACACGTAATCCCCCTGCTGAGACATGGGGGTAATGTAGAGTGAAGAGTGATGTCATACAGCTACGAAAACAGTAAACTTTCAACCAGGAGGCAGGTCGCGGGAGCCGCTGTGTCAGTTAACGACTATCGAGGATAAAAAATGTAATTGACCAAGATCCTTATCACTCAATTATCGATCTTCGAAAATTGATGCCCATCCGTAATACTGACAGCCAATACTTTTTTCAACAGATTCTGACATTACAGAGGAGAGGGCCATGCAAATGGTTGCTTGGCTTAAAGTCCATGTCTTTCCACTGGACACAGTGACTGAATACATGTGTGACACTGCCATCTACCGAGCCAAATGGATACGGGAACATGGGACCAGAACAGTTGCTGAAATACAAACGGAGTTTCCACGTTTAGTGGATACCCCAGGGATGGTAGGTGTTGTACTCATTTGGTAGAGCGAACTGTCCAATGACTGAACCGAACCCCAACCCCCTGTGTGTGTGTGTGTGTGTGTGTGTGTGTGTGTGAGAGAGAGAGAAAGAATGGGTGAATGAGAGGCTGTTATTAGAAAAGCGCAGTCCATTAACCATGTGGTGTATATACTGAGGCCTCCATTGTCTTGGGGACAACTAAGAATTTTTTCCTTATTTTGGATCTGTACTATGAAAGTTAGAATTTGAAATCAGGCATTTCAGGCTGTTGGATTCTATAAATATTAGACAGTAAATAACATTTTTTACATAATTAGACCAGATTCATCTGTAAACTTGGCTATTGTTGACACTTTTCTTATTGTTGCTATTTTTTCTCCATTCTGCAGATTGCCCAAGACTTCCAGAGCTTGCACCCAGAGGCATCAGCCAGGCTGGCTGAAAAGTGGGTGTCACTGTTCAGTGAGAAGATCTTGAAGCTGGCAGCAAAAGAAAGAAATGCCGTCATCCATCTGTCGGCTATGAACTACAACAATGACACTGACACTGCAGGTATGCACAGTAATAATTTCCTACACTTCTCTTATTTTACAAATGTCATGACTTATTTCTTCGTGTAACAGATTTCATTTTTGCTTCTCTGTGTCATGCTCTTTACTTTCATTCATTACAACCCATGTTAAAAGACAATTTTGTTGTTAAACCAACTTAGGGTGTATTGAGGTATTAACCTGAGTTGACACTTGTCTAACAAGATTGGATGAAGTGATTAATCAGCTGTGCTGCACACCTGAGATTAATCACTTCATTCAAAAGTATTTGACAGGAAACCAATGTGTGAGCTTCCTCCAGGAAGTACTGGAGCTGGGGACTACAGTTATGCACGTAGTCAATACACCCTAAGTTAATTTAATTCCAAAATTGTCCTTTAAGGGCTTACCCTGAGGGGGGATTTGATATGGGTGCTCCAGACCAGAGTACCCATATAAAATTTTTAACTCGGTTACAGTTGCATAGATTAGAGATGGGAATGTGCTGTTATGCATTAAATGCAAAGTGATGTCATGCTTCTACATGTTATTCAATTCAATTCAATTCAATTTTATTTATAAAGCCCAATATCACAAATCACAATTTGCCTCACAGGGCTTTACAGCATACGACATCCCTCTGTCCTTAAGACCCTCACAGTGGATAAGGAAAAACTCCCCAAAAAAACCCCTTTAACGGGGGAAAAAAAAAACGGTAGAAACCTCAGGAAGAGCAACTGAGGAGGGATCCCTCTTCCAGGACGGACAGACGTGCAATAGATGTCGTACAGAACAGATCAGCATAATAAATTAACAGTAAACCATATGACACAATGAGAGAGAGAGAGAGAGAGAGAGAGAGAGAGAGAGAGAGAGATGCAGGTAATGACAGTAGTTTACAACAACAAGTTATAGTTCTGGCTACTGTGGTACAATATGTTGAAAGTATGTATTAATATCTGACAGTATACATGTGTGACAGTAGAAGTATGACTAATGACTAATGATGGCAGCAGCAGCAGGAGGCATCTGGCAGGACCACGGCATCAGCACAGCCACACACGTCACGCTGTCCAGGCACCGCTGTGATATGAGTTAATCTGAGAGACAGTGGAGCACAAAGGCCCCGGAGAAGAAGCCGAGTTAGTGACATCCAGAATGGCCGAGTTAGCAAGATGCAGTAATAGAATGAGAGAGAGAGAGAGAGAGAGAGAGAGAGAGAGAGAGAGAGAAGAGAGAAAGAGAAAGAGAGAGAGAGAGAAGGTATGTAAGTCTTCCTGATTAAATCCTTTGTAGTGGAAAAAGGAAATGTTGATCAGTCATGTAAAAATAAACATCCGTTGGAGCAATACAGCAGCATGGCATGTAAGCTTAGGCGATTGGACGAATATATGACCAGTCGCCCATCGGCTGAGTCCATCACGGTTGGTTTCATTTTTGACGATTTTTTTTTTTTTTTGGGCGATTACTAAATTAATGGTCTGTCTCCACAGAATTCAACTCGGTACATATAGTCCATAATTTGGCCTACTATGTTGAGCATAATTCAAAGTGTGTGCATATTGGAACTGACAGCTTCACACTGGTTTCCGACGAGTCTTTCACAAAACACCTCAGTGATGGCGGAGCTGAAAGTTATGGCTGGGGTCCACCGGGCACGTCAGCGGTGCGACACGTCTGCAGCACGAGTCCCGTAGCAGCTCGCCCCCCCTGTTAATCAATTACAGCGGCTCCACCGGCAACGGGAGCGGTTTGACAACTCCCATCTGCCGTGCGACAACTCTCTATTTAGGATGCTCTTCTATTTTTGTCGTGCTACGCTCCCCTACGCGACCCTCCAGCACATAAAAACTATATGAAATAGTGTGCTAAACGAGCACAATGTGTTTTTAAATGAATAAACCATTATCAGAGGTGATATGTGATGATTTTTTTTTTTCATGCATTTACCCATGTTTATCTGTGACACTGTGTAAATGTCCGTGGCGGACATTTGAAAGTGAGTAGATGACAAACGGTACAGTGAACTTGTAGATAACTCAAATATATGTAATAACTTAGGTGGAAAATGCTTTAACTATCATGGCTCAGCAAATGGTAAACAAGACGCTTGACGTGATGCTTACGTTTGCAGCCGGTGGAACCTGGCCGTAACGTTAATTCATAAACCATATTTGAGAACTACATCAAAAAAGATGTGTTGTGCACCCTGATCGTTATGCACTGCTCAAAAAAATAAAGGGAACACTTAAACAACACAATGTAACTCCAAGTCAATCACACTTCTGTGAAATCAAACTGTCCACTTAAGAAGCAACACTGATTGACAATCAATTTCACATGCTGTTGTGCAAATGGAATAGACAACAGGTGGAAATTATAGGCAATTAGCAAGACACCCCCAATAAAGGAGTGGTTCTGCAGGTGGTGACCACAGACCACTTCTCAGTTCCTATGCTTTCTGGCTGATGTTTTGGTCACTTTTGAATGCTGGCGGTGCTTTCACTCTAGTGGTAGCATGAGACGGAGTCTACAACCCACACAAGTGGCTCAGGTAGTGCAGCTCATCCAGGATGGCACATCAATGCGAGCTGTGGCAAGAAGGTTTGCTGTGTCTGTCAGCATAGTGTCCAGAGCATGGAGGCGCTACCAGGAGACAGGCCAGTACATCAGGAGACTTGGAGGAGGCCGTAGGAGGGCAACAACCCAGCAGCAGGACCGCTACCTCCGCCTTTGTGCAAGGAGGAACAGGAGGAGCACTGCCAGAGCCCTGCAAAATGACCTCCAGCAGGCCACAAATGTGCATGTGTCTGCTCAAACGGTCAGAAACAGACTCCATGAGGGTGGTATGAGGGCCCGACGTCCACAGGTGGGGGTTGTGCTTACAGCCCAACACCGTGCAGGACGTTTGGCATTTGCCAGAGAACACCAAGATTGGCAAATTCACCACTGGCGCCCTGTGCTCTTCACAGATGAAAGCAGGTTCACACTGAGCACATGTGACAGACGTGACAGAGTCTGGAGACGCCGCGGAGAACGTTCTGCTGCCTGCAACATCCTCCAGCATGACCGGTTTGGCAGTGGGTCAGTAATGGTGTGGGGTGGCATTTCTTTGGGGGGCCGCACAGCCCTCCATGTGCTCGCCAGAGGTAGCCTGACTGCCATTAGGTACCGAGATGAGATCCTCAGACCCATTGTGAGACCATATGCTGGTGCGGTTGGCCCTGGGTTCCTCCTAATGCAAGACAATGCTAGACCTCATGTGGCTGGAGTGTGTCAGCAGTTCCTGCAAGACGAAGGCATTGATGCTATGGACTGGCCCGCCCGTTCCCCACACCTGAATCCAATTGAGCACATCTGGGACATCATGTCTCGCTCCATCCACCAACGCCACGTTGCACCACAGACTGTCCAGGAGTTGGCGGATGCTTTAGTCCAGGTCTGGGAGGAGATCCCTCAGGAGACCATCCGCCACCTCATCAGGAGCATGCCCAGGCGTTGTAGGGAGGTCATACAGGCACGTGGAGGCCACACACACTACTGAGCCTCATTTTGACTTGTTTTAAGGACATTACATCAAAGTTGGATCAGCCTGTAGTGTGTTTTTCCACTTTAATTTTGAGTGTGACTCCAAATCCAGACCTCCATGGGTTAATAAATTTGATTTCCATTGATAATTTTTGTGTGATTTTGTTGTCAGCACATTCAACTATGTAAAGAACAAAGTATTTAATAAGAATTTTTCATTCATTCAGATCTGGGATGTGTTATTTTAGTGTTCCCTTTATTTTTTTGACCAGTGTAGTAGGACAGGTATGTTACCCTATCTCCCACCTGTTTGCTGATTTAGAGGCTGTGAGCGAATGCGTCCTTCTGCAGTCGTTAGACTCTTTTTAAAATGGTGTTGGACAGTCGTCTTCAGCCCGTCTTTACAGCTTATTACTCAGCAAAGATCTCAAGGTGATTTTTTTTTTTTTTAAGAATAAGAGTATAGCCTATAGGCTGTATGTTTCAGTAAAATTTCAATTCAATAATTTTGACATTAAAGACCACAGTCAGAGCATAAGACACAGGTAAATTTATTCAAACAGAATAAACAGTTGGTCGGTCCACAAAAATTACACAGTAACAGTAGCCTATGATAACAAATAAGTAAATATAAACGAAGGACATTGGAAAAATAAAGTGCAAAAATCACAGTCACATAAAATAATGATGTCCACTCCCTTTGCGCTGTCTTTATAATAATGCCGTTGTGGACGTGACAAAAAAAACTTAAGATGTTATAGCTGTTCTAAAAGCCTCTCGGAGGGTTATTGCTTGAATAAATAAATACAAATAATAATAAATACAGGCTAAAAGAAGAACAATGGAAAAATAAAGTGCAAAAATCACATAAAATAATAAAGTCCCTTTGTGCTGTCTTTAACTCAAAAACACAGTGTTTTAAGTGTTTTTGGAGAGGAAAACGAGCATGTTAACCTTATCTGGCTTAAGCAAAGTGCGCATATGGTTAACAATGTTACCAGTCGTGCTAAACACCCTCTCTGATGGAGTGCTTGTTGCCGGTATGCACAGATATTTCCTTGCCATGTTGGACATGAGTGGGCTCGCAAAGCACACTGCATTTTTTTGCTGCATTCATGTGGTGTCGGGAGATCCGAGTTGCCGAGTTGTTTTTCTGGCATGAGGTGGCGTTCATGTGAATTATCCCATTCTGAAAGTGATTTTTCGATTCTTTCCGACATCACATGAATGCAACATCCCCCCTCTTTTTTTTTTCTCCGCCACACACACAACTGCCGAATATATCGGCAACCGCCAGTTGATGGGCTGATGGTGGCCGGTTGGAAATTTTTAACATATCGCCCAACCCTAATGGCATGCTTTCAGTGAAACAAACAAAAATATTTGTAAAAATTGCTTAATTAATGTCACTAGAACCATGTCTTTGCCTTTCAGACATGAAGGGAGATGTGGCCCTGCAGATCCTTCCGTATCTTCTCCCTGGATCCAGCTACAAAGTAGCAAAGAACAGCACCCGTCCCACTTTGGATGAGGCAAAGACTTTTTTCATCGACAAGAAACCCGTAAGTATAAAAGGGTCAACTGTAGCTTAGGAGGTAGAGCAGGTGTCCTGGTGGTTCAGATCCTGGCTCCTGTGTGCATGTCAAAGTAGGGAGGCAATATTGGCAATATTCGGCTGAATATATTCGGTTACCGAATATATTCAGCCGAATATTGCCAAAAAACACACATTCGGTATTCGGTGGAATAAGTGAAAAGCAAGGCCGAATAATAGCGGTGTGTATTGATAACACAATCAAACAGCGTGCCGTGACGGGCGGAGTAAAATGTCGGCAGTGTGGCGATATTTTACTCCGTCAGTCACCGCACTCACATTTGCGACTAAAAATAGTTTTGTGTGAGCAAAATACAGCCATAGTACTCTGTGGCACAAGATAATGGATATTTCCAAATAGTCGCCCGGTGGCAAATAGCCGTTTGACCCCATTTTGCGTATAAATGTCGATCCGATTAAACACCGGGGCAATTATTTCCTCATTCAGGCATCGCTGCAGGACTGTCCCTCCTTGAGGGACTGTTTGTGCTTTTACACACGGGTCAGTGGTGAAGTGGCATGGCATATATGTCCACAGTAGCTTATTATTATTATTGTTATTATTATTATTATTATTATTGTTGTTGGGTCTTATAAGAGTGGGCTACAATGAGTACTGGGCCATCAAATCACAGCATCCGCGGTGAGAGGACACGGAATTGTGTGCGCTTTTACGCACGTGGGTGTAGGTGATCGCAGATATTTGATGTGGGGAAGATGTAGCCAGATGTATTGCCTGTTTTAGATACGTGGCCGTCTGTCCGTAGTAGTGTTGTCACGATACCAAAATCTTTGTTTCAGTACCAATACCAATATGAATTTCGATACTTTTCGATACTCTTCGGTACTTTTCCTAAGGAAAAGTCCTTTTGGATACAAACCTTTAGAATAATAAATAGTAGGGGTGTAACGGTACCAAAAAAATGATGGTTCGGTAAGTACCTCAGTATGGACGTCACGGTTTGGTAACTGAAATGTTCCACCAAGTTTGTGTTGTCTCCCTTTGCGAGGCAGACTTCCTCTCGTCTTTTTTCACATGCGCCAGCTGCGAATGTTGATACAGGTGTTGTCATACACACCACTTCTGCAATCTGTGCTCCAATAGGAACAAGAAAGGCGTTTGTGTGCAGAAATGAGTAAAATAAATTAATGAATTGAATCAATTTCAAAGTACCAGTATTTTCCAAATCCAGTATAGTACCGTTTGGAATACTCTAGAACCGCAGTACTATTTTAGTACCGGTGTACCGTACAACACTAGTCCGTAGCACAAGTCATGTGCACCACTTCACTACCGGCCTGTGTGTAAAAGCTCAAACAGTCCCTCAAGGAGGGACAGCCCTGCAGGCAGGGGGAGAGCAGCTTGCGAGGGCTGCTCTCTCCCTGCCTGCAGGGCTGTCCCTCCTTGAGGTAATGAATGAGGAAATAATCAGACCAGCGTTTAACATGCAAAATGAGGTCAAACCCCCGGCGGCTATTATGTGCCTGGCGGCTATTTGCCATTGGGCGACTATTTGGAAATATACGGTATGTGACAATAATCATAGGTGTATAATAACAGTAAAAGTGTGACTAATGATAACAGCAGCAGTAGGAGGCATCTAGCAGGACCACGGCAGCTCTTGTAGGCTGAAATCAAGACGATCACATTAACCAGTGCGCAGTCATCAGATTTGACAATTATCACGGGAAAACAATCTTTGTTATATCGAGATAACGAAATAATAAGTCGTTATCACATGATAACAGTGCACAAAAAAAAAAAAAAAAAAAATACATGGCCGTTCTCCTCTTCCGTAGATGTATTTTTAGAAAAGGGATTTATCTTTTTATATATGACAAAAGGCACATCTGCCTCATTTTCACTGTGGTATCCTGATACTACTCAGAACCATGATATTTTCTAGGGATGCACCGAATATTCGGTAACCGAATATATTTGGCCGAATATTGCAAAAAAACACACATTCTGTATTCGGTGGAATAAGTTAAAAGCAAGGCCGAATAATAGCGGTGTGTTTTGATAATGCAATCAAACAGTGTGCCGTGACGGGCTGAGTAAAATGTCGGCAGTGTGGCAATCCGTCCGTCATCGCACTCGCGACTAAAAATAGTTTTGAGTGAGCAAAATAGGCTTAAATCATTCAGCACGCTGTGCGAGCAGCCTACAGATTTCAACCAGCAGCAGAAACGAAAGGCGAATCCCACCAATTGTGGGTTGAACGGGGCTCACAGACACAGACAGGAATACGTATTCCTGTCAAATACGGCAGCCATCGGCTTACCGACGAGGAGAAGTTGGCTCCAATAATATCCTCTTCTTGGCGCATGACTGCCCAGAAGTACCTGAATAGCAGAGCGAGCCGAACACAGACCGTTCGTGATGTGTCAGAGGAGAAACGAGCCGTTCACATTTCTCTCTTTGTGGCAGGTAACGGTCCACAAACCTCACCGCACTTTAGGGACTGTTCTTTACTTATGAAGGGACTGTTCTTTACTTGTCAGGGGAGGAGGGTGGCTGGTTGATTCTTATTTTATTTATTTATTTTATTTCGATCCCCGCTATGTTAATCACTTATTGATGCCGTTTTTGAAGTATGAATAAGTCAATAAGTAATTTATTACATTGAAATATCATTGATGTATTATAGAAAAGTGACTTATCTTTTTTTATACAACAGTTAGTTCCGGCCCTGCAATCTGATTGATTGAGAGACAGTGAAACCATGATGATATTGGAGTACAACATCACGGTTATTTCACTGTGTATGTATTACTCCGCCTCACAGCTGATTGCAATTAACAATCAAATCAAAACTGACAGTTAGTGTCAGTTAGGTCAGCAGTTGCGTTGTAGGCTAATTAATTCATCCACTGTCAAACAGCCAAAAATATGGATTTATTTCCTAAAATAAGTTTTGAATTGAACTATGAATGGTCATCAGAGGAAGATGAGGGAGAGGAGAAGCTGAATCCATCTGAGCACACATCCAGGTTTGTCAGTGTTTCTTCAGCGGAGCTCAATGACTTGGAGAAAAGCAACATACTGTCAGATCAGAAGGCAGAGTCGGCTGTGCCTGTGAAGCGACAGTCCACCATGCAGTCACCAGAGACTTATTTCACCGGCTGCACAATTAATAGAAATGTGCTGATAAATGTGTATAAAGAGTAAGTGCCTGGCGCACCATGTCTGCGTTACATACCAACGGTGACAGTCCTGAGGGAGCTATTTTTTGTTGGCGGAAGACAAATAAAATGCTTAAATGATCTATTTTGTCCTCATTTTTCAACATTTCTTAATCAACCTTGCTTATTTAACTGTTGAACTGTTGTATAAAAGCAATATCACACTCAAGCTCGTGATGTTATACTCGTGCCTACGGCCTCGTGCCTATGACCAAATCACAGCTGTGACGATACACGAGTATAACATCACTCCCTCTCGTGTGATATTGCTGCCTCATTTTCGCTGTGGTATCGTGATACTACTCAGAACCATGATATTTTCATTGGTATCGTACCGTGGGTCCCAATTTTGGTACCATGACAACACTAATCTGGAAGGGGTTCATCTGCAAAAACTAATGAAAAACTAAACAACAATATTCCGTAGTCGGCCAAGCGTTTAATATTATTCGGCTTCGGCCACAAATTTTCATTTCGGTGCATCTCTAATATTTTCACTGGTATCATACAGTGGGTCCCAATTTTGGTACCGTGACAACACTAATCTGGAGTGGGTTCGCTTGCAAAACTAATGAAAAACTAAACAATGGTATTCGGTCCTTGGTATTCGGCCAAGTGTTTAATATTATTTGGCTTCGGCCACAAATTTTCATTTTGGTGCATCCCTATGTTAAAGTGACCTTGGGCAAGACACTGAACCCTGAATTGCTCCCAATGGGCTGAGGCGGTACCTTACATGGTAGCTGACCGCCATTGGTGTGTGTGTGTGTGTGTGTGTGTGTGAGAGTGTGTGAACAGAGAGGACACTGGCACTGTTTGATCGCTGCTTCTCCACGTGTGTGAATGAGAAGAGTCAGGTGCTTTGGGTGTCATGAAAAGCGCTAAATAAATGCAATGAATTATTATAAATATTGAACTATTCGTAAAATGTAAGGGACACTTGAAGGCAATATTTTACTTTCCCCATGTAGTCCATGTCAAAATAGAAAATGATTCTGTACGCCTGTGAGGAGTATTAAACTTCCCCCAATTGACTTAACATTTATTTCAGTAAAATTATTAAAGTTCCTCCCTCTTGACTGGAATCTGTAATTTTGTTCACAGGTTGGAACCAACATGCCGGAGTATCTCCGTGAAGCCGGGAAAAGAAGACCAGAACCATTCGTCCTAATTCTAGGACAGGACAATGCAATCTCTCAGGTGTTTTTTGTTTTCAACGGTGAGGCTCAGGAACAGAGGACATTGCTTGCAGCAGTTGATGTGTGCTTTAAATCATTCTATGTTTATGACATCAACTACCCCAAGCAATGCTCCCCTACTTGGGAATTCCTGCAGACCACCGTCTATGAGTTACCAGGTGCAGAGTCTTCGGCAGTAAGGTTCCTGAGGACAACCATCAGTGCACTGTAGCTAACTAAAGACTACCTGACTGGCGACAGCTCAGGTGACAGGGTTGCCGTGGGTCACCCTGGATGCCCATGACGCTGTCTGCCAGAGAGGATGGCAGTCTGAGGGCCTAACGCTCCAGCAGTCCCAACCAGCAGCAAGCTGTCCACCTCCCACTTTCTCCACATGGGTAGGACAACACAACTCACTCACTCACTCACTCACTCACTCACTCACTCACACTTTTATTCACTCACACACACACACACACACACACACATATGCTCCTTCATTCTTTCACATGCATGTTAACACACACTCCCTGCATCTTCCCACCTGGCAGCTCCCTCCACTTGGGTCCACTAATTGTTTTATTTGATTTGTTGTTGTTGTTTTAACATGATTCAGAGCACTGACGTTTAAAAGCAATCTGAAGTTTAAAAGCAATCTGAAATATAGATGGGTTACCTTTTTTCTTGGGCGGGTGGCGGGACGGGGCGGGCAGGGCGACGGGGGTGGGGGGGGATGATCTGTATTTTGTATTTTACCATTTTGTTTGAATGTTGGACTATTTTGTATTTTACTATTTACAATTTTTTAATTCCTTAAATCTAAAAATGAATTCCTCTTATTGCCCCTTTGAATGCTATACTTAAATGTTAGCATGTTCATTTTATATATATATATATATATATATATATATATGTAGATATATTGTACTTTTTGTAGTTCTTTTGTACTGTTTTGTACTGTTTGAATATATTTGATATTCAATATAAACAATGCAAATAAGCAGTTTCTGTGTTTTATGTTTATTGCTTTAGAACTGAAATCAGAAAAGCCCAGAAAAAGCATCAAATAAACCAATGCTGGGTAAGAAATACCCAGCATTGGGTAAAGAATTCCATAAATAACTAAATAACATTAACCCAACAAAAGGGTAAAAATAAACCAATGCTGGGTAAGAAATGCCCAGCATTGGGTAAAGAATTCCATAAATAACAATAAATAATATTAACCCGACAAAGGGTAAAAAGTGACCCACACTACTGGCTCAAAGTGACCCATTTTTGGGTAAAATAGGTCGACCCAGTATGTTGGGTCAAATTTGTAACCCAAGGGCCCTGGGTCCTTTTGACCCAGTGCCTAGTAGGTGATATAGTGACTACCCATTGGGTCACTGAAATTACCCAATTTGGGTGATTATTAACCCAGCAGTTTTTAGAGTGTAGCAAAATTAAAAACTCTTGCACCCAACAGTCTCAATGAAGTTGATTAAAACATCTTTTATCTGCCCTCTCGGAACTGGAGACATATATGTTGTTGAAGGTCCCCTTTTTTTTGGCCCAGTCTACCATCGATGGTATTCTGGGCTGTAGTTTTTTGTAACTCTTGGCTGGTGGACTGTGTTGAAAATAAAAATGAAAATAAAAAGGAAGGGGTGTTGAGGCCCTGTGTGTGCCTGTGCTTTCTGTACGTCCGATAGGACAGCAGATAAGATAAGACATCACCAATCCCCTAACCTAACCCACCATCCAGAAAGGATGGTGGAGTCCAAAATTCTTTTTTGCTAACCCTAAGCTCAACAAACACAACTTCTTTATCTTATCCAGATTTTATGAAAACAGATTTTCATGCTGATAAACAATCATCTGTCAGTTGTTTTACATTCCTGTTACTGTTCTTTGCCTCTCAGACATAACTTACAAACAGAAAGCTCTAGAAAAGCTACTAAATGGACCTGAAGTGATTTTGTGTCATGTCACAGGTTCTTCATCTGCTGCTCAGTTTCTTCATAATACTTTAAGGACTCAGTATCCACACTGACTTCAAACGTAAACTTCATTTTAAAAACAGTGATAAACAAAACAATCTCCCGTTCAAGTCCATTTAGTACGACCTTAATAATTACGTTAAGTGCAGCACTGATTTCGAAGAAATAACTCTTAAACTCACGTTTGACGCTGATTTCATGACGCGACACCGACTCATTTCATTCTGCTTCTTTTCAAACGTTAATAATTCAGTACTATATATCTACAGTTATCACATGGTAAAAGACAAAGCAGAGACGGTTCAACAACATACCTGGCTTGACTTGTGTTTAATGACAGTGAAAATTATTTGTCAATACAATAGTGTGAAGTGTAAAGGACAAGTTAATATGAAAACTGGAACTAAAACCTTTAAGAGAATAAAGTCTGTTAAATCCACTGATGTTCAGATGTGCTTAAGTGTCAATGAACATACGTATCATATTATAAATATCTGTGATCCTTTTGTCCATCAGTTTATCTGTAAACTGTTAAGAGTCGAGACAAACACGACCTCACATCACGTCTATAACTGATGACCAACGGAAATCTTTAATGTCTTGATCTGTTGAAATACATGATGCATACCCTTTGTCCTTCTCAGGCAGTAACATGTTGTCCATCGTTCTCAGCTTCATGTGTTTAATATTAGTCTGAAAATCTTTATCTGATAATACTAAATATTTCTATTTTTGTCAATAGATCCCATTTTCACACTCAAAACATTAATGAATGAATTAATCCACTAACACATGTTGTGTTTCAATGCCTGATATTTTTCAATTTCATTTACAAAGCCCAATATCACAAATCACAATTTGCCTCACAGGGCTTTACAGCATACGACATCCCTCTGTCCTTAGGACCCTCACAGCTGATCAGGACAAACTCCCCCAGAAAAGCCCTTGAACCTCAGAGCTGCGTTGTTGGACTTTTAATACTTTAAGTACATTTGGTTGATAAGACTTGTATTAAGTAACATTTAGACTGCAGGATTTTACCTGAAATTAAGTTTGTGTGCTGGTTTTCATACCGTTTTTTTCCCCTTTTGAAGTTTTTTGGGGAGTTTTTCCTGATCAGCTGTGAGGGTCCTAAGGACAGAGGGATGTCGTATGCTGTAAAGCCCTGTGAGGCAAATTGTGATTTGTCATATTGGGCTTTAGAAATAAAACTGATTGATTGATTGATTGATATGATCCGAATATTTTATCCACCACCGGACGTTTCATGGGATTTACTGACAATAAGAAAATGGAGTATTTTCAGCTTTGTCTTGTAACATTTGTCCATCAGAGTGAAATTATGTGACGATGGCTTAAATACTTGGCAGAACATACAAATAAAACAAGAAACACTGCAGCTTAATATGAAACATTCACAATGTGAACTCATCTCAGTCATAAAATCCAACAGGAAACACATTCTGCTTTTATAAAGCTTTCTTTGTTTTCATCATATTTAGAGCCGCACTGACACATGTTGCTGTGACAACGTCTGAGCTACCGGGGGCGGGTCTCGAGGACAACAATAAGCGTCCATTTTTCTATCCATCCAACATCTCAGTCTATGATCTGATATCTCAACATCTCCCAGTCAGATGATCAGTGAACATTCAGACGCTGATCTTCGTAGCTTTGATGACTCTCTGAGGATCAGTTTGTTCATGCTGTGGCTGTTATGAACTCTGCAGCCTTTAGGGGTCGCTTCAGAGTGTTAACACTGTAATTCTTAACTACAACAGTTTCAAGCATCAGGAGAGGGCAGGTCTACAAGTCATCAGGTGATCCTGGTTTACAGAAACATCTGTCCTCACAGTCCTGCTCTGATTTAACATCATATGACCTCATGTCATCCACACGTGAAGTGACTCTTTAGATTTATATCATAAAACAAGAACATGTGATCTGTTTGAATATGGAAACACAAATCTGTTCATCTGTTTAGCATCATTCTTCAAAGAGGAAGTGACATCATACTTTATAGTGCAGCCTCCTGTGGTTTTGTCATGACATGGTCACATGTCTTCATACAGCAGCACACCATTGAAAATGGTGAGGGGCTCCACAGAGTGCGCCAGTTTACCCATCACCAGGTCAATGCAGACTGTGTCCCGAGTCTGCAGAGGCAGGATGATGTTGAAGACAGCCAGAGATCCTGGAGTGGTTTTAGCCTCGGCCACAGGGTTGTTCTCCAGACCTTCAGGCTGGTAGCCTCCAGAATCCACCCGTGCCATGCCGTAGTTCGACTTAGACAGAACCGCCTCAATCTTCTCATTCTTATGACCCGTCAGGATGGCACTGAAGAAGTAATGTCCATCTACAGGGGCGGTGAAAATACCTGAAGTGACAGGAAACACGTAAGTGACTAAAAACATCAAACTAAAACACACTGGAAAAGAAGCACATTCATCAGTCACTGAGGCCAGGTCATCTGTTTTTACAACCATTAGTTCTAACACTTCCTGTAGAGAGGTCATTTTAACGACCACAACACTTTAACAAGTGCACGTTCCATCCCTGTTGGCCATCATCTACACGACTCATCAGGTGTCAATGTGATGAAGTGTAAATGGTGAAAAAACCTTTGGGGGACAGGAGGAGCAGGGGACCAAACAACTGACCCTGTGGGACATGAGAAGCTGGGGACCAAACAACCAACCCTGTGGGACATGAAGAGCTGGGGACCGAACCACCAACCCTATGGGACATGAGCCAGGGATCGACCCTCTGATTAGCGGATGACCTGCTAAGTCTCTCAAATTTACCTGTTCTTGGGTCGTAAAAATCTCCTTCATTGACAAAGATCTTGTCAAAAACGATGGTTCCAGCTCGCTCCATGGGAACGGTGAGAGCCGCAGAGAATGACAGTCGGGGAATGTGAGCGTCCGCGCCAGGTAGACCTGAAAACACACAGTCGGTATAATTCGGTTACTGATCAAATACATTGTTGTGGATGATCTGTGTTTCTCTGGAAGCACTGTCTACTCCTGAACACATCTACATTTTAGTCTATTTGTTTTTTAATTTTCTTTAAAATTAAAAAAGAAATGTAATGTACTTTTTATGAGTTTATGAATTTAATGTTCTCTGAAGTGCCCCTAACCATGTCCTCTGAGATACCCCTAACCCAGCGAGCGATTTGAGGAGCAGCAAAGACAGACTGTTACAAACAAACACAACTGAAATCTCATCATCTGTTTCAGCCTGCTGTGAAACCTTATTTTATTTTTAAATCCATACCTGTTTCACCTTTGGGACCTGTGCAAAAACAGAGGCATAAAATAAAAATCACAGTGAGCAACCAACAGTATGTTTGGGTTGATAAAAATGTGAACAAGTGGTAAAGTTTAGCATCTGAACAGATCAACTTTGTCTACGGACAATCCGGTTTTCATTTTACGCCTCCTTCCATATAAATGTGTAAATCATCCGACGTACCGGGCAGACCTCGTGTTCCACTTTCACCTGGCCGTCCAGGAGGTCCCAGGGGCCCTCGGGGACCTGGCAGCCCATTGAAGCCTCTTTCTCCGGGGGGTCCTGGGGGTCCAGGCAGGCCTGTGTGATGATGACAACGATATAAACGTGACGGTCTGAGCTGCTGATTGGCTTACACAAACCTTTTAAACCTCCTCATTTCATCCACACGTGTTACATGTGGAAACTTCTGACTCTGCGCCTGATTTAAATAAAGTTGTTTTGGTTTGAATATGATGAGTTTAACAGGTTAAAAGCTTCTGAGCAGTTGTGACCGATCACTGCTTCTGTGTTGGCATGTTAGCATATTAGCATTTTAGCACACAGTTATCACAGCAAAGCAACATGTCAGTTGTTTTATCATCATACCATCACCCTCATCATCATCATCATCAAAGGACCATCAGACCATTTTGATTTGACCATCAAATTCTACTGCAGAGACTGGATCACCTAATTGGCCTAAAAGGTTCAGCACTAAGCTGGTTTAAATCTTATTTATCTGATCGTTTTCAGTTTGTTGACGTTCGTAATGAATCATCCGTGCGTACCAAAGTTTGTTTTGGAGTTCCGCAAGGTTCTGTGCTCGGACCAATCCTATTTACTCTATATATGCTTCCTTTAGGTAACATCATTAGAAATCACTCAATAAATTTCCATTGTTATGCGGATGATACACAGTGGTATTTATCGATGAAGCCAGGAGAAAGTAATCAATTAACTAAACTCCATAACTGCCTTAAAGACATAAAAACTTGGATGAGCACCAATTTCCTGATGTTAAATTCAGACAAAACTGAAGTTATTGTTCTTGGCCCCAAACAACTCAGAGACTCTTTATCTGATGACATAGTTTCTCTAGATGGCATTGCTCTGGCCTCTAGCACTACCGTAAGAAACCTCGGAGTAATATTTGATCAAGATTTGTCTTTTAATTCTCATTTAAAACAAACCTCACGGACTGCATTTTTTCATCTGCATAATATTGCAAAAATTAGGCCTATCCTGACCCGAAAAGATGCAGAAAAATTGGTCCACGCTTTTGTTACCTCTAGGCTGGATTACTGTAACTCTCTATTATCAGGTAGCTCCAGTAAGTCCTTAAAAACTCTGTACTAACCCTAACCCTGTACTAACAGGAACTAAGAAACGAGATCATATTTCTCCTGTTTTAGCTTCTCTGCACTGGCTCCCTGTAAAATCCAGAATTGAATTTAAGATCCTACTGTTAACTTATAAAGCTCTAAATGGTCAAGCTCCATCATATCTTAGAGAGCTCATAGTGCCATATTATCCCACCAGAACACTGCGCTCTGAGAACGCAGGGTTACTTGTGGTCCCTAAAGTCTCCAAAAGTAGATCAAGAGCCAGAGCCTTCAGCTATCAGGCTCCTCTCCTGTGGAATCATCTTCCTGTTACGGTCCGGGAGGCAGACACCGTCTCCACATTTAAGACTAGACTTAAGACTTTCCTCTTTGATAAAGCTTATAGTTAGGGCTGGCCCAGGCTTGCCCTGTACCAGCCCTTAGTTAGGCTGACTTAGGCCTAGTCTGCCGGAGGACCCCCCTATAATACACCGGGCACCTTCTCTCTCTCTTTCTCTCTCTCTCTCACTCTCACTCTCTCTCATATTCTATTACTGCATCTTGCTATCTCGGCCATTCTGGATGTCACTAACTCGGCTTCTTCTCCGGAGCCTTTGTGCTCCACTGTCTCTCAGATTAACTCATATCACAGCGGTGCCCGGACAGCGTGACGTGTGTGGTTGTGCTGCTGCCGTGGTCCTGCCAGATGCCTCCTGCTGCTGCTGCTGTCATCATTAGTCATTAGTCATACTTCTACTGTTATTATACACATATGACTATTGTCACACATGTATACTGTCAGATATTAATACATACTTTCAACATATTGTACCACAGTAGCCAGAACTATAACTATAATATTATTACTTTCATTAATGTTGTTGTAAGCTACTGTCATTACCTGCATCTCTCTCTCTCTCTCTCTCTCTCTCTCTCATTGTGTCATATGGATTACTGTTAATTTATTATGCTGATCTGTTCTGTACGACATCTATTGCACGTCTGTCCGTCCTGGAAGAGGGATCCCTCCTCAGTTGCTCTTCCTGAGGTTTCTACCGTTTTTTTTTCCCCGTTAAAGGGTTTTTTTTTGGGGAGTTTTTCCTTATCCGCTGTGAGGGTCTTAAGGACAGAGGGATGTCGTATGCTGTAAAGCCCTGTGAGGCAAATTGTGATTTGTGATATTGGGCTTTATAAATAAAATTGATTAAAATTGAATTGATTGAGATAGTGAAATGCTTGGATCGCTACTTTTCATTGTCTACATGTGTCAGTCGGGTCTCAGAATCAGACATGATGAGTTTATCATTAAACAATGATGATTCACGGTGGTATCTTCCTTCCACCTCCCTCCTGTCTTCATCCACTGTGAACCTTTCCATCATTATAACACATCATCTGGATTATTGCAACATCAGATCATCAGCGTATATCATCAGGTGATTGACACGTGCAATGTCATTGATCAGGTGTACAAAGAGACACGTAATGTTTTTAACAGTATTTGTGTTGTGATTATTTTAGTGTTGGATTTGTTGCCTGAATGCAACATCTCTTTAGTCCTGAACTCAGCTGTCAGATTAACCCTTTGATGAACTGATTATTTTAAATTCCACATGTACACCAGACTTTGACAGCTTTGGATGTTTTGTTTTTAGATGGTTATTGGGGTTAACAACAACGCGTCTTCTGGCTCTGCAGTTAGTTACCAGAAACAGCTGTGAATTCAAACCTCTGTTGACCAGCACAGCGCCTAAAAAACAGAACAATACACCATTTATTGTTTTCATAGAGATTTAGAAAACTTCTCTGAACATATCTCAGTTTTATTTCATCTTTTCAGGCCACCAGACACAGTGCATAAGCACTGAATGTCTCTGTCTCGCACATGCACAGGTCGAATAGCTATACCAACAAAGTCACCTGTGACCCCCTGATGACCCCGGACAGCCTAAATTTCCCGGTGTCGTCAGAGGTTCTGTTCCTTTTCTCTTCTCGTTGTCGCAGGTATACTATGGTAGTAGTATCGGCTTAAGCTTATTGTACTTTACGTACTATAGCCCGCTGGAGCCAAAGCTACTGTGTTAGCAGCTTGTTGCCAGTAGCCTTGTGACCGCACATTGTCGGTCACAGCTGCAAGGTGCTCCCCTCCAAGGGCTGCCGCAAGCTGTCCCTCCGGGATGGGGGGGTGTGGCTGTTTCACCGGCATCGTGGACACTCCTCCCTTCGGATCATCATCAGCCTAGATGAAAGGTTGGTCACTCGGCTGGTTCGGTACCATACTCAGAAGCAGATATTGTTACTTTGTTGGTGGCGACAGTGTTCCAGCTCCCTCTCCCAGCATAGGTGTGCTCTGTTAAAGCTCATTTACAGTTAGCAGCAGTGTGTCCACTCGAGCTAACTTACTTTATGTTGTGGCAACTTATAGTTGTACCTGTTTTGTTTAATAGTTTACAGAGGCAAGCTACCTTTGTTAATCATGACAACCTGTTGGTGATGGCAGTGTTTTCGCTCCGTCTCCCAGCACAGGTGTGTCTTGTTATATCTTGTTAAGCAACAGTGTTTTCACTTCAGCTAACTTAATTTATTGTGATATCGACTCTGTCGTACCTATGCTGATGTGTTTATCACAGCATTCCTTATTTGGATTAGATTTAGATTTTATTCAGTCAGTAGCAGTGCTTTCATTTGAGCCAACTGATTGATTCTGGTAAGGACTGTGTCGTACCTAGGCTGTTTTTATAGTTACAGCATTAGGTATTTAGAATTGATTTTTGTTTTCTACAGTTGGCAGCAGCGTTCCCTCTTGAGCTAATTTACTAATCTTGGTTGTTTTTTTGTTGAGACCTTTGTTGGTAAAGGCAGTGTTTTTGCTCCCATTCACAGCAGACGTTGTTCATTGTGTGTCACAGCTGGGGGGGATACTACTCTATGTACTTTCTTGTGGAAAAGAAGGACGGTGGAACAACAACAACAACAACAACAGGTTCCTTAAGGTAAGGCCTTCCCATGTGCTCAGCACAGCACAGGTTCTGCGTGAGACTGCCAGAGGGGAGTAGTTTACGTCCATTGGCCTAAAGGATGCCTATTTTCATGTCCCCATCATACCTTTAGCACAGGCGATTCCTTCGTTTTGCATTTCAAAGCCACCACTTTCACTTCAGGGTGCTTCCCTTTGGCTTCTCCCTCTCCCCACAGGTGTTCACCAGATGTGTGGCTGCAGGCCTCTCGCCCCTGCAGTCGTGGGGCATAAAAAGTGTCCCATATGGCACTGACTGGTGTATGCGCCATCCCAGTCTCAGGCTGCTCAGGATACAGCTGCGCTTTTAACTCACATGGCCCAGCTGGGTCTCACAGTGAACCTCAAGAAGAGCTGTGTAGTCCCCTCCCAGAGCACCACCTTCCTAGGTTTGGCTCTGGACACTGTCACCATGAAGACCTGTCCATCATCTCAGCGGTGGGTGCTGCAGGGCATGCCCATGGGCTGTGCTCCGTCCCATCGGGAGACCATCACAACAAATGCCTCCCTCTCACGGTGGGGTGCAGTGTGGCAGAACAGAACAGCTTGACGGCAGTGGTCTGCTTCAATCTGCACGGACTATGTCAATGTGCAAGCTTACCACTGGGGAGCGGCGGCTTTACCTCTTTGGTAGGGCAAAAGTGGATCTTTTCGCCTCTGCAGAGATGACCCATTGTCCCCTCTGGTTCCCCTGGACAGAGCAGACCAGCCCTCTGGGGCAGGATGCCCTCACACATGAGCGGCCAGAGAGACTCCTCTATGCTGTCCAGCCGGTCCCTCTGATTATGGCAACACTTCAGAGGATTCTTCAACAGGGCCACAGACTGCTTCTTGTGGCCCCCTTCTAATCGGGAAGGACATGGTTTCCTCTGCTTCACAGGCTGTGTTTCAGCTCGCCATGGCGCCTCCCCAACAGGAAAGACCTCCTGTCCCAGCTAGGGGGACAGGTTTGGCATCACAACCCTTGCTGCCTTCAACTGTGGATTTGGTCTCTACAGGGTCCGACCCGCTGCTCAGTAAGTGTATAGACACCATCCGTAACACTTTTCAGAAAACCAGGGCACTGTCTACCCGGATGCAGTATGAGAACAGGGGGCACTGCTCTGTGCCTATTATTCTGTAGTTGTTACAATTTCTCCTGGATGGCAGTCGGTCCTCCTCTACCCTGAAGGTGTACGTAGCCGCATTTCGTCTCGGCATGTTTGAGTTGATAACAACAAGGTGGAGTGCCACTGGCTGGTGTCCCTCTTTTTGAAAGGAGCTCTGAGACTACTTCCAGCATGGCATCTGCCCTCGTTGCAGGATGCTCTATCCTTGCCTCCCTTTGAGCCAATGGCACAGGCTGAACTGAGATGGTTGTCAGCAAAGACTGCCTTCCTCCTCGCCATCACCTCAGCAAAGCATGTAGAGGAGCTTCATGCCTTGTCAGTCAATAATTCATGTCTGAAATGGAACTCGGATGGTTCAGGGGTCACCTTATGGCCGAATACTGCATTCCTGCCTAGGGTTTTGTCGAGTTCGCACCTCAGTCAGCCTATCCAGCTGGCGCCGTTTGACCCACCAGAGGGGGAAGAGGACAACAAGTCACAACGGTTATGCCCTGTGCGGGCTCTAAGAACATATGTGGATGGTATCCAGTCGAACCAGCTTTTTCTGTGTCATGATGGTCCTAAGAAAGGTTGTGCTCTCTCCAAACAGCATTGTCCCACTGGATGGTGGACGTCATCACCTACGCATATAAGACAGATGGTAGCCCCCTGCCATCTGGGGTGAGGTGCCACTCTGTGAAGAGTGTCTCCACATCATGGGCGGCCCTGAGAGGGGTGCACCTTCGCCAGGTTTTATCGAGTGAATATTGCCACTCTTCACCCACTGGGCGTTGTCCTCCTACCAGGTTCCTCTGTTTCCACTCAATGAGGTATGTGCTTCAGATTCCTTGTGACTCTGTTGGTATGGGTCATCCAGGGCTCATGCACCACCTCTGGCTGTCAGGAAGGATGAAAGAGAACGACAGTTACGTATGTAACTACGGTTCTATGAATCCTGGATGACCGCCAGTGCATTCACTCACTCAGAATTCTCTTTGCCTTGCAAGAAGATTCGGCAGGAACAGATCCTCTGAAGACACTGCAAGATGTGGGTTTCGTTAATCATTGGCAAACTTTCTGGGGAAAATCTGGTCTTAATGGGAGAGACGGCATTCATCCCACTTTGGATGGAGCTGCTCGCATTTCTAGAAACCTGGCAAATTTCATTAGTAATTCAAATCCCTGACAACCCAGAGTTGAGATCAGGACTCAGAGTCGCAGTCATATACGCTTCTCTGAGCTTCTAGTGCAGTTACTCACCCATAGTTTTATACAAACGGTGTCTGTCCTGAGGAGTTGTGCATAACAACCTCATAAAAATTAAAACCTCTTCTGTGACAGAAAGACAAAACAGGAGAATTGAATGCAAACTGTTAAATATCAGATCTCTATCATCTAAAGCAGTGTTAGTAAACAAATTAATATCAGATAATCATATTGATTTACTCAGTCTCACTGAAACCTGGCTGTGTCCAGATGAATATGTTAGTCTAAATGAGTCCACTCCTCCCAGTCATAACAATACCCACATTCCTCGAGGCAGCAGCCGGGGAGGGGGAGTTGCAGCCATTTTTAACTCTAGCCTGTTAATCAGCCCTAAACCTAAAATAGATTATACTTCATTTGAAAGCCTCGTTCTTAGTCTTTTACATCCGACCTGGAAAACCTCACAGCCACTTTTATTTGTTATAATGTACCGTGCTCCTGGCCCGTATTCTGAATGTGTTTCTGAATTCTCAGAGTTTTTATCCAGTTTAGTTCCTAAATCAGATAAAGTTATTATTGTAGGCGATTTTAACATTCATGTCGACGTTGATAATGACTCCCTGGCTACCACATTTATTTCATTATTAGACTCCATTGGCTTCAGTCAGGGTGTACATGAACCCACTCACTGTTTTAACCATACCTTTGATCGAATTCTGACGTATCGAATTGAAATTGATAACCTAAAAGTTTTTCCACAGAATCCCTCGCTATCGGATCATTATCTGATTACTTTTGATTTCTTTTTACTCGATTACACACCAATCAGCAACAGTTATTATACTAGATGTTTATCAGACAGTGCTGTCGCAAAATTTAAGGAAATGATTCCTCCGTGGTTAAATTTAATACCATGTCCTTCAGTAACAGAGGTTTCCTGTACCGACTTTAACCTCTCCCGAATTGATCATCTTGTTGATAGCGCCATAGGCTCGCTGCAAACAACACTCGACTCTGTAGCTCCTCTTAAAAAGAAGTTAACAAAGTGAAGAAAGTTTGCTCCTTGGTGTAACTTGCAAACCCGTAAGTTAAAACAAATATCGCGAAAATTCTAAAGGAATTGGCGATTAACCAAACTGGAAGAATCTCGTTTAATCTGGGCAGACAGTCTCAACACATATAAGAGGGGCCTCCGCAATGCCAGAGCAAACTATTACTCAGCTTTAATAGAAGAAAACAAAAATAACCCCAGGTTTCTTTTCAGCACTGTAGCCAGGCTGACTGAGAGTCACAGCTCTATTGAGCCTTGTATTCCTTTAGCCCTTAGCAGTAATGATTTTATGAGCTTTTTTAATGACAAAATTCTAACTATTAGAGGCAAAATTCATGACCTCCTGTCCTCAGATAGTATCTATCCAACCTCAAACACAGCTGTAAGACCTAATATATATTTGGATTGCTTCTCCCTGATTTCTCTTCAAGAACTGACCGCAGTGATTTCTTCATCTAAATCAGCAACGTGTCTCTTAGACCCCATCCCAACTAGGCTACTTAAGGAGGTCTTAGCTTTAGTTAACACTCATATATTAGAAATGATCGATATATCCTTATTAACAGGCTATGTACCACAGTCTTTTAAGGTAGCTGTAATTAAACCTTTCCTAAAAAACCCCACCCTGGATCCAGAGGTGTTAGCCAACTATAGACCAATATCTAATTTTCCCTTTCTTTCAAAGATCCTTGAGAAAGTAGTCGCTTTCCTCTTTGATAGAGCTTTGATAAAGCTTATAGTTAGGGCTGGCCCAGGCTTGCCCTGTACCAGCCCCTAGTTAGGCTGACTTAGGCCTAGTCTGCCGGAGGACCCCCCTATAATACACCGGGCACCTTCTCTCCTTCTCTCCCTCTCTCTCATGTTCTATTACTGCATCTTGCTAACTCGGCCATTCTGCATGTCACTAACTCGGCTTCTTCTCCGGAGCCTTTGTGCTCCACTGTCTCTCAGATAAACTCATATTGCAGCAGTGCCTGGACAGCGTGACGTGTGTGGTTGTGCTGCTGCCGTGGTTCTGCCAGATGCCTCCTGCTGCTGCTGCTGCCATCTTTAGTCATTAGTCATACTTCTACTGTTATTATACACATATGAGTATTGTCACACATGTATACTACCAGATATTAATACATACTTTCAACATATTGTACCACAGTAGCCAGAACTATAATTATAATATTATTACTTTCAATAATGTTGTTGTAAGCTACTGTCATTACCTGCATCTCTCTCTCTCTCTCTCTCTCTCTCTCTCTCTCTCTGTCTCATTGTGTCATGCGGATTACTGTTGATTTATTATGCTGATCTGTTCTGTACGACATCTATTGCACGTCTGTCCGTCCTGGAAGAGGGATCCCTTCTCAGTTGCCATGACATGCCAGTTGGGGTCATCAGGGGGTCACAGGTGACTTTGTTGTTATAGCTTCACCTGTGCATGCGCGAGACAAACACATTTGGTGCTAATACACCGCCTCTGCTGGTCATCCAGAATTCATAGAACACATCTGTTTAAAACAGCCTATTCCATCTGATGCCAATTGCTCTGTCACTGTCTATTGTTTTGTTGTTGTTTTTTAATTTATTGTTGTTTCTTTTTAATCTCTTTTTAATGTCATTTTGTGCATCTGCATGGTGTCCTTGAGCGCCAAGAAAGGCGCCTTCAAATAAAATTTATTATTATTTCTATTATTATTATTATTGTAAACCAATGTTTGTATTTAGACAGTTGTATCAGAGTATCAGTGTGAGGCTGAGGAACAGAAGACAAAAATCAAACCGTCTAGCTCACCTGTCATTTCGTGTTCAGAAAAAGTCTGAAGGTCTTTGAGGACCTGGTTCAGGCTCGAGTTCAGGTTCTTCATCCTGCCGTAAACATCATCCTGGTTCTTCTGAATGACGTCCATGATTCCTCCATGATGAACTACTGAATCATTCAGACCAGAGACACATGTCCACAAACTCGACACGTGGCGGTTCAGTCCTGAGAACAGGACACATGAAAACATGGGACACATTATGAGACAGTCCACAAGAGGACACAGGACATATGACATGTGGTCAGTGACTCATATGTTCATGTGTTCAAGGACCGCTGATTAAGGTTTACTCTAAAGTTGACCAGAGAAGGTAATTACGAATCCCAGATCTCAGATCATCCAATCAGAGACTTTGTACTTATGTCACAGCATGACACACATCACAGCATGAGACATGTAACAACATGAGACACGTCACAACATGAGACACGCCACAAGAAAAACGTCACAACATGAGACACGTCACAACAAGAGACACATCACAGCATGAGACACGTAACAACAGGAGACACGTCACAGCATGAGACACATCACAGCATGAGATATGTCACATCAAGAGACAGGTCACAACATGAGACAGGTCACAACAAGAGACATGTCACAACATGAGAGACGTCACAGCATGAGACACGTCACAACATGAGAGACGTCACAGCATGAGAAAGGCCACAACATGAGAGACGTCACAGCATGAGACACGTCACAACAAGAGACACGTCACAACATGAGACAAGTCACAACAAGAGTTCTGTCACAAGAAGAGACAAGTCACAACAAGAGACATTTCACAACCAGAGACATGTAACAACATGAAACACATCACAAGACACATATCACAACAAGAGACACGTCACAACATGAGACAAGTCACAACATGAGAAACATCACAACAAGAGACACGTCACAGCATGAGACACATGATAACATGAGAAACATCACAACAAAAGACACGTTACAGCATGAGGCACATCAGAGACGTAACCTACCAGACAGGAGAGAACACTAGACTTGCTGTATGCAAACGCCAAAGATGCATACAGCTGCTTCCCCCTCCTCCCTCTGGGTAGGTCAGACCACAACGTGGTGCACCTCAACCCCTGCTATGTACCACTAGTCAAGAGCCAGCCTGCGACCATGAGGACAGTGAGGAGATGGTCGGAGGAGACTTATGAGACACTGCAGGGCTGTTTTGGTGCGACAGACTGGCAGGCACTCTGTGAGCCACATGGGGAGGACATCGACGGGCTCACAGAATCCATCACAGACTACATCAGTTTCTGTGTGGACTCCACTGTCCCAGCCAGGACTGTCCATTGTTACCCAAATAACAAACCATGGGTAACAAAGGACATCAAAGCCATCCTCAATGCAAAGAAGAGGGCCTTCAGAGCCGGTAACAGGGAGGAGGTGAGAACAATACAGGGGGAGCTGAAGATGAAGATCAGGGAGGCTAAGGAGAGGTACAGGAGGAAGCTGGAGAGGAAACTCCAGCAGAACAATGTGAGAGAGGTCTGGAGTGGAATGAGGACCATCACTGGCTTCAGGACCAACAACCACAGAGGAGTTGAAGGCAGCATGGACAGGGCCAATGAACTGAATCTGTTTTTTAACAGATTTTACACTGCTGGACCTGCCCATCCCCCCTGACTCTTCTGCTGTCTGTCTTGGTCAACCATCTCCCACTCTGCCCTCCTCCCCCACTCCTCCATCTCACACCTCAACACCCTCCTGCTTGACCCCCCCTCCTCCTCCTCCTCACACCTCCTCCCCCCGTGGTCAGACTGACTGCTCTCTCCATGAGGACTACACCCTCCCCCATGTGTCATCACCTCCACAATGTGCTTCACTGCTGACCATGTGAGAAGACTGCTGATGAGACTCCACTCAAATAAGGCTGCAGGCCCTGATGGTGTCAGCCCCAGGGTGCTCAAAGCCTATGCCCCCCAGCTATGTGGAGTACTTCAGCATGTCTTCAGCATGAGCCTGAGTCTCCAGAGGGTCCCCTTGCTGTGGAAGACATCCTGCCTCGTTCCTGTGCCAAAGACGTCGCGTCCCAGTGGCTCCAAGGACTACAGACCCATGGCATTGACCTCCCACATCATGAAGACCCTGGAGAGACTCGTCTTGGAGCAGCTCCGGCCCATGGTCAAGCCACTTTTGGACCCCCTCCAGTTCGCCTATCAGCCCCGACTTGGAGTTGAGGACACCACCTGCTCAACCGCGTCTACGCCCATTTGGATAAGCCGGCGAGCACTGTGAGGGTCATGTTTTTTGACTTCTCTAGTGCGTTCAACACCATCCATCCAGCTCTACTAGGTGACAAGCTGACAGCAATGCAGGTGGATGCCCCCCTGGTGTCCTGGATTGTAGACTACTTAACTCTTAACTTAACTGGCAGACCACAGTATGTGCGCTTGCAACGCTGTGAGTCAGACAGAGTGGTCAGCAATACCGGGGCCCCGCAGGGGACTGTCCTCTCTCCCTTCCTCTTCACCCTCTACACCACGGACTTCAGCTATTGCACTGAGACCTGCCATCTTCAGAAGTTTTCTGATGACTCTGCTATAGTTGGATGTATCAGGAAGGGTGATGAGGATGAGTACAGGGCAGTTGTGGATAACTTTGTCACATGGTGTGAGCAGAACCATCTGCAGCTCAACGTGGCAAAGACAAAGGAACTGGCTGTGGATCTGAGGAGGACCAAGACACCGGTGATCCCTGTTTCCATCCAGGGGGTCAGTGTGGACATTGTGGAGGACTATAAGTACCTGGGGATACACATTGACAATAAACTGGACTGGGTTAAGAACACTAACACTCTCTACAGGAAGGGCCAGAGCCGTCTCTATTTTCTGAGGCGACTGAGGTCCTTCAACATCTGCCGGACTATGCTCAGGATTTTCTATGAGTCTGTGGTGGCCAGTGCTATCCTCTATGCTGTTGTGTGCTGGGGCAGCAGGCTGAGGGTGGCGGACGCCAACAGACTTAACAAACTGATCCGCAAGGCCAGTGACGTTGTGGGAACGGAGTGTGACTCTCTGATGGTGGTGTCAGAGAGGAGGATGCTGTCTAAGCTACAAACTATCTTGGACAATGTCTCACACCCACTCCACCATGTGCTGGTCAGGCACAAGAGTACTTTCAGTGGGAGACTCATACCACCAAGATGTACCACTGAGCGCCACAGGAAATCTTTCCTGCCTGTGGCCATCAAACTGTACAACTCCTCCCTCTGAGTGGCCCTGAGACTTTTTCACACACTGCAATAATTTAATTTAACTAACAATAACCCCATTCACCCTGACTGTATATATTCTGTTTGTGTAAATAATCTTGTTCAGTTTACAATATATATATATGTATATATATATATTTATTTACGTTTATGTTTGTTAATAATTCCTGTTTATTTAACTATATATTTGTTAATACTATTGTTTAAATTTCTTAGATTTTCATGTATCTTTCCTCTCTTGCAAGGAGCACCTGTAACATAAATAATTTCCCCTCGGGGATCAATGAAGTATTTCTGATTCTGATCACAACAAGAGACACGTCACAACAAGACATCCGTCACAAGAAGAGACACGTCACAGCATGAGACACGTCACAACAAGAGTTCCGTCACAAGAGATACTTCACAACATCAGACACGTCACAACAAGAGTTCCGTCACAAGAAGAGACACTTCACAACAAAAGACACGTCCCAGCATGAGACAAGTCACAACAACAGACACGTCACAAGAGACATGTCACAACATGAGACACTTCACAACAAGAGACACGTCACAAGAGACAAGTCACAACAAGAGACACGTAACAATATGAGACACATCACAAGAGACACGTCACAACAAGAGACACGTCACATGACACAAATCTTTGTGATGCTGAGAACTTTATGTTCCCCGCCAACCCTCTGATCTGACTCTGTCCTCTGGTATCCATCTCTCACAGTGAATCCAGTCTGTGTATGTAGACGAACATTTTAAGTTTTATCGTGACGTTTTAAATGAAATAAAACTTTACCTTCTTTAATTTTCAGAATGGAATCAGAGACGCCATCCAGCCGCCCACAGACTCCCTCCAGCTTCGAAAGCCTCTTCTCCAGACCGTCTCCAGACCTCTTACAGTCTCCCATCTCCACCAAGAGCGTGTTCTCAAACCGCCGCACATCCCCGTCCATCCCGTCCAGACGGTCGCGGCTGTCCTCGATGTGCTCCGTCACCTCCTGCTGGATTTTGTCCAGCTCAGAAATGATCTTATCCTTTGTGTTTCCTGTCAGAGATCAAACGATGACCGTCAGCCAGGACACGTGAAGTCATGAATTCAGACAGTCTGTGTTACCGAGTTGGACTCACCAAGGTCGGTGATGACGCTGCCGTGTTTCTGTACCGTGTGTTCGAGTCCCTTAAGAGTGTCGTTGATGGAGCTGAAGGTGAGGATGACCTCAGACAGTTCACCCTGCAGCGTCTTCAGCTGGTTGTTGTTGATGGAACCTCCGATCACGCTGTGGCCATCTAGAGGCTTCTCAGCGTCCAACCCAGGTCCACGTCCACTGCTACCACCAGCACCAGCGCCACCAGTGCCACCAGTTCCACCACCTAATGGGAGTTGAGTTTGCAAAGAACCTTAATGACCTTTTCATACAGAAAAAAAACATGAGCTTACATTAAAACTTTAATCAGCTCGTCTTCAGCTCAAAATCACAGGGAGAACATTTTTATGAATTAAAAGCTGTTTAAAAACCAGAATGATTAACGGCATCTATTTTTAATGAGTGAATCAAAGAAGAACAGGCTGGATTTATACTACTGAGCAGGGCTGCCCCTGACCAAATTGGGGCCCTAAGCGAAATTTTATTTGGAGGCCCCCATCCCAAATGTATCATAGGTACAAAATGACCATACAACAACTTGCCATTTAACTTGACAACCTTTACTGGCAATAACAAATGTACTGTAGATACAGTGGTTTGGCTGTATGAGTCAAATAAAATAAAAAATTCAACCTGAAATAAATAAATAAATATTAAATAAAAATAACTTCAAACTGAAATAAATAAATAAACAAATCTGAGTCACAAATAGCCATCAATTACTCATCAAAAGAAAGTAACTTCCACCACCTCAATCCCCCACCCTTGATTAAACACTGAAAATAAAATAAAAGAGGGAGACAGGTTTTTCCTATTTAATCTTATTTTGTTATATTTCTCCCTCTCCCCTCTCTGGAGGCGTCCGATCTCCCTCAGCCCTCCGTCTCTCCCACCTTAATTAAACACTGAAAACAGAAATAAAATACAGAGACATTCTTTTCTATTTTCATCTTATTTAGCTATATTTCTCCCTCTCTCCTCTCTGGGAGCATCCGACCTCCCTGCCCCACACATACCCCCGAGGCTCGGGTCTCCCCCTCCGTGGAGCCCGACCGCCCTCCCAACCCCGCACATACTCCTGAGGCTCTTTTGGACGACATGTCGACAACTCTTCACCTGCTGCAGCTCTGCAAGTGCCTGCCAGCGCACCCCTCTTATTGTTCAGATGTCGAGTGCTGTCAATCATTGCTGCGACGCATGGGCAGTCAGGACTCTTCTCTCCTTCCTCGAGCTGATTCTATGCGCGCCTCACGGTAGCGCATGTGCGCATCCATTGCGCATAGCGCAAATGCATCCCCTCGCACAAAATGTGGCCCCCCATGGAAGATGAGGCCCTACGCACAACGCGTGTTCTGCGTTTAGGGAGGGGCGGCCCTGCTACTGAGATTTGAACTGGTGGAGACTGATGATTGAACTGAGCCTGACAAAACAAGCCCTAGGGAACCAAAGGCCCAGAGACATATTTGATCCAGGTTAATAAAGTTTCTGTAAAAAAAGACATTTGAATTTACAGAAAAAGAAAAAGAATTAAACAGAGAGACGAGATAAATCTGTTTAACTGAGCTGGAAGTTTAAAGGCCAAAATCTGAACTTACATTTTAAGAAAATGCTCCAGGATTTTAGAAAAACCTGAAATCTAATTCACGATATTTTCAACCTCCTGTTCACGCAGTGGTGAAAAAAAAAAACAGACTGGAAGCTTAAATAAACACTTCAGACGGTGAGACACAGCTGAGACACCCATGACACAACTGTGAGACACGACGCTGCAGAAAAACACTGCAGACAGCTGGACAGATTGACATCTGACCTTCTGCGTGAGATGTGTGAGTAAAAGACTCGTCTGATTTAGTCAACAATCGATGGAGATAACTAATCAGTAATTATAATAAATATTTATAATCAATAATTATTGTCTTTATTAAATTTCATATCACACATCAGATGTGATGTGTAAAAAACAAACAAAAAAAACACAATGGTAATGAAGTCAGTGTCAGCGTGGGCATCACATGACCATAGATGGAGCTCGTGTGTTTACAGTCATAACCCTAACACTGCTGAACGGTCAATACGGTAAATTCAGATTGACACAATAAATCTGCTGCTGTCATTGCCGATTAACTCTGGGGGGGAGGGGTCTAATTGGCAGTCATGTGATTGGTTGATCTGACCTGTGGGCGTGTCCGAGCTGGTCTTACATTGGCCGGTGCACCTCCTAACATCATCTCTTAGCAGGCGGACGTCGTCCTCCAGCTGTGAACACATCTGGAAACAGCTGTCCCTCCCTGAGTCCAATCTGATCTGGAGTCTGTTGATGTGACTCTGCACGTGCCCCAGTGCATCTTGGGAATGATTCTTCAGCCTCCGAAGCTCGTCCTCCACCTTCCTGCACAGCTCACAGTCGTGTCCCAGCAGCTCCACCTCTGTCACGATCCGGTTAAAGTGTTCGCCATGATCTCCAGTCAGAGCTTTGATCTTACGGACATCATGGCTCAGGTCCACCACCTGCGTGACCATTATTAACAATATGATTGTTATTAATCATGATCACAGTTTATCAGTAATAATGATAATGATAATAATAATGATCACAGTTCATTATTATTATTACCATTATAATATTATTATTAATGATATTAATGGTCACAGTTATTGTGCTTAAAATTGTATATAAATAGTAGAGAGTTTTTTATAGTTTAAATTTACATCACTTTAAAGACAGTTTCTGTTCAGGACTGATTTGACATTTGTGATATAAAAATATCCGCTCAGGATGAAGATGAAAAACTTTTTGTCTTCTTGTACAATCGTTAAATATTAAAGTAAATAACCACATGCTGATTTTAATATGTTCACATGGTTAGATTTAACCAATAAGAATTTCTCTTTTTGACCTTGTCTTCTATGTTGTCTTTGATTCGTCACTGCAGTTTCACTTTGGAAAAAAAAAAATCCTTCTTTGTGTATTTTCAGGTTCGTCCTTCAGTGAAACTTTAATTTGTCACGTTATAAAAAATCTGCGAACGTTAAATCTCACCTTGTCGAGCAGAGAGTCTCCAGAAACCGACAGGTCTTTGAGTCGAGTGTTAAAGTGTCGAATCTGATCCTCGTTGGCGATCACTCTCCACTCCAGTGATTTCTCTGTTGCACTCTCTCTGTCTCCTCCTGAACCAGGTAACACTCCACCTGTAGACCCTCCACCTGTAGATCCTCCACCTGTAGACCCTCCACCTGTAGATCCTCCACCTGTAGATCCTCCACCTGTAGACCCTCCACCTGTAGATCCTCCTCCTGGACGTTCTTCTGAACGTCCTCCTCCACCTACCCAGTCACCCCCTCCTCTTCCCCCTTCTCCTCCTCCCTCAGACCCTCCACAGCCGCACTCCTCCAGACTCCAGCTCAGGAGGGACGTCTTGTTTTCCAGGTTGGACAGCCGGTTGTCGTGGTCGCTCACCCTGTCCTTCACCAGCCCCACGTCCAGCTCCACGTCTGCGATCCTGAAGGCCTGGTCATCGAAGCGGTCCAGGAAGACCGTTCTCAGGTCCCTCAGTTCTCTGCAGCTCTGCTCCGTCCGCTGCACAGTGTTGTTGATCCGCTGCTCCAGGTCCTTTAGCTGATTGTCCAGTCTGTCCTCCGTCACCACAACATCCCTCCCTCTTCCCCTGATTCCATCGCCACCAGTAAACCCTCCTCCTCTGAAGCCACCATTCTCCCTGTTGCTGCTGCCGCCTCCTCCGCTGAGCTCCTTGTCCACACGGTTCTGCAGAACATCAAAGTTCTCTGAGGCCGAGCTGATCTTGCGCTCAGCATCAGTGATGCGGTTTTGGAGGTCATCAACAGTGTCACAGCATCCTTTCAGATGCATCACTTCCCGTCGCAGCCCGTCCAAGCCCTGCCGATACCGAACATCCATGGCATTCAACTGCTTCTGCAGACCTCGGATACTCTCCCTGTCCTCCTGCTGCTGCCGGCGCAGATCCTCCACACCAGCCTGGAAAAGACACCATAAACCCGAAAACGTTTGACTTCAGCTTTTCATGTTTTATTTCTTCTTCATACACTTCAGTCAGAATACACAGAGAGGGGATTAACCATTAACAATACCTGACAGGAGGAGCAGGATAGCGACACCCTCCTCTCCAACTCCCTCAGGATCTCCTCCTTCAGTGAATTCAGCCTCCCTCCGCTCAGTCCTCCTCCAGACAGACCTCCATCCAGGTCGTTCCCTTTCCCATTCACCAGGTGGTTGTTGATGCTGACCAGAGTTTTATCATGAGCCTGTTGGAGCAGAGACACAGTTTTAACTGTCCCAGGAGGAAGACAAACCATCTTTACCACCAGCCCATTAAATGGACCTGTCCACCCGTCATCAGATGTGAGGTGAAGCTGATTGTCTCCGACAGCTTGACGTACAGAAAAATAAAGATTATAATTCACGCTCAGAGTACAGCGAGTATTCCTATTTAAATAATGTAACGGTACTGAGACAAAGCAGGAAGTAGGACTCACCTGTGTACGGTTGTCCAGCTGGTCCAGTTTGGTCTGAATGCTGTGAATCGTCTCTTTAATCTCCGGCTGAGCTGCATCAGCGGGGTTTCTTCCTCCTGAGGTGGTACCTCCTCCTCCTCCTCCTCCTCCTGCACTGACGCCCAGTCTGTTCATGTTGCTCAGGGTGGACTGAAGGTCCTGGAGGTTTTTGGTCAAACTCTGGATCTTCTCCTCCAGCTGCCTCATCTTCTCATTCTCAACTCGTCCTAGAAAAAAAGGAGGCAGCAACTTCAGAGCTCCAATCACAGAAGCTTCTACAGTCACATGGAGAGGAGGGTGGGGCTACACATGAGTACCATCATTCATGCTGGTCTCCAGTAGAGGTCAGATTACTTCCTGTTTCTTTTATACAGAAGAGTCGGACCACTGAGATGAATAAGAACCAGTACCAGTTTATTTAAGTTTTGGATCACACGGGTTCAGCCCAACATCCTGGTCCTGAGCGGTAACTGAAATGTTTCACCTCAGTCAGTCCGTTCAAAGATGGTTTCTGCTAATGTTTAAAGAATCTTTGTATGGTTTAACATTTTTGTCGCTTTTGAGGTCACAGTGTTTTTTCTTTTTATGTCAAAGCTGCATCACTCGGTCTGCGCTGCGATCAATGAGAGGAGGATGATGATGATGATGATGATTTCTCTGATGACTAAAGAAGGTACTCAGAATAAAATACTAAATATTTACGTGAGTATTTAACATGTTTAAATTCATATGTGATTAAATTCACCGAGCATTTATTTGTTTCATTGTAATTTAAAAACATGTTGACCTCTCTCTCTTTTGGTCATGTGAGGTGTGTAAAGTATCCGTCGATGATCACTGAGAGGGCGAGACGGAAGACACTGTAAATATAGACATGCAGAGACACAGACACCAAACAGTTCACACTTAAAGAACAACCAGCAGCTGTTTGTGTTCGTCCTTCAATCAGAACAGACAGACAGACAGACACACACACACACACACACAGACTTGTGTTCAAAAGTGTCCAATTAATAAGAATCCACTCACCACTGTGTCCTCCACTCTGTCCAGGTCCATATCCTCCTCCTCCCCCCTGTCCATAGTTTGTCTCTCCCCTCTGTCCTCCTTGTCCCGGTCTGGGCTGAGTTCCTGCTCCTCCAACTGGACCATCATTACAGTCCTCTCCACTGTAACCGTGGCAACACTTCCACTCCATCTCTGTTACCATTTTGTAGGCCACTTTGTAGCGGGGTCTCATGTAGGTGCGGTACCTGCAGAGACATGAAACATAACTGATGACCTATAGGACAAAGACATCTTCATTCAGTGAGACCTCTTCAGTCACTGTGAGTCTTTATCAAAGAATTAAATAAAATAACTGATCTGAATGTCCTCTGGTGTCAGACCTCTTCTGGTGTCAAACGTCTGCTGGTGTCAAACGTCCTCTGGTGAGACAGGTTAGACTGTCGTGAGACAGGTTAGTTTTACCCTACTAACGATGTGTTGTTGCAATAGTTAACCTGCTCCGTACGAGAGGAACCGCAGGTTCAGACATTTGGTGTATGTGCTTGGCTGAGCAGCCAATGGTACGAAGCTACCATCTGTGGGATTATGACTGATCGTCTCTAAGACAGAATCCCTCCTAGCCGTACTGATACCTCAGCGTCGCGGGTCTTTGGTTGGCCCCAGATAACCGGGCTCAGTCGGTGAGCAGAACCATTCGTGTTGACGATAGTCGCCCCTCTCCTATCACACACTGCATGTTTGTGGAGAACCTGGTGCTAAATCACTTGCAGACGACCTTATTCTGGGTCAGGGTTTCGTACGTAGCAGAGCAGCTCCCTTGCTGCAATCTACTGGAAGTCAGCCCTTGATTGGAAGAAGGATCCCTCCTCAGTTGCTCTTCCTGAGGTTTCTACCATTTTTTTCCGCAATAAAAGGTTTTTTGGGGAGTTTTTCCTGATCAGCTGTGAGGGTCCTAAGGACAGACTGTAAAAAAGGGCTCCTCGGTGGGCACCTCAATATCTGGAGTATAATTGACCTATGGCTGAGCCCTGCCCTCAAATGCAATGAGCCAATCACAGTACATATAGCCATTCCCATACACTCTGACATTCTCTGCCTGGACGTCCACTGAAATGCATTACGGTAAATCAACATTGTGTTTGAGGCAACATATTGTCACTTTGCTGGAAAGAAATATAAAGTTATCTTTAACATCTCTAGCTAACGATAGCTAAAGTTAGCCTAACGTTAGCTCCTAGCTGCGTTGTTCATCATGTCACCTTGTTTGCTGGGAGTTCATTAGCCTATTTTGTTCTAGATTTGTACTTTGGTGATTGTACATCATTGTTAGCTGTTGTCCAAAGGGCTCTAGTTAAGCTAACGTTAACTTCTGGAGCTTAGCTTCATTAACTTATCTGTAATGGCAGAGATAACAAAGGTTGGCAAACGTTATGCTGAATGATTCAGTGTAAATACTGTAGCACCAAACTAACGGAGAGACACTCTTGGTAAAGATGGTAAAAAGGCCGTTATCCTTTTCTCATATTCTGAGCCAAAAACCCTAACTTCAGTGGCACTTTGATGCACCAAAATTTCCAGTTTCCAAAGGCTTGTTAACAATAATTCTAAGCCTGATAGCCTACATCGTTTTATTCCTAACTACATGGTGAAGATTTTCTCTATTACTGTTGTGTGTAGACTATTTTCTGACTTATAGAGTGACAAAAGAGATAAACAAAGTTGAACCAGGAATTATTAATGTGTCCATATGAGGTTTATCACGCTTACACTGGGACCTGTAAATTTTGGCTTGTAATTTCAGCTTTTCATCGACCTTCTCAACAATAAAACGATGAATATATCCAGTGCGTAGTTTAGGCCCTTTTGGTTACTTCTCAATGACATCTGATCGTTATTTCTCCAAAACCTGTGAGGGTCCTAAGGACAGAGAGATGTTGTATGCTGTGAAGCCCTGCGAGGCAAATTGTGATTTGTGATATTGGGCTTTATAAATAAAATTGATTGAATTGATTGAAAAATCATCAATTGCCTCCTGCGAAATGCAGTGTACTGTGACACCTGCCATAGTGCCGGTCACTGAATGTTGATATTTTGTCTGGGTGAGTGGAGGGGGGCGTGGCTTAGCAATAGCTTTTCTGTTTTAATTGTAGTTGATTGTACTACACTGTTGTTGTTATCATTTGTTTTATATCTTTGAGATTCCTTGGAATGTGAAGTGCAATATAAATACAATGTATTACTATTACTATCATTATTATTATTATTATTATTATCATAGCTCAATTCCATAAAGAGAGCAACTAGAGTGTTTACTGTCTGACTCTAATATTGATTTTATGGGTTTCTCTGAAACGTGGCTAACTCACTCATCGCCAAAAGCTGCTGTAATCCTGCCTGGTTACAATGTTTTTAGGAAAGAAAGGAACCAGGGGCAGGGATGTGGAGTTTTATTGTATGTTAGAAACGCCCTGAAATGTGAACAGATTACATGGCCCACCAATAACACTATTGAATGTGTTGGGGTAAATATTACACTCTCTTCTGAGATGTCTTTTACAGTTATATGTACAGAAAACCCACAGCCAAGATAGATTTCTATGAACAACTTAAAGCTGTTCTTAAGGCATGTGATCACAAAAAAGAAATACTACTAATATTTGGCGATTTCAACATAAACTGGGATAGTACAGCAGACAGGAAAAATTTGAAACAGTTGACTGAGCACTTTAATCTGTCTCAACTCATAGAGAAACCTACCAGAATTACCACTCGATCCAGAACCAGAATTAATCTGCTCTTCTCTAACAAACCGGAACGAATTGTCAAAACCCATAACCTCCTGACTGGACAATCAGACCTTAATGCCATTTCCTGAAAGCTCACCAAATCACGTTTTACAAACTCGTCACGATATTTTTTCAGTAATAAAATTAATTTTAATATCATACCACAGAGCCAACAAAAAAATCTTAAATTGACCTTGAATAGCCTGAACTGGAACAAGATCACCTCCTGTGAGGAAATTAACAACAGCACAGATTCATTTTTAAAATGTGTTATTGAGTCTTTCTCCAGAAGAGTGAGCCAAAAGAAAATAAAGTGGACACTGCCATGGCTAACCCCCGACTTTCTAAAGCTGACGAAAGAGCGGGATCATCTACTTACGAATTTTCTGAAATCTGGTTTAACTATAGACAGACTTAACTTCACTTCTACAAGAAATAAAGTAATTTAGACAATGTGAAAGGCCAAAGCAAACTTCTTCATAGTGTGATCAAAAGTGCAAAAGGTAATGGGAAAAAATCTGTCAAAACATCAATAAGCTTACAGGTAAACAGAATAAACAAAATGACACAGAACTGGAACTTAATACTGACAATAAACTGGTGAGAAGTCCAGATGTCCTGGCCACAGAATTAAACACCTTATTCATAAAATCAGTAGAAGAGATCTCCAAGCTTTTTTTCTCTCCAGAGTGTGGCTACCATTCTATCAATCATGTCCTGCCTGTATTTAACATAGAGCAGATCACAGAAATTGAAATTGCAAACATCATCAATACTCTAAGTAATTCCAAGGCCAAGGACATCCACGGACTTGACACCATGTTTTTAAAAGCACACAAAGATTATCTTGTATGCCTGATCACACACCTGGTTTACTTATCTATCAGACACTCAGTTGTTCCATCATCTTGGAGGATGGCCATAGTTAATCCCATCTTCAAGTCTGGATGCAGGACAGACATGAATAACTATAGGCAAATTCACATTCTTCCAGTTACCTCCAAAATAATTGAGAAGTGGGTACTGACACAACTGAGTGAGCACCTAAACCTCAGCCACACTCCATTACATCCTGTGCAATTTGGCTTCCGGGCACATCATTCGACGGAGACAGCCATTAATTTATTTTTAGAAAAAACTAAACAGTATCTTGATAAGACAGCGTGTGTTGGTGCAGTATTCTTGGATTCAAAATGGGCATTCAACACAGTTGATCATACAGTTCTATTAAACAAACTTTCTCTTTTTAATTTCTCAGCACAGGCTACCAAGTGGATAAGTTCATACCTAACTGACAGAAAACAGTGTGTTATTGTTGGTGAGGGGGTTAAGTCATCATTCCTCAATTGCCCTGTAGGGGTCCCGCAAGGTTCAATCCTCAATGATCCGTCGAATGCGTGCAAAAATACCCACAAATGTATGCAGATGACGCAGTTATATTTACATCAGCAAAAACTGCTCAAGAGGCTGCTCATACACTTACAATGGAATTGACTCACATGCATTAATGGCTCTAAGAAATCATGTTTGCTATTAAACAAAAAAGACTGTCTGCATGTACTTCTCCAAAATAACTATGGATCTCACACATTCTGGTGTCTTTTTGGGAAGAGAGGAGCTTGAATTAGTAAATGAATTCAAGTACCTAGGGGTCACCCTAGACTACACCCTCACCTTCAAGAGCCACATTAAAGAAATCTAATCTAAAAAATTAAATTCAATCTCTGTAATTTCAGATCAATCAGGCCATCCTTAACAACAGCTGCAGCTAGGGTGTCTCACACTCCATCTTTACACCCCAAACAGTCCCTTCTCCCCCATCTGACTATTACTCGGTTGCACTTAAAAGCAGGACATAAGCTTACAGGCATAATGTGCAATATGACTGTGAAACTGTGAAATTGGGATCATGTTTTTATTTATTGTAATTGCTTCATCTATATTATGGTTAATGTATTTACTTTTCTAGGAACTTTTGCCTGCACCATCTGGTGGGGGGACTAGCAATGGAAACAAGCCCTTGGCTGCAATTGGGTGCATTTACGTTTTTATTTATGAAAATGTTCATGAATGTAGACTGACCCCTTGAGAAATAAAAAAAATTGAAATTGTGTCACAGTGTGTGTGTGTGTGTGTGTGTGTGTGTGTGTGTGTGTGTGTGTTACCAATGTCAATTTCAATTTTATTTATAAAGCCCAATATCACAAATCACAGTTTGCCTCAGAGGCTTTACAGCATTAGACATCCCTCTATCCTCTTTCCCCCGTCCTTCTGTCCACTTTCTCCCATCCCTCTGTCTCTCTTACCCTTTGTCCTCTTTCCCCTGTCCCTCTGTCTCTCCCATCCCTCTGTCCCTCTTACCCTCTGTCCTCTTTCCCCCGTCCCTCTGTCATCTTACCCTCTGCCCCCTGTCCCTCTGCCCTCTTACCCTCTGTCCCCTGTCCCAGTGTCTCTTTGTCCCCTGTCCTTTGGACCCTCACAGCTAATCAGGAAAGACTCTCCCAAAAAAACCCTTTAATGGGGAAACATATGGTAGAAAGCTCAGACAGAGCAACTGAGGAGGGATTAGGCCTGGGACGATCAGCGATCAAATTGTATATTGGCGATTGGAGGGTTGCCAGATGATTTGCTGGATATCAAGGCGATTTTGAGGGAAAAAAAAAAAAAAAAGAAGACGGTCTACCATGTATTAAGAGATGTTTTTTGGAGAAATACATGACTGTCAGAGAAGCCCCGTTTACAAACAGACCTACAATCCATCTCCTCTCCTCTCTCTCTTCTCAGCAGAGGGTGACCTGTCAGCCCTGCACTGACAGTGACAGGGCGCATCTCTTTGATTCCGAAGTGACACAGCTCGTTTGCTCATGCTTCGGGGTTCAATAGAGTATTTGCAATTAAATATTGTTTTAATGTGTAACTATTGAAATGTTCACAAGGGCTTTCATAAATTCCCACAATGTTGCAGCACTGCCGCCTTTGCAGGTTAAAAGTTAATGACAGCGACTTGAAGTGAGGAGGAGCAACACGTCTCCGGATTGTCAGCGCAGCGGTGTCGGTGTGCTGACAAGCCGGAGACACTCACTTTTGCATGTGATGCAAAATATTAAAATAACGTGGTAGTGATCGACGTAACACATGTGCCAAGGACGTAACCCCCCCCCCCGGCGATTTAATCGTGTATTAGCATAAAAGGCACTTTCCCTCCACTCAAGCGGTACTTGTACAAATCAGCTCCCATATCAGCTCTTCTTTGCTCCTGTAGCAGCTCTTCTTCTCTGCTCCCGTAGAAGCTCTTCTTCTCTGCTCCTGTAGCAGCTCTTCTTCTCTGCTCCCGTAGAAGCTCTTCTTCTCTGCTCCTTTAGAAGCTCTTCTTCTCTGCTCCTGTAGCAGCTCTTCTTCTCTGCTCCTGCAGCAACTCTTCTTCTCTGGTCCCTTAAAAGAAGAGCTCCTGTAGCAGCTCTTCTTCTCTGCTCCCGTAGAAGCTCTTCTTCTCTGCTCCTGTAGCAGCTCTTCTTCTCTGCTCCCATATAAGCTCTTCTTCTCTGGTCCCTTAGAAGAAGAGCTCCTGTAGCAGCTCTTCTTCTCTGCTCCCGTAGCAGCTCAACTCCTTTCCTCACCATATAAACAGAACTCTGTACCTGTTGCTGAGTCTTGTGTGTGTGATGAAGAATGGATGAGGAGAGACACATTGTTGAGGTGAGAAATATCCCGAGCTAAATGACCCACAGTCCCGTCATTATAACGACTATGGTCAAAAAGACACTTCCTGTTGAGTCACAGCTGAGGAGATTGGCTCTTCAGGTGAGACATCAACTTTAATTAAAGGTGTTGACAACGCAGCAATGAAGCCACACATCTGTCAGTAAAAGTCAGATGAACTTCGTGTGGTCGTCTGTTGACGAGCTGCAGCACAAGGTGTCCAGTGTGTGCTTGAGGCATCACGTGGTGCACCAGTGTGTTTGCAGCTTTACAGTGTGTGTGTATGTTACAGTGTGTGTCAGTGTGTGCGTTTCGTTGTGTGTACTCACACCACCACCCTGCTGCACTGTCCGCTCCCCCAGCTGCATGGATGATAATCAGGCTTCACGTAGGTCTCTACTCCATCCTCGACCACACAGCTCACTGTCTTCGTCACCACAAATGCACACCAGTTTCTGGTTACCACACACACACACACACACACACACACACACACAGAGGATTTTGTCACATGACTACTGTAAAAAGACAGTTGAAGACATTAAAGGTTCGGCTACACAACAACAAACAACAAACATCCCAGATCAGTAAAGATCTGATAGAAAAGAATGTTTGTGGTTTACTAGAGTGTAGAGTGTTGATTAGGTGATCAATGATCACGTGAGCAATGATTAATCACGTGATCAATGATTAATCATGTGATCAATGGAAACAGAACAGTGTGCCTCAGACAGGAGTTCTGATCGATCTGATTTGTCTGATGGATCCTTCATGTACATACAGCTCCACCCTCTGACAGGACTCAGCCAATCAGCTTGCTGTATGAACCGGTGTTTCTCTGTGTAGGTTCACAGAAACATTTATCTTTAATATTTATCTTTATTATTTATCTTTAATATTTATCTTCAATATTTTTAATTTAATATTTATCTCTAGATCTCTGACAAAGAAAGTTTCTACTCATCAGTCACCATCCACCTAAACCATGTTTAAGTTTGTTTCCTTTATGTTAATTTTAACCATCTATGGACCAAGGGCATCTCAGAGCACGGTGATAACGTTGATGTTTTTGTAAAGTTTGAACAAATGTCAGTATTTTCAGTCACATGACTTTTTTTTTATTGAGCAGAATCTCAGCTACAATAAAATCAAAAGTTTTTATTTCATGATCAAACTTTTAAAGAAACTAACAGGTGAATAAAACTTGTTTAAAAACGGTTAGAAGGAGTAAAAACCTGAGCTGACCCACTGTGATGAATTCTTCAGATGATTCAGTTCAGTCCTATGAATGTATGAAGTACTGAGCCTTTCAACTGCTCCACTGATTTCTACAATTAAATGTCTATGAAAAAATGTACCTCCTGTTTTGTTTTGGATAAAGAGTTGGCAGTGGAAGGGGTCAACCATCTTTGTTCACAGGTGAGGCCAGGTAAAGCCCTGCCCACACAATGCAGACATTTTGTGGGTCAGGTGCTTCAGTCAAAAAGAAGAGCATCCTTTTTTTCTTTTTTTTTTAATATGGGAGGTTTTAAAAAATAAAGTCAATAATAACAAAATATTATGTGCATGTAAAGGGTTAAAAGGGTTAATAAAGGGTTACGGATGGTCATGTATGATATGAAGGGTTAATAGATGTTTGTCAGTCACATGTTTCCTGATGTTTTCTGTCGGTCAGCTGCAGCTCCACCACGTTAATGACAAACATGTGTTTGGGTCCAATGAGGTCACAACTGAGCATGTGCAGATGTTTCCAGTGGTTTAAATATGCAGCTGATGTTTCAGGACTCCGGATGACTTCTTCAAACTTCAAATTTGTCTTTAAACTTTAAGCTGTGTCTTTAAACTGTATCTTTACATTTTTAACTGTGTCTTCAAACTTTAAACTGTGTCTTTCACCCTTTGGGCCCTAGGCCTTTTTGGGGTATTTTTACTGCATTTACTTTTAAGCTCATATCACAGTCATTATAAAGGCTACATACACATGCTATATCTTGTTTGTTTTTTTCAGGACAATCTGGGCTACCCAGATTTGCCATCACTTTATGTCCTTCTATGTGCCTGTATTTTATATTAGTTTTTATATCAATGAAAAAAAAAAACAAATCTGTGTTACTAAATTCTTACATTTTTTTCTGTATCTCACCATAGCAAGTTGAAACTTGACATATTCTGCCATATATGAAGAGGGGAGACTCTCTGGAATCTGTCAATATAAGAATGATGATGGTGGGACATTCTGTCACTTCACAGCTGTCCAAAACATGTGGTTTGTGCCAGGCGGACATGACTGCCAGCATTTTTTCACTATTGCAACAAAGTCCATTGACTCATTCACAAGTCAAAAATGTGTTTTATCTGAAAGAAACATGAAATATTTACATCTAAGATCATAGAAAAATAGTAATAATTTTATTCCTCACTACATGAATTGACTGATAACAAGATCTGTATAATGGATTGTAAAGAAATTCGTCAGGTTTTTATTTTGTAGACATCTGATCTGTATTTACAGCGTGATGGGATGACAGCACAATGATGTCTGGTATCACTGGAAAGCTCTGGTCCTGCACTTTCATGTGATACGCGTGGCATTTCTGTGCATTCGCAAGTAATCCATCCAAGAGTAATGTGTGTGCAAAGTTGTATGAAAGCTTTGTTATACATAATTTTAGGCCAACTTTTTCAGTTTCTTTTCACTGTGAAAACATTGGACTACCGACAAGTGCTTGGTGTTGTCCGAAAGCTGAGGTTCCACTGTTTCACATGATATGCGTGACTTCTCGCTATGACCAACAGTCGGTCGAAAGAGAAGAACAGGTGAGAATTTGCATACACTATGCGTCGTTCGGACCCATTGTCATGGACTCTGCTGGAGCTTCTTAGCCCCACCCTCCTGCTGCTCCTCCTGCTCACACCCCTCTGCTCATCCTCCAGTCAGCCCTGCCAGTTTTTCCCGCCAGTACTCTGTCCACACCCATTTGCTCTCCCCCTGCATTGACTGTCTGCCAATCAGTGACCAGCCTGCTCAGCAACTACACACCTGTTCCTTATCTTCTCATTATCCCCTCAGTATTTATACCAGCCAGTTTTCCCCTGTTGTTTGCCAGATCGTTGTTAGTGCTCATGCCTGCCTCGTATCCCGCCTGTTTCCTTGTGTTACCTTATGGATTAATGACCTGTGCCTGTTTACCTGGTTTGTGTTTTTGCCTGACGCCTCTGTACCTCTGCCTGATAACTTGGATTTTTGGTTTTGACTCATGCAATGGACTGTACTTTTCTCTACTGAAAAAACTCAGTAAAATCTCAGTTTTTGCCTTATTCCTGCCTCTGCCTTGTGAATCTGCGTGTGGGTCCTCTCTGCTTCACGACACCCATAGGGTTAAACTGTGTCTTTAAACTTTAAACTGTCTTTAAACTTTGAACTGTCTTTAAACTGTCTTTAAACTGTGTCTTTAAACTGTCTTTAAACTTTAAACTGTGTCTTTAAACTGTCTAAACTTTAAACTGTCTTTAAACTGTCTTTAAACTTTAAACTGTGTCCTTAAACTCTGTCTTTACACTTTAAACTGTCTTTAAACTGTGTCTTTAAACTTTAAACTGTCTTTAAACTTTAAACTGTCTTTAAACTGTGTCTTTAAACTGTCTTTAAACTGTCTTTAAACTTTAAACTGTCTTTAAACTGTGTCTTTAAACTGTCTTTAAACTGTCTTTAAACTTTAAACTGTAACTTTAAACTGTCTTTAAACTGTGTCTTTAAACTTTAAACTGTAACTTTAAACTGTCTTTAAACTTTAAACTGTGTCTTTAAACTCTCTTTAAACTTTTAAACTGTCTTTAAACTGTGTCTTTAAACTTTAAACTGTGTCCTTAAACTGTGTCTTTAAACTTTAAACTGTGTCTTTAAACTTTAAACTGTCTTCAAACTGTGTCTTTACACTTTAAACTGTGTCTTTAAACTGTCTTTACACTTTAAACTTTTTCATTCTGCTCATATTTAGTTTATATTTCAGTTTATATATATTCACTTTATTTACTCAGTTTGTAAACATGATGCAGATCACATGACACACACTCATTGTGTTGTATATACTGTGTGTGTGATAAATGTTGAGCGCGTGCTGCTGATATCATGATGATGAATGTGTCTGTTTTTCAGCCATGTTGGATGAGACTGAGTCTCTTTGTCTTGAAATTCAATTGTATTCATTTAATTTTAATGGAATCCATAAAATGGACGACGTTACTGACCCGATTGTCATTGTTTGTTTTTTCTTTGTTGCATGTTTTTGTATTTGTTTTTGTTTGTTTGTTTTTAAGTGTTTTTGTCGTGACTTTTGTCTTGAGTGTTTTTACTTGGATTGTTTTTTATCGTTGAATTAGATGCGAACTAATCAATTATCTATAATACTTAAGTTATTTTATGTAATAAAAATAATAATCACACTCAGTTGTGTTTTTTTAGCTCACCTCTGATTTATATAAGAACCTGTGCAGCTAGGTGGCGCTGTCTGACGCTGCCTCAAAGTTCATATTAAGTCATATTTATCTTTATATTTTAGTTTTAATCCAACAGATAAAATTTTATTGAGTCGGCCACAAAAACATTTACATCACAGGGTGGAAAAGAGAAACTCACATCTCCTTATTAAAGTTAGACTGATGTCTGCAAACTGAGGACTGTCTCAGTCAAACCTCCTCCACCTCCTCCTGTTCCATCACTACGCCTCACCCTCACCAACAGAAACACTCAGATATCTTCTAAAATAACTGTAGGCTACTTGTAACTTGGCAGTGAAGCAGCCCTGATGTCACCAGCAGCAAATTGAAACAAACGCCCGAATGACTCATTTCCTGTAGAGAGACTGACATCACTATGTGTGTGTTTCTGTCCTTACAAACACACGTGTTCGATGTAACGCATACTTCAGGTCATCGCACACTGACCCACAGGTGGAGGTCGGAGACGTCGGCAGCAGAAGCCGTGAAGAAGAAGAAGAAGAAGGAGAAGACGAAGAAGGAGAAGATGAAGAAGAACTCTAGGGCTGGGTTAGGGTTAGGGTTAATTGATTCATCAAATTCAAATCGATCTTCATTGGAATGACTAAATATCGATTCATAAAATCAAAGATCAATATTCTAATGAACACAACCTGATCTAAAAGAAATACGTGAAATGACCACGACCTCTTAACACCGCATTCCATGGTGGCAGCACGTAGTGGGTTGAAATTACGTGCCGGTACCACGGAAACAATGCCAATGTAAAGTCATTTAGGATCCTTGTGGACACACGGATTCCCTGATTCAACAACGTCACGTCAACTTTGTTTTCCTCAATGATATCTTTAACATTCCTGTATACACACAAAAACATGGAAGTGTCCTTGATAACTCAACAATATGACAGGTTAATGTCAAGGCCATAAAATAAAATAAATGTATTTTGCCAGCGTTTGATAGCGTAGGGCTTTAAGAGCATTGTGCTGTTGGCGGATGGGGCGCGTTCCACTGCTGTTTTGTAGCTACTGTCTGCCGTCTGTGGGCTTCATTCCATTTCAGATTGCCGTCCATCTGCTGACTAATAAACTAATAAATAATAAACACTAATAAATAAATAAATAAATAAATAAGAAGAAAAAAATAAGGCTGAGCACGGAAGAACCAGAGAGAAAACACCATCACATGGAGCCATCCGCCCTGCGGCAACCCAGCCACCCTCCACTCCACCAGGGGAGAGTGGACCCCAAGCCAGCGCCACAGAACCAGCGGCCGCCCCCCCCACCCCAAATAACATAAAATATTAAGATGTAGGCCTAACATAAAATAAGTTTGTTATTAAATAAATTAAAACATATAGCCCACAGTAGATAAAAGTAGAACATGCTAAAAGTAAATACAATAATAGGCTAAACAGTATCTAAGCAATAATAAAGGGTCTAAACAATAATAAATTGTGTCTAAGTTATCTATTAGGCTACCATTCCACTCTGTAAATAGATTTTAACATTACAAAATATAATTTTAATATTATTTTTGCTTATTTCATTATTGTTATTATTGATTTACTTTTTAGCAGTATTGTATTGTGTGAGGATGACTCATGTTAGTAACTATCTACAGTAAAAAAGAAACAAACAAAACTCATTTTATACACGAGGCCTTCAAAGTGCTCTCTGAAACTACACCTGGCATGGCTTGTGTCAAAAAAATGAAAAAATCTAAACTTTGTCGTAGAGCTAAACCAATACATCAATACATCATTGGAAAGGTCTCAACCTGGAGAGTAACATATATCAGTATGAAGATTCTACATGGCTCCTACTTTCAGCCATTGACCTTTGAACCTTGACCTCAGTGCACGTTTGAGGGCTTATAACTCAGCAACTAAAGGGGGGACAGACATGGGACCTACTGTTATAGAGAGCTCTTGACCTCAACTATCATGTGAGTGTAGTCAACAACTAGGGGTGCTGTCAGATATGGGTAAAATATGGATACAATTCATTTCCACCCATTTAGAAATTAGATATTTAAAATCTGATTACACAAGTGTGTTTACCATCCCCTTAAAGGCCACAGTGTGCTCTCAATTCAGTATTTACTTTACTTCCAAATCTATGAAAAACACTTATATTTTTTTAAAAACTACAATTCCCTGGGACCGCGCCATGCAGCTTGATACATATCAGAAACATAGTTGTAGTTCTTCTGATTTGCAAAGTAGGGCTCTAAATAGGGTTGTAAAAAGATATATCTACCCAATATATCAAATGTCTAGTAAAGCCAAACTAGTAATGACACTGCACTTAGATGAAATATGTCAAGAAAAAGCAAGGATGATGGTTAATTTCAGATATTTTAGCAAGTTCTCTAGAAACGGCGTTTTTGGGACTGAATATTTGAATACATCAAATGTCTAGTACAGCCAAACTATCATGTTATTATTATTATTATTATTATTATTATTATTGGGAAATTAACAGAGGAACAGAGGAATATATTTGCCGTTTTAATATCAAGAACACTTTTGTGTTTTTGTGTGTATACAGGATGTTGTTGAATCAGGGAATTTGTGTGTCCACCACGGGAAAGGATCCTAATTGACTTTACATTGGCACTGTTTCCGTGGTATTTCAACCCATTACGTGCTGCCACCACAGAATTCGGTGTTAAGAGGTCGTGGTCATTTCACATATTTTTGTGAGATCAGGTTGGTTTGTTCTATGGATGTGTGAGGCTTTATTTCCGTTAATCTCGCCAGCAGTACACGAGCCGCAGCGCTAAGTTATGAACGAATGTGCTCTGGAAGCTTCGACGTTACTGGCTCTTTATCTGTTAGCTGTCACTCTTACCGAGTGGTAGAGGGGCCCCTTGGACTCCGTGGCCCTCCCGCCTCGTGGGGGGTGCAGGGGTATACTTTACGGTTGTGTTAGCTGTAACTGTTAGCTGTCACTGTTAGCTGTATCTGTTAGCTATAACTGTTAGCTGTAACATTTAGCTGTATCTGTTCTCTGCCACTGTTAGCTGTATCTGTTCTCTGTCACTGTTAGCTGTCACTGTTAGCTGTATCTGTTAGCTGTCAGTTAGCTGTATCTGTTAGCTGTCACTGTTAGCTGTATCTGTTCTCTGTCACTGTCAGTTGTCACTGTTAGCTGTATCTGTTAGCTGTCACTGTTAGCTGTAACTGTTAGCTGTCACTGTTAGCTTTAACTGTTAGCTGTCACTGTTAGCTGTATCTATTCTCTGTCACTGTTAGCTGTAACTGTTAGCTGTAACTCTAACACACAGATCTAGTGGGCTGCTCAAATCATGTACAAAGCAAGGAGTAATTTACTACCGGGCACCATACAAAACATGTGCTTGGACAGAGAGGGGGGTATAACTTAAGAGGAAAATAAAATCTGAAACAAGGACGTTTTCGCACCACTCTGTGCATATCAATTTGTGGGGTGATTTTGTGGAATGCACTGAGTAAAGAAATCAAACAAAGTAAAGATATCAGACACTTTAAAAAGAGGTACAAAGACAGTATTTTCATAAGGTACAAAAATGATTAGAGGGGAGGTAAAACACACTCAGGATGATACTATTGTTGGTTTTTTCATCTTGTATTCCCGTATTTGTATCATGTATGGGGTAATATTGGCTATAAAGTATAAAGAACTGAAGTGATGTAAATGTGGGGTTGTTAATGCAAAGGAGCGGGTATGTATAAAACAGTTTGATTAGTGATAGATTAGTAGCCTATAGTGTGAGAGCAGGGCTAGGACTAGACAAGCATGTTGCTTCTTCCTACTCCTTTTTGGAGAGGAAATATTATTTTATGTTTGTCATTGTGAGTTTCTTAATTATTAAGTGTTTTGTCTCTGTTTTGTATGTTTTTGTTTCTACAAGATTTTTTTTTAAATGTTCAAAATAAATAAATAATAACTAAATTAGCTGTTATCTGTAACTGTTAGCTGTTAGCTTATTGTTTTACATTTGGGTGTAGTTTATCATGATTCTGCTGTGTCAACTGCGTCTGTACTGTCTGTGCTGTCTGTGCATCTGTACTGTCTGTGCGTCTGTACTGTCTGTGCTGTCTGTGCATCTGTACTGTCTGTACTGTCTGTGCATTTGTGCTGTCTGTACTGTCTGTGCATCTGTACTGTCTGTGCGTCTGTACTGTCTGTGCATCTGTACTGTCTGTGCATCTGTACTGTCTGTACTGTCTGTGTGTCTGTACTGTCTGTGCGTCTGTACTGTCTGTACTGTCTGTGCGTCTGTACTGTCTGCATCTGTACTGTCTGTGCTGTCTGTGCATCTGTACTGTCTGTGTGTCTGTGCTGTTTGTGCATCTGTACTGTCTGTCTGTGCGTCTGTGCGTCTGTGCTGTCTGTGCTGCCTGTGGGTCTGTGCTGTCTGTGCGTTTGTGCTGTCTGTGCGTCTGTGCTGTCTGTGCATTTGTGCTGTCTGTGCGTCTGTGCTGTCTGTGCTTCTGTGCTGTCTGTGCATTTGTGCTGTCTGTGCGTCTGTGCTGTCTGTGCTGTCTGTGCATCTGTACTGTCTGTGTGTCTGTGCTGTTTGTGCATCTGTGCTGTCTGTCTGTGCGTCTGTGGGTCTGTGCATCTGTGCTGTCTGTGCGTTTGTGCTGTCTGTGCGTCTGTGCTGTCTGTGCGTTTGTGTTGTCTGTGCTGTCTGTGCTGTCTGTACTGTCTGTGCTGTCTGTGCATCTGTACTGTCTGTACTTGTACTGTCTGTGCATCTGTGCGTTTGTGCTGTCTGTGTGTCTGTACTGTCTGTGCGTCTATACTGTCTGTGCGTCTGTACTGTCTGTGCGTCTACTGTCTGTGCTGTCTGTGCGTCTGTGCTGTAAATAAACAGACTCTTCCTGCTCTGACACCGAGAACATGTTTGTGTCTCTCTAACAGTCTCAATACATGCGTTTACATAGAGCCATGTATTTCTTTTGCATTCGGGTTGGAAGCCCTACCCGAATAGAAATGCTCCTTGTAAACACCTCAACCCGAATGAAAACAGCCAACCCGAAAGATCTAATCGGGTGCACAGGGGTGGAAAATTCCTTTTCAGAACCCGAATGGAAGAATTTTTCGGTCTTGTATACACCTCCTACCCGATTCCTGCCATTCTGTTTTTTCTGCGCATGCTCATTTCCTTGCCCTTCTGGCATGATGACGTATACAGCGTGCATAGCAACAGGCTGAGATAGAGCAGTCGGACTCGTTGCACTCACCGGTTTCCATTCCCCACAGCACGGTCTTCTGTCTCCCTTCTTCAACCTTATACCTCTTCTCCTTCTCCTCCTCAACAAACTAAGTATTAGCAGAACAAGGTCCTAACTGCTGCTTCAAGAATATAAGCAAAACAAGCCCGAAAAAGGCACTAAGAACGGCGGCGTCAAGCATCTTGTTATCCGGAGCGAGGACTACAGTGTTTTCTTTCGGTACACGTACCATCCGCCCCGCCCCCTATCCAGTCAGAAACGTTCCCTGCCCCAAACCTTGCGCAGACCCAAATAAAGGCAATTACAATGATCTCCGTGTAAACCCTCATTCAGAATGAATATTTCTCTTGTAAACTACCTGGAAAAACTTTAATTCAGAATGATTTCATTCAGATTTATTTCATTCTGAATGAGAAGCTATCATGTAACCGCACCCATTGAAGAACATCTCGTCTCGTTCATCCAACAGTTTTCTAAACAAATAAAAATATTTTTATATATTTTCTGTATTTTCGCTTTTTTTCTGCTTAAGTGGAAATAAACCTCAAAAATATGGAAAAAATCTGAACTGTGAATTTTAAGGTTTAAAGTTTAAACTGAGACAAAAACAACAACAGGAAGTTTATTATTTCACAACTGGAACTGTGAGAGGGCGTCGGCCTCAGAGGACACACACACACAGTAACACACACACACACACACACACACGCACACATACATACACAGTAACACACACACAGTAACACACACATACACATACATACACAGTAAAACACACACAGTAACACACCCACACACACGTACATACACAGTAATACACACACACACAGTAATACACACACACACAGTAACACACACACACATACACACTCAGTAACACACACATAGTAATACACACACACACAGTAACACACAGATACATACACACACACACAGTCACACACACATACATAGGCTACACACACACAGTAACACACACACACACACACACACACAGAAACACCTCTGTGGTGAGGTCATCAAATGCTGACGTCACCCTCTCCTCCTTCATCTCCACCACCATCATCATCATCATCTTTCCGTGCACGTGTCAGCCTACCTGTGTCTGCTGGCAGCTCGAGCTCCGTGCGCGTGCCCGCCGGCGTACAGGCTGTAGGATGGTCGCTGCGTGAACGCGCTCTTGGCGTGTCCGCAGGTCAAGAGCGCGAGCAGCAGCAGCAGGAGGAGCGCGCCCATCCCGCCGATCAATACACGATCAATACAGGGTATCAATACCTGATCACAGTGTGATCAACTCCTTAATTGCCAGGAAAAACTCCCGTCTCCATGGAGACAAAGAAAAAAGTTTCCACAGAGTCCGTCGGTCCGTCCGTCCGTCCGTCCTACCGAACCATGATCCGGATTCTGGTCCAAACACTCCTCTCCCCTCTGATCCGCTCCGGGTCCCAGGTCTCCAGGTCCTGGGTCTCCAGGTCCCGGGTCTTCAGGTCCCGCTCCTGCTGCTCCTCAGCCTTTAATTCGGATTTAATCCGGGTTTAATCCGCCTGCAGCAGCCGCAGTTTGTTGATCAGAACTTCTCAGTTAAACAAAGAGAAGAAGAAGAAAACCGTTGCGACAGACTGAACCGAGACCAGCTGCTGCTCCTCCTCTTCATCACCGCCTCCTCACTGGCCCCGCCCCTCCCCGAGGAGAAACCAGACACGTGCGGCTCCGCGCCCACACCTGCAACACACTATGACCCGTACTGGTCTGACTGGGTCCCAGTTTGAGTCTGAGATGTGGAATAAAAGAGCAGTCCGCAGATTTATTTCTATTTGTTTCACTCATTAATAAGAAGAAAGACGTTTTTAATAATTTTGAAGTTTATTTAAAGTTTGTTCAGTGGTTGAATCTCTGTGACGTCAGAACCGTGTTTCACTTTAATTAGGTTCAAATACAAAATCAGTTTTAATGTTGTTTAAAGAGTGAAATCTTTTTATCAGAAAGAAATCACAAATACATTTTAAAAGAACAGAATCCTGAGTTAATTTATTATTAAGTTTTTTACCTCAGAGACACTTTATGAACAGTTTTCAAACTAAATGTAAAATTCAGAATCTGTGGATCAACATCTCTATGAAGCAGTGCCACAGTGTTCGACCAATCAGAAGCTCCCAGTTCAGCTCCCAGCTGCTTCATCATCATCATCATCATCATCATCATCATCATCTTCATCTCATGTTAAATAAAAACCTGTTTATTCTGTTGCACTTTTTAAAATCAAAACTTTACGGCTACAGGTGAGCAGTTGCAGGTGAACGGCTACAGATGAGCAGTTACAGGTGAACGGCTACAGGTGAGCAGCTACAGGTGAACAGTTACAGGTGAGCAGCTACAGATGAGCAGTTACAGGTGAACGGCTACAGGTGAGCAGCTACAGGTGAACAGTTACAGGTGAACAGCTACAGGTGAACAGCTACAGGTGAGTAGTTACAGGTGAATAGTTACAGGTGAACAGTTACAGGTGAGCAGTTACAGGTGAGCAGCTACAGCTGAACAGCTACAGGTGAGCAGTTACAGGTGAACAGCTACAGGTGAACAGCTACAGGTGAGGTTTATTCACATTGATGAATCTGAAACCTTGAAATGTCTCATAGACAAAGAGAACAAAACATCCTGTAGAGGAAGTTTCATATCTGAGAGTCCGAAAATAAACCGGCCTGAAGGATCTCCAACACACACACACACACACACAGTAGATAAGACGAGTGGCTGCTCTTCCTCTTCCTCTCTGATGAAGATAACAACAGAACAAACTGTTTCAGTCTCTTGTTCTCAGGGTGTGTGTGTCACTAAGCGTGCTCACTGGGCGGAGCTTTAAACCCTGATTCAGTTTGACTCTAAATAAAAACCACCTTCACCATGAAGTGATCCTCCTGTACATCGCTATGTGGTCTTCATTTTGGTCTGGCCACAGACTCAGAACTGTGTCCCACAAGACCCCTTCAGACCACCTTAGACCCCCTCAGACCACCTCAGACCACATCAGACCCCCTCACACCCCCTTCAGACCACCTCAGACACCCTCAGACCACCTCAGACCCCATCAGACCCCCTCACACCCCCTTCAGACCAGCTAAGACCCCCTCAGACCTGTGTGTGTGTGTGTGAGTGTGGGCACATCAGGGCTGAACTCCACCGTGCGTGATACAGAGAGCAGAGGACAATTGTAAACGCGCGACCATGTGGAGACAGAAATTACATGCCATCGTGTAAATAAGTCATCACGTGCACCACATAATCATTTGCATAATCGTGATTTCAATTTTGACTAAAATAATTGTGATTATGATTTTTTCCATAATCGAGCAGCCCTACCTCAAACCCCTTTCAGTTCCCCTTCTGACCCCCTCAGACCCTTTCAGACCCCCCTCTGACCCCCTCAGACCCACTCAGACCCCCATCTAAAACAGTCTCTCTGGAGAGACAGTGAGGACATTAATGAGACATCCCTCAGTCTCCACACACAGGAAGGGGCGGGGCCTCCACACACGACCTATAATAATAACAGACGATGTAATAACACGTCTGTTTTGTTGGAAACATCCGACTTCTCGCCGGCTGAACAAACTCTGATGTTTTTATCTGAACAGCAGGTTGAGAACAAGCCGCCGCCACTGCAGTGGAAACATTCTTTACCACATCCCATAAATCACGTGGCCCTGCCCCCTGCCCGGGGGGAGGAGGGGCCGACCACACACACTCTCCTCTGGTCCCAGTTTTATGAGACTATGAGTTATTTAATCCAGACTCACATTCCTCAGTCAGAGCCTCAGGTGAGATGTCACCTGGAACCAGAAGTGAAACAGTCAGGATGATCCAGGTGTCCCTGAATGCAGCAGTTGATGATGATGATGGTGATGATTTCACTTCCTGTTTCTCTCAGCAGGCTCAATAAAGTTTCCTACAGTCTGTTGTAAAACCACAGAGGAAGACCCGAGGTTCTCTTCCTGTTGATTTGTGTGTTATGACTCCCATCAGAGGGGTCAAAGGTCACAGAGAACAATTTGATCTTTACCAAAACAAGTTTGTTCTGTCACGTCATCACACGTCATCACCAGGGGCGACTCTGAGTACGAGGAATCTTTGTGACTATGAGACCTGATTTTCCACCTGACCAGGTTCTAACTGCACTGTGGTGCCAGACGTTCTTCAGGGGTGTTCATGTGTGTAGATCACCACAGAGCTTCACGCACACACAGCAGTCCTCTCCAGCAGCATGGCTCTAGTTCTACATCTTCGTTCCACATCCTGGTTCTAGTTCTAGTCCTGGTCCTTTTTCCATTAGCCTGGTTCCTTTCTGACAGTCCAGTTCTTTTTTCTGTCAGGCTGGAGAACGATGGAACCTGATATGTGCAGAACCCTGTGATCTCTTATTTGAAAAAGAAAAGATGAAGGTGTATCGATGAAGAGGAGACTGGCGTTCTTTCTTCTGTCTCAGTGACATCATGATGTTTATGTTCTACAGGAAAACAGACTGAATCTGAACTGATGCATCAGTGGAACATTTTCAGTGTGCAGCGTTAGTTCAGAGTGAACTCTGTCTGCTATCTGTCATGGTTTTCAGGAATGTTTGGGAACCTGCAGCAGTGAAGAAGTGGGTCAGGAATTCCAGACTTTACCAAAAACACAAGCTCCTCAAATGAACCGAATTTCATCAGCGGAGGAGGAAACGTTTGTCTCTGACTGACAGACGCTCTTCAGCAGCAGGAAGAGGATGAGGAGGAAGTGACGGAGTGAAAGAGAAGGTGACAACATGAACGTGGTCAGCTGCAGGAGGACAGAACAGCAGTGGAGGAGAAAGAACTCAGATGTGTGAAGTTGTTCTGACAGTGTGTATAACTAAAGTATTTTACTGTGTTTCTAATGTTTAACACACATGTGGTTCTATCTGTGATGTTCTGTCAGATCTCTGAACGTTCTATATGTCAAACATTCAGTTTTATCAGTGGAATAAAAAGAACAATAATCAGAACTAATAAAAGTATTAATGATACAAGTACTAGAGCGACAGACAAGTCCTTCATGAAGTTAAAGAAGAGAGTTCTTCCTCCCGACATGTGCTGTACATGAGAACGTGTTGTGGTCTGTGCTGCTTTGGATGATGACAGTTAAGACACTGAGAGATGATGTTCTGAGAGATGACGTTCTGAGAGACCATGTTCTGAGAGACGGCGTTATGCAGTTTTTGTTCTCAGCAGACTGATGGAAAACTGGTGGCGGTATTTATGAAGGTTCACATGTTGATGTTCTTTAAACAGAAACAGCTTCATGTTTAGTCTGAGCGGGGGGAGGAGAACATACCTTAGGGCCCAGTTAACCCTGGTCTGCTTCTAACACTCAGCTGCTCTGTGACCCCTTCTCTTCGCTCTGTTTATATTCTGCCACAGACACACAGAGAACCACTGCTGCTGCTGCTGAAGGAACTCCTGACAGACAAGAGAGTCTGAACCATCATCACCATCATCATCATCATCATCACCACCACCACCATCATCACCACCATCATCATCGTCATCATCACCATCATCACCATCACCATCATCACCACCATCACCATCATCATCATCATCATCATCATCACCATCATCACCATCACCATCATCACCACCATCACCATCATCATCACCATCATCATCATCACCACCATCATCATCATCACCACCATCATCATCATCATCATCGTCATCATCATCATCATCATCACCATCATCACCATCACCATCACCATCATCATCATCATCATCATAATCACCATCATCAGCATCATCATCACCACCATCATCAGCATCACCATTATAATCATCATCATCATCATCATCAACACCATCATCATCATCATCATCATCAACACCATCACCATCATCAGCATCACCATTATCATCATCATCACCATCATCATCATCATCAACACCATCATCATCATCACCATCATCATCACCACCATCACCATCATCATCATCATCATCATCATCATCACCATCAGTGGTCATTCATTCAGAACTGCTGTTCTACCTGCTGTTGTTCATTATCCTCTGTGGTACCAGTGTTCTTATGTTTCTGCAGCTCAAACTAACCTCAGTGAGAACTGTTAACCAGACAGGAGCCAGTAGAACCTCACAGTAGACAGTAAAACCTAGCTTTCTGCCTGTCATCGATGTAGTGCTGTTGTGCTGTTGTGCTGTTGTGCTTGTTCTGGTGTCTGTTTCTTTGTCTTTCTTTTATGTCAGTACCATACTGCAGCACAAATTGCCCACTCAGGGACAATAAAGTTTAACTTGACTTGACTTGAAACCTGACAGTAAACAGTAGAACCTGACAGTAAACAGTAGAACCTGACAATAAACAGTAGAACCTGACAGCAAATAATAGAACATCACAGTAGAACCTGACAATAGACAGTAGAACCTCGCAGTAAACAGCAGAACCTGACAGTGAACAGTAGAACCTGACAGTAGATAGTAGAACCTGACAGTAAACAGTAGAACCTGACAGTATACAGTAGAGCCTGACAGTAGATAGTAGATCCTGACAGCAGATCGTAGAACCTCACAGTAAACAGTAGAACCTGTCAATAAACAGTAGAACCTGACAGTAAACAGTAGAACATCACTGTAGAACCTGACAGTAAACAGTAGAACCTGACAGTGAACAGTAGAACCTGACAGTAGATAGTAGAACCTGACAGTAAACAGTAGAACCTGACAGTAGACAGTAGAACCTGACAGTAAACAGTAGAACCTGACAGTAGACAGTAGAACATCACTATAGAACCTGACAGTAGACAGGGCAGTAGAACCTGAGTGGTGGGTTCTGATGAAGGAGAACGTGGGTTGGACTTTAAACATGTTTGATTCAGTTTGCCTCTGACTGTGGAGAAATCAAACGTTGCTGTTGCTGTTGCTGTTGCTGCTGCTGCTGCTCGGCCTCCGACAGCTGGAAGTCATTACTCCCTCCTGTTCTACCTCCTCCTCCTCCTCTTCCTCCCCCCACAGCCTGACTGTTATAACTCAGTTCAGACTCTGAGCTGAACTGTGTCACTGCTACAGATATGTTTACTGCTGAGAACCAAGAACTTCAACACACCAAACAAACCACTGTGAGAACTGTAACAGAACACAGAGGGAACACTGACAGAACACTGACAGATGATTGTGAGAACACTGACAGACAACTGAGAGAACACTAACAGAGCACTGACAGAACACTGTGAGAACACTGACAGAACACTGACAGATCACTGTGAGAACACTGTGAGAACACTGACAGACGACTGAGAGAACACTGACAGAACACTTACAGAACACTGTGAGAACTCTGACAGAACACAGAGGGAACACTGACAGAACATTGACAGATCACTGTGAGAACACTGACAGAACAGAGGGAACACTGACAGAACACTGACAGATCACTGTGAGAACACTGACAGACAACTGAGAGAACACTAACAGAACATTGACAGAACACTTACAGAATACTGTGAGAACTCTGACAGAACACTGACAGATCACTGTGAGAACTCTGACAGAACATTGACAGATCACTGTGAGAACACTGACAGAACAGAGGGACCTCTGACAGATCACTGTGGGAACACTGACAGACCACTGTGAGAACTCTGACAGAACACAGAGGGAGCACTGACAGAACACTGACAGTCCACTGTGACAACACTAACAGAACACTGACAGACCACTGTGAGAACACAGTGAGAACACTGACAGAAAACTGTGGGAACTCTGGCAGAACACTGACAGAACACTGTGAGAACTCTGACAGAACATTGACAGATCACTGTGAGAACACTGACAGAACAGAGGGACCTCTGACAGATCACTGTGGGAACACTGACAGACCACTGTGAGAACTCTGACAGAACACAGAGGGAACACTGACAGAACACTGACAGTCCACTGTGACAACACTGACAGAACACTGACAGACCACTGTGAGAACACAGTGAGAACACCGAGAGAACACTGACAGAAAACTGTGGGAACACTGAGAGAACACTGACAGAAAACTGTGGGAACACTGAGAGAATTCTGGCAGAACACTGAGAGAACTTCCATCTCTGTCCAATGAGTGACCTGAAAACCTGCCATGACACAAACACATAGCCGGTTTAGAAAAAAATGTCCAACATCTGTGTCCTCCTGATGTCAGACACATGATGAGACAGACAGCCTCTGTCCACTCACAGAGACATATGATGAGACAGACAGTCTCTGTCCACTCACAGAGACACATGATGAGATCAAGAAATAAAACCTCAAACAGCTTCAGGACATTTATAAACATCAGACGAGTCTGTCCCAACACAGACAGACAGGAGACAATAAAGAACCAGAGAAACTCTGAGAGACACAGAGTTTATATTTCTGGTCTTTTATTATCAGAATGGAGGAAATCACAACTTCCTGAAACCAAACTTTATCATGTGACCTGACGTCCTCAGAAAGACAGTTGCTCTTCCTGAGGTTTCTACCGTTTTTTTCCCCGCTAAAGGGTTTTTTGGGGAGTTTTTCCTGATCAGCTGTGAGGGTCATAAGGACAGAGGGATGTCGTATGCTGTAAAGCCCTGTGAGGCAAATTGTGATTTGTGATATTGGGCTTTATAAATAAAATTGATTGAAATTGAAATTGACATCAGATCTGCCTCTGAGGTGAAGGACGGGACATCAGATCTGCCTCTGAGGTGAAGGACGGGACGTCAGATCTGTCTCTGAGGTGAAGGATGGGACGTCACGTCCCCATAACCCGTCTCTCAGGTCAGACCCTGACAGTGTTGCCTTCACTGACCCTGCAGCTGGACACTGAGTCAGACTGAACCTGAGGAGCAGAAGAAGAAAGAAGCTGCAGACGAAGGTTAACGTAAACAGGAAGCTCTTTGTCATCAACGCTGAACATTTGATTACAATGAAGGCAGCATTGCTGTAAACACACTGAGGCCTCAACAGGTCAGTGAACGCCTCGGTGTCTGTAAACACACTGAGGCCTCAGCAGGTCAGTAAACGCCTCGCTGTCTGTCTGTGTGCGGTGTTTAAAGAGAAAGGATTTTATGGATTTATTTCTCTCCGAGTTATTTAAAGATTGTTTTTCCACGAGTTGTTCCTGGACAGATGTAACAGACTGTTCCCAGAAAATCAGGACGTTAAAATAGTTATTCAAATCTTTCATCAGTCCTCAGGGAAAAAACACACAAAAAACTGAATATAACTGGAGGAAAAAAGAGGGAACAGGTTTGTTACGACAAGGAATGATAGAAATGATGGAGGGAGGATGGTGGGAATGATGGCGGGGACATAATGGGAATGATTGAGGGGAATGATGGTGGGACAATAATGGAGTGAAAGGATGGGATTTATGGAGGAGGGATGATGGAACTGGATTGATGGAGAGGGAATGATGGGAATGATCGAGGGGGATGATGGGGTGATGAGCATGATGGAGTGGGAATGATGAGAATGATAGAGGGGGAATGATGGGGTGAGAATGGTGGGAATGATAGAGTGGGAATGATGAAGGGGAAATGATGGGACTACTTGGGACTTGGGGAAGGTGGGGCCTTTAATGTTGTGTCTCAGACACCCCGAGACTGGGCATAACAAAGGGGAATGATGGGGATGGGAATGCTGGAGTAGGAATGACGAGAATTATGAAGGAGAAATGATGGGAATGATGAGATGGGCTCAGGCTTGCCTTGTAAAAGCCCCTGTTAGGCTAACATAGGCCTAGTCTGTCGGGGGACCTCCTATAATGACCGGGCACCTTCTCACGTTCTCTCTCTCTCTCTCTCTCTCTCTCTCTCTCTCGTAACACTCATGTCCTGTTACTAAATGTCACTAACTGGGCTCTACTACATGTCACTAACTGGACTCTACTACATGTCACTAACTGGACTCTACTACATGTCACTAACTGGGCTCTACTGCATGTCACTAACTGGGATCTACTACATGTCACTAACTGGGATCTACTACATGTCACTAACTTGGCTCTACTACATGTCACTAACTGGGCTCTACTACATGTCACTAACTGGGCTCTACTGCATGTCACTAACTGGGATCTACTACATGTCACTAACTTGGCTCTACTACATGTCACTAACTGGGCTCTACTGCATGTCACTAACTGAGCTCTACTACATGTCATTAACTGGGCTCTACTTCATGTCACTAACTGGGCTCTACTGCATGTCACTAACTGGGCTCTACTACATGTCACTAACTGGACTCTAGTACATGTCACTAACTGGGCTCTACTGCATGTTACTAACTGGACTCTAGTACATGTCACTAACTGGGCTCTACTGCATGTTACTAACTGGACTCTAGTACATGTCACTAACTGGGCTCTACTACATGTTACTAACTGGACTCTAGTACATGTCACTAACTGGGCTCTACTGCATGTTACTAACTGGACTCTAGTACATGTCACTAACTGGGCTCTACTGCATGTTACTAACTGGACTCTACTGCATGTCACTAACTGGGCTCTACTACATGTTACTAACTGGGATCTACTACATGTCACTAACTTGGCTCTACTACATGTCACTAACTGGGCTCTACTGCATGTCACTAACTGGGCTCTACTACATGTCACTAACTGGGCTCTACTGCATGTCACTAACTGGGATCTACTACATGTCACTAACTTGGCTCTACTACATGTCACTAACTGGGCTCTACCGCATGTCACTAACTGGGCTCTACTACATGTCACTAACTGGACTCTACTACATGTCACTAACTGGGCTCTACCGCATGTCACTAACTGGGCTCTACTACATGTCACTAACTGGGCTCTACCGCATGTCACTAACTCGGCCTTACTGCATGTCACTAACTCAGCTTCTTCTCCGGAGCCTTTGTGCTCCACTGTCTCTCCGGTTAACTCATATTGCAGCGGTGCCTGGATGGTGTGACGTGTGTGGTTGTGCTGCCGCCGTGGTCCTGCCAGATGCCTCCTGCTGCTGCTGTTATCATTAGTTACACTTCTGAGATTTGAGAAAATGGGACAATATGCATTAATGGAGGAGGCACGGTGGTGTGGTGGTTAACACTGTTGCCTCACAGCAAGAGAGTTCCCTGTTTGATCCTGGGCGTGGGAGCCCTTCTGTGCGGAGTTTGCATGTTCTCCCCGTGTCAGCGTGGGTTCTCTCCGGGCACTCCAGCTTCCTCCCACAGTCCAAAGACATGCAGATTGGGGATTAGGTTAACTCTAAAATTGTCCATAGGTGTGAATGTGAGTGTGAATGGTTGTCTGTCTCTATGTGTCAGCCCTGCGATAGTCTGGCAACCTGTCCAGGGTGTACCCTGCCTCTCGCCCAATGTCAGCTGGGATAGGCTCCACCCTGCCCCCCCCCCCCCCATTAATGGACATTTACATGTAAATGCAAGAGATTATAGCCAGGTGGCTAATTTCCATCTCCAGTCCCATTGGCAGGTTGGTGTCTAACACAAAATCAATAATGCCAACAAAACAAAATCAAATACACAGAGAAGAACAACATAAGGACAACATAGTAAACCACAATACACACAACAGGCAAAAAGTCTCTCTCTCTGTCTCTCTCTCTCTCTCTCTCTGTCTCATTGTGTCATACGGATTACTGTTAATTTATTATGCTGATCTGTTCTGTACGACATCTATTGCACGTCTGTCCGTCCTGGAAGAGGGATCCCTCCTCAGTTGCTCTTCCTGAGGTTTCTACCGTTTTTTCCCCCTGTTAAAGGGTATTTTTTGGGGAGTTTTTCTTTAACAGCTGTGAGGGTCATAAGGACAGAGGGATGTCATATGCTGTAAAGCTCTGTGAGGCAAATTGTGATTTGTGATATTGGGCTTTATAAATAAAATTGAATTGAATTGAATTGAAATTGAATAATAATCAGAGACATAATGATCAGAGGCCTAATGCTCAGAAACGTAATAATCAGAGACATAATGATCAGAGGCCTAACGATCAGAGGCCTAATGATCAGAAGCCTAACGATCAGAGGCCTAATGATCGGAGGCCTAATGATTGAAGGCCTAATACTCAGAGACATAATGATCAGAGGCCTAACGATCAGAAGCCTAACGATCAGAGGCCTAATGATCGGAGGCCTAATGCTCAGAGACATAATGATCAGAGGCCGAATGATCAGAGGCCTAATGATCAGAGGCCTAATGATCGGAGGCCTAATGCTCAGAGACATAATAATCAGAGACATAATGATCAGAGGCCTAATGCTCAGAGACATAATGATCAGAGGCCGAACGATCATTCGGCCTAATGATCAGAGGCCGAATGATCAGAGGCCTAATGATCAGAGGCCTAAATGCTCAGAGACATAATGATCAGAGGCCGAATGATCAGAAGCCTAACGATCGGAGGCCTAACGATCAGAGGCCTAATGATCGGAGGCCTAATGATTGGAGACCTAATGCTCAGAGACATAATGATCAGAGGCCTAACGATCATTCGGCCTAATGATCGGAGGCCTAATGATCAGAGGCCTAATGCTCAGAGACATAATAATCAGAGACCTAATGATCAGAGGCCGAATGATTAGAGGCCTAATGCTCAGAGACATAATAATCAGAGACATTATGATCAGAGGCCTAAATGCTCAGAGAAATAATGATCAGAGGCCGAACGATCAGAAGCCTAACGATCAGAGGCGTAACGATCGGAGGCCTAATGATCAGAGGCCTAATGCGAGTGTCATGACCTTTGGCACAGAAAAAGGCAGGGCTCAAATGCACGACTCAGACCGGTTTCACACAGTAAAACCAGATTTATTCCAGGCAGCAGTCAATACACAAGGAAGCAGTACAAACCAGGCACAGGTATCCAAGACGTGAGGCAAAAAGGCAAGGTCAAAAAACAGGCAAGGACCAAACACACTATGACTATGACTATGACTGAGAGAAACGCTGGAACACGAGCAGAGACCATCGACGAACTGGCAACGAGACAAGACACACGAGGGAATATATGCAGGGCTGATGGGGAGTGATTAGACACAGGTGCTGGAGACACAATCAGGGATAAGGTGCACACAGACGGGGAGGGGGCAGGGCAGACAGGAACCTGGAACAGAGACAGCGGTGAGTGATCACAAAATAAAACAGGAAGACAAGACATGAAACATGAGGGAGAAAATAAAATACTTAACAAACAGTGGAACATTACACAGAGACATAATCAGAGGCATATTGATCAGAGGCCTAATGCTCAGAGGCCTAATGATCAGAGGCCTAATGCTCAGAGTCCTAATGATCAGAGGCATAATGATCAGAGGCCTAATGATCAGAGGCCTAATGATCAGAGGCATAATGATCAGAGGCCTAATGATCAGAGGCCTAATGCTCAGATGCATCCTTGATAACAAACTAATATTAATAACTGAAGGTTTGACTGCAGTGAAATCCACTTCTTTAACTGCTGCCTATTAATTTAGTTCACCATGACAGCGATGAAATCACAGCCTGCAGGCATTACATCATGGCTGGGCAACCAAAAACTCCTGCACAGGAAGCACTGAGATGTTTCCTGGTATAGGTGACCTGGGGGACAGGTGACCCCTTCTTCTTTCTTCAAGTCCTTGTTTGACGACATAGCTGTAGAAGCAGAGGGAATCTTAATATGGAGGGTGGGGGTGTGAATGTTGTTATAAAACACAATATGGATACAACAAGTCTTAAAAGAACTAAAATGCAGTTAACAAGATTCATAAACATATCACTGAAAGAGATGGGGCTGGTATATATATGGAGAAACCTACATCCTTTGGATAAGGATTTCACACACTAGTGATGGGCAAAGCAGTTCTTTATATGTTACTGAATCACTAGAATCAGTTCATTAAAAAGATTCGTTCACAAAATCGTTCAGTGCTTGGCAGGAGGAGCCCTGACTGTGTACAGCGTAGTCCGACTCAATCTCTCTCCATTGCTGCTGCTGTGTCTGCCCTGCACTGGTGAGTCTCATTACTGGCCAGTCTAACATTTTAAGTTTGTTTATTTGGAAACTAAGTCTGTGTAAGTATCTGGCTTGTGGCTTGTCTCCTGGCTACATTAGCCGTTAGCTTGGAGAAAACGGTCCCTACGAAAGTGTATCGCTGAGAAGAAATGATGTGAATTACTCAGGGATCGGGGTTACGTCGTTCATCGAGTGATTCGTTCACTGGGTGATTCGTTCATTGAGTGATTCGTCACTCCCGGCCTGCACGCTCGCTGCTGAGCTCAACTGAACTGAGAAATGAACGAATCAGTTCCAGAAGTGATTCAGTTCAGTACGTTCATTCAACAGATTTGTTCTTTTGAAGGATTCGTTCATGAACAACACTATCACACACTACTCAGCTGCTCATAAAGTACATTCAAGGATTGATTATTTTTTGTCTGAGCGATAACTTCAGACTAAAAGAATGTGAGATCGGTGGGGCTGACGTGTCGGACCATAACACCCTCTACTTAAAAATTAGTATAAATAACAGGAAAAGATGCACAGTATGGAGACTCACTGTAGGAATATTAAATAATGAACAAAGAAAAGAGAAGGTAAAAGCAGATATAAAAAGATACATAAGAGAGAGGAAGAACAAAGAGAGGAAGAAATGAGGCTCAAGAGGAGGGGTGAGACACCGACTCTGGAGACGCCGGAGAAGATTCCCTCTGCCTGTCATCACTCTGTCTAACGTCCGCTTGGTAAGCAATAAACTTGACGAACTTGAGCTAAGAGCCGAGCACGACTGGGAATTTAGACAGAGTACCCTAGTGTGCCTAACGGAGTCATGGCTTAAAGCCCATCATGATACCCCGAGTCTGCCGGATTACACAACGATAAGAGCTGACAGGGAAGAGCGCAGCTCAGGTAAATCTATTGGGGGAGGCTTGTGCATATTCGTCGATGACAGCTGGGCTACACAATATTGCATACGGGAGCAGATATGCACACCGGACTATGAGATATTAACTGTCTCTTTCCGACCTTTTTATCTCCCGCGGGAGTTCAGCCAGATCACCATGATTTTCGTTTATGTGCCCGGGGCGAATGACACAGCAGCGGGTGAGAGACTAGCAGAGAGCTTTAATAAGGCACTCACCTGCTCTGCAGACCAGCCCGTGTTAGTACTTGGGGACTTTAACTCCTGTAACCTGTCTGATCACTTACCTACCGTGCAGCAGTATGTTGACTGCCCCACACGCTCACCTCGGACTCTCGACCGTTGCTATGGCAACATCTCAGAGGCTTATAAAGCGATATGCAGACCCCCCCCTCGGAAAATCAGACCACAATGTTATCCATCTTTTACCTAAATATAGGACTGTGGTCAAAAGAACAAAACCTGTTGTTACGTCCCCCGGCCGCCTGTGTATGTATTATGTGTATGTGTTTATGTCTATGTAGTCGATGGATTTGATCATCATGTTTAGTGGAGAGTCAGACCTCTCTTTCTGTCCAGAGATCGTGTGTGTTGTGTTTACAGGTGTGCAGGTGATTCGCTGGACGATCGTGACGTTGCTCCGGCGGGATTGGCTGAGCGAGGGGCTCGGCCTTCTGTGTCAGTGGTCGCCGACTGGATAACGAGCGTGACGTCACCGCTGCCGGATTGGTGGAGCAAGGGGCTCGGCCTTCATAACGCCGGCCACACGGAAGCCCTCTCTCTCTTGTACATGGCAGCAGCACATCGTATCGTTCTCTGGTTTTGTAATTGATAAGTACTTTGTTGTGTGATCCACGTGTGATTATTTAGCTTGCTTGCTAAATAATTAATTCTTTTGTTAAGACCAGCGCCTTGGGGCCAACTGAGTCCTTTGTATATATTGTAAATAGTCATTGTCACATATTATTGTTTGCACGGAGCGTAGGGGTGAGCTGCTATTTTTGTTATACCTGTTTTCTCCTGTTTTTCGTTAGCCTAGGGAGTTAGGCCTAGTATTGTATTTTTGTTTCTTTTGTTTTGTTAGGGATTAGTTATTTCGCCAGTCAGTAGACAGGTTGATTTTTGTTTGTTGTTTTGGCCTGGGCTCACCCTGACGTCTTTTGCTCCATTTTGTGTGCGAGATTGTACAGTGTGTCTTTGGTGTGTGTAGCAATAAATTGCTCACCTGTACATTTACTCCCGTGTTTCTGTGTGTCCTTATATGCTACGCACCCACACCCCTAGACCGGGGCGTAACTCCTGTTGCCAAACAAATTCAGGTGTGGTCTGAGGAAAGTAAAGAACAAGTCTGTGATGTGCTTGAGGACACTATCTGGGACGTTTTCTGGGAAGCCTGCGAGGATGAACATGAACTCACTGACGTAATTACGTCATATATTAACTTTTGTGATGATTATGTGTGTGACACAAAGACAGTGAAAATATACCCGAATAATAAACCCTGGGTTTCTAAACAACCGAAAACCTGTCTTAATGAAAAGAAGGCTGATTTCTGCTCTGGTAACATAGAATTAATGCAGGAGAAAAGGAGACAACTTAGAGGGAAAATCCTTAAGGCAAAAATTGATTACAAAAATAAAATAGAGAGCAACTTCTTTACTGGTAACATAAAACAGGCTTGGGAGGGTCTAAATACCCTAATGGGGAAAAACAGTAAAAAATGTGACAAAATCCCCGTAAATGATAATCAAACTTTTGTAGATGACCTGAACCGCTACTTTTGTAGATTTGATGTGGATGATAAGCAAGAATGTGATGAGATCTGTAATAATCTCTCTGCAGCGTCATCAATAGACATCACAGAGGAGGCCGTTGCTAAAAGTCTCTCTAAATTGAGGCCAAACACAGCTACAGGCCCAGATGGCCTGAAAGCCTTTCTACTTAAAGACTGTGCTCCTCAATTAAAAGGAGTTTTCAGTAGGTTGTTTAAAACCCTTTTAGCAACAGGTGCACCTAAATCCTGGAAATACTCAATGATAAGGCCCATACCTAAAAAGCCAGGTGCAAATAATCCTGAAGATTTCCGGCCAATTGCTATAACTTCTAACTTGTGTAAAAGCATGGAGAGAGTTGTAGTCGATATTCTGACTACCACAGTGGCCAGTGAGTTAGATCCGCTCCAATTTGCCTGTGAGAGCAACAGAGGCACAGATGATGCTGTTCTGATCCTAACAGATTCAGTGTCAAAGCAGCTCTCACTGCCCAAAGGGTATGCTAGGGTCTTATTCGTTGACTTCAGTGCAGCCTTTAACTCTATGAGACTATCTATTTTACTGAAAAGGCTGGTGGAGCTACATATTGATAGGGACCTTGTACTGTGGATCAGGGACTTATTGTCTAGCCGCCCTCAGAGGGTGTATGCAAACACCACTCTGTCTGGTGAGCTTATTCTCAGCACAGGCTGTCCTCAAGGCAGCGTTATCTCTCCTGTACTTTTTTCACTCTTTACCAATGAATTTGCTATCAATGATTGTAAATTTAAATTGATAAAGTATGCAGATGATATAGCCTTAGTAGACTTGCTGCAGGAAAATGACCCTTCTGGTGAGGCTCCCTATATGGCCCATATTAAGGACCTGGAAGCATGGTGCCACAGCAGCCAGCTGGAAATCAATGTGGCTAAAACAAAGGAGGTAACTTTCTGCTCAAAACAGGATCTGACAACTGAACCAGTTTCACTGGATGGCCAACTTGTTGAAACTGTAGAAAAAAATAAATATCTGGGTACAGAGTTTTTCTGAAAACACAGACTATGTGTTCAAGAAATGTTCACAGCAACTCAGTCTTCTTAGAAGACTAAGCAGCCTTGGTGTCAGTCCTCAGATCCTGGAGCTTGTGTACACCACTCATGTTGAGAGTGTTCTCACCTATCATCTTTCTGTTTGGTTTGGTCACCTAAGCTCAAAATGCAAGTATAGACTAAATAGGATCGTGTCAATGGCGAGCAAAATAGTGGGAAAACCCCAAAAGCCTCTGACCCATCTCTATACTGAGAGGACAAGGAGGAAAGTGAGGAAAATCCTGGCAGATAGCTCCCATCTTCTTTTCAGCCAGTTTGAGCTCTTGAAGTCTGTGAGGCACTACAGAATTCCTCTGGCTAAAGGGGCTTTTAAAAAGTCCTTTGTCCCCAGCGCTATTAGCATCCTTAACTCTACCAAGTGACTAAACAACAGATAATGACATGAACTGCTCTACCATACCTTTATAGCACTGTATTTTATTTATTTTATTTTATTTATTCAACTTTTAAAAATGTATCTATATGAATTTTTATCTTTTGGCTTTGTTCATATTTTAGCTCTGTTATGTGTTATGTTATGCTACGTCCTGTACGTTGGTGAGCCGAAGACAATTTTCCACCCTGGTGGACAATAAAGATTTATTCTATTCTATTCTATTCTATAGAGGAAAACAATAATGGAGAGGTAGACCCGACAATTATCTGGGATGCCATGAAGGCCGTTATTAGGGGAAAATTGATAGCTCAAACTACACATGTAAAAAGAGTTAAATCAAAGTGATACAAAAAATATACAGAAAAATTAAGGGAACTGGAACAGGAACACCAGAATACAAACGATCCAAAGGCTTATCAACAAATCAGGACATTTAAAATGAAAATAAATTACTTACTATTAGATGAAGTTGAAAAAAATAGCAAGTTCTTGAAACAGAACTACTATAAAACAGGTTTGAGTGCCACTAAACTATTGGCAAAACAAATACAAAAACAACAAGTAATAAATAATATATGTAAAATCAGAGCCCCCCGTACAGGTGACTTAACCCATAACCCAGAAGATATAGAGAAAAGTTTTCTTTTTTTTTATAATTAATTTTTTATTGACATTCAGCATCAGACATTCACATCCAGTACATCATATTTGCATACTTCATACATCTATTGTCTGCCCTAAATGCCAAAATAGTATTTTTTGTTTTAAATCCGAACAATGAAAAGAAAAACAACAAGAAAACTATGTACAAGTAGGGAGTGATCTTTTTAACACAACACAATCACTGATTTCAGAAAATAAAATCAGGCCTATGGGGCGTGACATAGTTGACCCAGTTTTCCCAGTATGAAGTGAATTTCTCCAATTTATGATTAATAAATGCTGTTATCTTCTCCATTTTATAAATGTCCATTGTGATTTCCATCCATAGCTTCAAAGTTGGGCTCTCCTGTGATAACCATTTCCTGGTAATAGTCTTTTTACAGGCCACTAGTAGGATATTCATTAAATGTTTATCTCTTTTAAGCCAGTCCTGCGGTACATGTCCGAAAAACAAAGTCTTACTCTCAAGGGGTATTTCACATTTGAAGATATCCTGTAGAGCTTTGTGTATCTCTCTCCAATAATCCTTCATGGCGGGGCAGTCCCAGAAAACATGGTAATGGTTTGCATTTTGATTCCCACAGTTTCTCCAACAAGCAGGGGAGTTGTTATCATAATAAGACTTCTGAGAAGGTGTAATAAAGAACCTGATCAGACTTTTCCAGCCAAACTCCCTCCACTTCGGTGAGCTGGTACAAGTCCATTGATATCTCCATATTATTGTCCATTCTTCCTCAGATATAGTTATCCCTCCTTCCTTCTCCCATTTTGTTTTAATATATGAAGTTGAGTGTGATTTCAGATTCGACAGACCCTTATACATGCATGCAACAGTTCTATCAATAGTTTCTGAATTATAGGCTTTTGTAAACAGTTCAATCAAACATATGCTTGTCTTTGTTACATTTTTCACCCTCATATCAACATAATGCCGCAGCTGCAGATATCGATAGAAGTCTTGATTTTCTAATAAATGTGTCCTTTTAATCGTTTCAAAACTGAGCAATTTTTTATCTTTTATTACACTGCATAGAGCTGTTATACCCTTAGCTATCCAGTCCTTGAATCTTGAGTCCAATTTATTAGGTGTAAACTCTGAATCATAGGCACACCATTTAAGAGCTGTAATATCATTCTCGAGTTTGTGTTCCTTTATGATAGTTTTCCACACTTTAAGGGTCCATTTCACCCATGGGTTATCGATGTTATTTATGTACGTTTGTAGGTTGTTATCAGCTAAGATTGCTTGTATGGGGATGGAGGGCATTTTTTCTTCAATGTTTTTCCATTGAGCAACATATGACGGGTTGCACCAGCATATCACTGCTCTCATCTGCGCTGCAAAATAATAATGTCTGAAATAAGGTAAGCCCCATCCTCCCTTTTGTTTGGCCAGCTGTAAAGTTTTGAGGCGAACCCTTGGCCTTTTACTTTGCCATATATACCTGGATAGCATTTTATCCCACTCATTAAATTGGTTTTGGTTAATCTCTATTGGCAGGGTTTGAAATAAATACAACAGTCTTGGCAGTATATTCATTTTAATGGAGTCAATTCTTGAACTAAGGCTAAAGAAAGGAATTAAGTTCCATCGTGCTATGTTATCCTTTATTTTTTTATGTATGGGTAAATAGTTGTGTTCTGATAATTTTGTAAGATCTTTTGGTAAGTTGATGCCCAAGTATTTAAAGGACTCTGTTTGCCATGCCAAGGGGTAACTGCTTCTGATTTCTCCTGGTGGGCTATAATTATATGAGAGTGACTGGGTTTTACCTATATTGATTTTATACCCTGATAATTGACCATACTGTTCAAATGATTGCATTAATTTAGGAAGGGAGTATGTTGGGTGCCCGAGGTAGACCAAAATGTCGTCCGCGTAGCAGGCCAATTTATATTCTCTCCCTTTAATAATAATTCCCTTGATGTCTTCATTTTGTCTAATGCATTGAGCTAGTGGCTCCAGATATAATGCGAAGAGTAGTGGTGACCATGCACAACCCTGTCTAGAGCCCCTTTCTAGGATAAAACTATCTGATAGATACCCATTGATTTTAATCCTAGCAGTAGGATTGTCATATAGTGCCTGTATGGTTTTAATAATTGTATCATGGAAGCCAAATCTATGTAAAACTTTGTAAAGAAAATTCCAATTGACCGAATCAAAGGCCTTTTCAGCGTCTACACTTATAACAGTTGCTTCAATTTTATTTCTTTGTATATGATCCATAATATGTAGTGTCTTTCTTATATTGTCTTGTGTTTGACGTTGATGTATAAAACCTGTTTGATCATTATGTATCAATGTTGGTAAGAACTCTTCTAATCGTTTGGCCATGATGGAGGTAAATAGTTTATAATCTACATTAAGAACAGATATTGGCCTGTAAGATCCGCACTCCATTCTATCGTTACCTTCTTTTGGTATAGCTGAAATTATTGCCTCCTTCCAGCTGGGTGGCGTTTGTGCCTTTTTTAAAGCCCAATTCAGTGTGGGGAGTAAAACAGGTATTAGGTCTTTTTTAAATTCCTTATACCACTCTGCCGTGTAACCGTCAGATCCTGGCGACTTACTTAATTTAAGCCTACTAATTGTGAGAAAAGTTTTCAGAGATACTGTAAGGAATTATACACACAGCCTGAATCTGCAGATGAAGAGGAAATTAGAGTATTTCTAAATTCATTTGCCCTGTCATCAATTGGTAATATACAAAATAATGCGTTAACGGCTGATAGTACAACGGAAGAGGTGAATGATGCAGTAAGTGCATTAAAAAACAATAAGACTTAGACTTAGAGACTTAGACTTCCTTTATTGTCATTGCACAAAAAAAACACAGCAGTGAGATTTTGGCAACGAAATGTCGTTGCTTGGCTTCCGGATTACAACAGAGATGGAATTATGGGGCAGTTTCAAAATGAAAAATATAGTCTATGTAACTAAAAAACAAGAACAAAAGTAATAATAATGAGTGCAATAGAGAATAAATAGATAAACAGAATGTAAACAACAGAATAAATAAATAGTGCAAAACAGAATAACCAGTATATACGCAGTGTAAACAGTGTAGTGCAAAACAGAAATCAGTATATTAACTGTGTAAACAGAAACATTGTAGCAGCTGAGGGGGTTATTGCACAAATGAGAGGTAATTGATTAATTAATTCTCCTCAGGCCCAGGGTGTGTGGCCCAGTGCTGGGAGACTCCCCTGGGATGGGGAGAATTAATCACCAAAACCATACCTCCATAATAATATTGCACAGAAGTATTGTCCATATGAAAAAGTGCACTGAGAAAAAGTTGTCCATCAGAAAGATATTCCGATATTGTCCGTGGGGTGGGTGAGTGGGTGTGGGTGTGTGGGCGGGGGGGGGGGGTTATTTGGCATTTAGCAGTCTGATGGCCAGGGGGAAGTAACTGTTTCTGAGTCTGGCTGTTCTGTAGCGGATGCTGCGGAACCTTCTGCCAGACGCCAGGCGGGAGAACAGTCCATGCTGGGGGTGGGTGGGGTCAGAGAGGATCCGGTGGGCTCTGGATAGGCAGCGGCTATCTGCTATGTCCTGGATGGTGGGGAGCGGGGTCCCGATGATCTTCTCCGCTGTCCTCACCACTCTCTGCAGAGACTTCCATTCTGAGGCCCTGCAGCTCCCAGACCAGACGGAGATGCAGCTGGTCAGCAGGCTCTCGATGGTCCCTCTGTAGAAGGTGGTTAGGATGGGAGGGGGGAGGGAGGCCCTTCTTATCCGCCGCAGAAAGTGCAGGCGCTGCTGTGCCTTCTTCGCCAGGGAGGAGGTGTGGAGTGACCAGCCGAGGTTGTCAGTGATATGCACCCCCAGGTACTTGGTTGTGCTCATGACTTCCACGGCTGTGTCGTTGATGCGGAGGGGTGTGTGGCTGGGTTTGGATCTCCTGAAGTCCACGATGATCTCCTTAGTTTTGACGACATTCAGGGCCAGGTTGTTCACCTTACACCAGTCCACAAGATGTTGTACTTCCTCCCTGTAAGCCAGTTCGTTGTTGTCCTGAATGAGGCCCACAGCTGTTGTGTCGTCCGCGTACTTCAGGATGTGGTTGCTGCTGTACCTGGGGCGACAGTCGTGGGTCATCAGGGTGAACAGCAGGGGGCTCAGAACACATCCCTGGGGGGAGCCGGTGTTCAGGGAGATGACACTGGATGTGTTGTTACCCACTCGGACAGACTGGGTTCTGTCGGTGAGGAAGTCCAGCAGCCAGTTGCACAGGGAGGTTTTGAGACCCAGGGGCTCCAATTTGCATACCAGGTCCTGGGGGATGATCGTATTGAATGCTGAGCTGAAGTCCAGGAACAGCATCCATGAAATCTCCAGGAAGCGATGGATACCCTGCAGAGTGGTACAAAATGTTCAAAGAGGACTTAACACCACTACTCATGGCCACTTTTAATTGGACACTCCAAAACAATAAAATGCCACCATCAATAATAATTACAGGCAATAATTACAGTCATTCCCAAACAAGGAAGAGAGAAAGAGCAGTGTGGGAATTACAGACCTATCTCACTATTAAATGTGGACTATAAAATATATACAACAATCATTTCACGATTGAACTCCTTCATAACAGAAATTATAGAGGAAGACCAAACAGGATTTATAAGAGGGCGGCAAAAGCAGGACAGTGGGTACGGTTACATGATGGCTTCTTATTCAGAATGAAATAAATCTGAATAAAATCATTCGGAATTAAAGTCTTTCCAGGTAGTTCACATGGGAAATATTCATTCCGAATGAGGGTTTACACGGGAGATCAGTTTAATCTCCTTTATTCGGGTCTGGAGTACCACTACATGGGCTGACGAGCTGACATATTGCGGTAAGCGTGTTGTGTCATTTCCGGTGTTTTCTGTGACAGCGTCTCTGTCCTACTCTAATGAATTCTACTAGCCTGCTTTCTGCTTTCCTCACTTCGGTTGCTTAACATCTAATTCAAGTCTTAAAGGGATAGTGCACCCAAAAATGAAAACTCAGCCATTATCTACTCACCCATATGCTGACGGAGACTCAGGGAAGTTTTAGAGTCCTCACATCCCTTGCGGAGATCGGCGGGGGGAGCAGCTAGCACACCTAATGGCAGATGGCGCCCCAGACTAATGTCCAAGAACACAAAATTGAATCCACAAAATATCTCCATACTGCTCATCCATAGTGATCACCCATCACCCTGAGCGCGCACACGTGAGCATGGAGCACAGAGAAGCTTTGTCTGTTGAGGAGGAGAAGGGAGGTAGAAGACCGTGCTGTGGCGCATGGAAACCAGTGAGCGCAACGAGTCCGACAGCTCTATCTCAGCCCGTTGTTATGCGCGCTATATATGTCATCGCGCCAGAAGGGCAAGGAAACAAGCATGCGCAGAAAGACCGGAATGAACTTAAAGAGGAATGAGTATATACATGCACACAAAATTCTTTCATTCGGAATGACAAACGGAATAAACCACCCCCTTTAATCGGATTTAATTTTCAATCAGAATGACCATTTTTCAATCGGAATGACAGTTTACATGACCACTTTTACTCGGAATGGCCTTTCATTCCGAATGAAAGTGGAATTAAACTGTCCATGTAAACGTACTGACTGTCAGAAGAACTTTGGATATTATAGATCAAGTACAACATAAAAAACAAAGCACTATATTAGTAAGCATAGACGCTGAAAAAGCATTCGACTGTGTTAATTGGAGATTCTTATATCAAGTGTTAGAACGGTTTGGATTTAACAGTAAATCAGTACAATGCATAAAGACACTATATCAACTGTTCACCACGAGAATTAAGAGATCAACCAGACAGGGATGTTGCCTGTCACCCGCCGTATTCGCTCTTTTCGTAGAACCACTGGCACAAGCAGTATGTCAGAATATAGAACTTGAGGGAGCCATAGTAAACAGAACAGAACATAAAATAGGACTTTATGCTGACGACGTCATCACTTTCTTAGAGCAACCAACAAAATCACTCCCTGTACTGATGAAAGTTTTAGAAACCTATAGACATCTCTTGGGATATAAAATTAATATTTCAAAAACACAGATACTATCACTTAACTACACTCCACCAAGAGAGATACAGGAATCATATAATCTTAATTGGAGTTTAAAGAAAATTAAATATCTGGGGGTCACCATCATTAAAGGATTATCAAAATTATACAAAGAAAACTATGACAAAATAACACAAGAGATACAAAAAGACATTCAAAGATGGTCCACTCTACCGCTAGATCTTAGCTCGAGAATTGAAATAATTAAAATGAATGTACTACCTAAGCTTCTCTATCTCTTCCACTCTTTACCTATAGAGGTCCCTCAAACCCAATTATGGTATCAAGATTTGTTTGGGCAGGCAAGAAGCCCAGAGTTAGGTATAAGACTCTCCAGCTGCCAAAGGACAAAGGGGGAATGGGTCTCTCAAAACTGAAAGAATACTTCTATGAGGCCCAGCTTAGATATTTGATATGCTGGTGTAAACCAGATTACACAGCTAAGCGGAAAGAAATGGAAAAAGAGTTAAGAAGATACCCAATTCAAAATGTTATTGGAGATAAATAAGTATACAATAAAATAAAAAAAACAACTGGATTCAATTAATTGAATTCTTTAGGTACTTACAAATAAGAGATTACTACAGGAAGGAAATCAGGATGGATCCCTCCATGGAGGTGAATGGTGTGATTCAAATTATAATCAATATGTATAAGGGTACAAAAATCAGAATAATATCTTCACTGTACCAAAAATTGACAATAAACAAAAACTCAACTAATTATATAAAACAAAAATGGGAATCGGAGCTCAACATAAAAATCTCAGACAAAGATTGGCAAAATATGTGGAGAACATCCACCAATTTGCCAATATGGAGGGAGTTTTCCTGGAAAAATTTGATCAGATTTTTTTATCACACCCAAGGTCACGGGTAAATATTTGAATGTGAACCTACCATGTTGGAGAGAATGTGGAATATTAAATACAGATCATGTACACATATTCTGGAAATACCATAAGGTACAGCTGTTTTGGAAAATTGTACATGTAACTCTGCAAGAGATACTAAGATAGGACATTCCTATGAGCTGTATGGTACTCTATGTGTAATTTCAAGGAAGAAAGTGTACATGCAGGGGATAGGTACCTGGTTAAAATATTGTTAATAGCTGGCAAAAAGGCTATAACAAGGAAATGGTGTAAAGTAGATCTGCCGACCTGGGAACAATGGGTAGAGATAATAGAGGAAATTTATACAATTAAATGGAAGGGTTAGAGTTAATTAAATGGAAAAACTGACACATCGTTTGAGATTGCAAGAAGCACAGCTGGAAGACAAGTGGCTGAAATGGACATTTTTCATTACATTACATTAGCAACAGACAATTGAAAGGACAACTGATATAAAGGACGAAACTGTGAGAATGGATGGACAAAAAAAGAATGTAGCTCCCAACAGGACATTACTCTTTCTTTTATTTTCTTTGTGTGTCTTTAATGGCACGTGTGCTGTGTTTGTTGATGTATGTGTAAAATGAGGAAAATCAATTAAAATTAATGTGAAAAAAAGAAAGAAAAAGGAAATGACATCACATACCAGCGCAGTGTTCATTAGACGGCCATTTTAGATTTAGTCCTGAGATGAAGGTCAGGGATAGTTTATTAAAATTTGTTTTTATTACATTTGTTTTTATGAAGATGAACAACAAACAAACATCCATCATCATCATCATCATCACCATCACCATCACCGACACACTGATTACTGTAAACATTCCTTTAGTGCAACAAGATTTTATGGCTTCATTTTCAAACATGACATTACAGCCTGCAGGCAAACAGCAGGGCCAAAAATAAACCACAGCCCCAAACTGAAGGAAAAAAACAAAAACAAAAACAAGTCCTCAGCACATTTAAATTCATTCATTGATGTTTCCGTGCAGTGACAGAAAGTCATTGTTGATGTTTCAAAATAATCTGCACTATAAATAAAACGACAACAACAAATAGACATCACATGACTCCAGCGAGGGTTTTTACCCAGAATGCATCATGACTCTGCTCACATTCAAAGTCACAGCATCCAATCAGCTCTTTGGACGGTTCACCTGAAGACACCTGAACAGGTGTCTGTTTCTAAAACTGCCGACGCCCACTGCTGCTTCCTGGTTTATATTAAAGTTTATTATCATCATTATTATTATTAGAAACAAACAGGTTTTTTTACATGAGTATTAATCATCAGAGTTTATAAACAAACAAACAAACAAACAAACAGAGTTCAGCTGCAAATATTAACTGATCAAATTATAAATGATTTCAATCTGAACACCAAAATCATATAATGGTCACATGACTCAACTTTACTGGTCATACTGGTCTGTTAATGGTCATACTGGGCTGTAAATGGTCATACTGGGCAGTTAATGGTCACACTGGGCTGTCAGTGGTCATACTGGGCTGTTAATGGTCATACTGGTCTGTTTAAAGGAACAGTCCCACAGTTTAGGTGCAGCTGAATCATCAGAAGTGGACAGGAAGTAGTTGTACCAACAGGAAGCGGCTGTGCCGACAGGTAGTGGCCGTGCTGACAGGAAGTAGCAGTATTAACAGGAAGTGACCTCATTGTTTGTTGCTCAGTTTGAGGAAGCGCTGCGACTTCTGTCTCGCCATGCGGTGCTGCTGCTGTGCCACCTGAGCGTCGGATATGGCCGTGTGCAGCTTCTGTGGGTAACCATGGTAACCAGATGAGGGAGTGGCCACATAAACAAAAACATGAAGGTAACACACACACACACACACACACACACACACACACACAGACACACACACACAGCCCAGCCCAGAGTCTGGGCTGGGATTTACTCCACATGGGTCTCACCTTTGATGTCACAAGCAAACATGGAGGTGACCACCAGATGATGATCACCACCATCACCACCATCATCACCATCACCACCATCATCATCATCATCACCATCACCATCACCATCACCTTCATCATCATCACCACCACCACCACCACCACCACCACCACCATCACCATCATCATCACCACCATCATCATCATCATCACCACCACCACCACCACCATCACCATCATCATCACCACCATCATCATCATCATCATCATCATCATCACCACCACCACCACCATCATCATCATCACCTTCATCATCATCACCATCATCATCATCACCACCACCATCACCATCATCATCATCATCATCATCATCATCATCATCACCACCATCATCATCATCATCACCTTCATCATCATCACCATCATCATCATCACCACCACCATCACCATCATCACCATCATCATCATCACCACCACCATCACCATCATCATCATCATCATCATCATCACCATCATCATCACCATCATCACACACTACAGCCACAGATCTTAGCTAGCAAGCTTTTTAATTATAACCTCAATAGCTCCACTATTGCTTGGGTCACTGATTACCTCACAGGTAGGCCTCAGTATGTGAGGCTTCATGGCAGCAGATCAGAAACTGTTACTACAAGCACTGGGGCACCACAGGGTACAGTTTTAGCTCCGTTTTTATTTACACTGTACACATCTGACTGCAGGCACAGCACTAATTCCTGTCATTTAGAAAAGTTTTCTGATGACTCTGCCCTAGTTGGCTATACTTTTAATAATGACAATGTAGCCTATCAAAAAGAAGTGGACAGTTTTGTCAGTTGGTGTGAGGAATCCCACCTTATTTTTAATGTAGACAAGACAAAGGAGCTTATCATTGATATGAGAAGGAAAAAACCTGAAGCAACTCCTATTTTGATTAAAGGACAGTCTGTAAAGATTGTATTCTCATATAAATATCTGGGTATGCATGTGGACTGTAAACTGGACTGGAAGATGAACTCTAACTCTATTTTTAAGAAGGCCCAGTCCAGATTATTTTTCTTGAGGAAACTCAGATCATTTGACATCAGCAGATCTCTTCTAAATGTTTTTATAATGGTATTTTAGCAAGTGTCCTCTTTTATGTGGTTGTTTGTTGGGGTGGCAGCCTAACATTGGAGGACAGGAACAGGATCAACAAATTTATTAGAAAGGCGGGATCTGTTATTGGTATGAGCTCTGCTTCTCTGGAGGTCATAACAGAGCAGAGGACTAGGAGGAAGCTTAGAGCTATCTTGTCTCAGGATGATCACCCCTGCATAGCACTTTTGTTAGAAGTGGCAGAAGTAAGCGGCTTCTTTTGCCCAGATGCTCCACAGAAAGATTGAGGAAGTCCTTTGTTCCTGCAGCAACCAGGCTTTTTAATTTGGATTACTGATGTCATGTCTTGCTGCTATACTAGTCCTTGAACATTGCACTTTAAACTTTAAATTGTAGCTACACTCCCTCTTGTTGTTGTACTGTATGTTGGCCATGGTGGCAATCCAGTTTCCCCCTTGGGGATTATTAAAGTTAATCCAATCCAATCCAAAAAACCATCATCATCATCATTGTTATTATATTACCTGTGCAGTCTTTGGGTCTCTCAGCTGAACGTTCCTCACAGAGTCCTGACCATCTTTCTTTGGTAACTTCAGTTTCTGCTGCTCCTGAAAGACAGACAGGTCACTCAGTCAGATGGATGGACGGACGGTCGGACGGACAGACAGACAGATAGACAGGAAGTACCTTGCAGTAGATCTTCAGCTCAGATCCCGTCACAGATGCAGGACGATAAAAGTTCTCAAACAAACATTCCCACTCTCTGTTAAAGTGACCAACGAAGTCGATCTCTTTCACGCACAGGACCCTCCTACACAACAACAACAAACAACAAACAACAACAAGACATGCAAAAAAATTATACTATATGACAACAACAACCCTCCTACACAACAACAACAACAACAACAATAATAATAATACACTACACACATGGGTGGAGGTGGTGTGTGGGGTCCCTTTACCAGTGTCCTGGGAGTCTGAGGGTTCAGTATCTCAGCTGTTCTTCTAGACAGAGCTCAGATGTTGGACCTGAATCTGCTGGAGCCACTCTCCCAGTCTGGGGGTCACAGCCTCCAGTGTTCCCAGTGCTCCCAGTGCCCTAGTGCTCCCATTACCACCTTTACTCCCTTTACTCCCCACTTCTTTTCTAGCTCCTCTTCCAGCCCTTGGTATTTTTCCTTCTTCCTGATGATGCTGTCATCCATCACCACTGTCTTCCTCTGTTGTTTCTCCAGTTGGTTGGTAGTAAGAACTGTTCTGATTGGTTCTTATGCCAGTCCAAAGGTTCATTAGCAAACACACAAACTGCCAACAGCTCCAAAGAGCCCTGCCCCCACCAGCAGTGCCATGATGTCACTTCTGGGAGGAAACCTCCACCAATCGGCACAACTCAGGCACTTTCCTGTTCCTCCACCAATAACCAGGCACAAACACAGGTGGTCGACAGACTCAAGCTAACGCATCGTGGACAGATAAAAGCAACAACAACAGTCTTCATCATGGGACAGAGGACAACTGATCACAGAAGACAGTGTTTAAAGTCTGCCCTTCACCACGTGTGAAAGTGTATTATCCATGCTGCACGCATCAATTGATCTCACGTAAGGGTAAATAAATGACACTGGAATATAAAAAGTATTGCCATAATAATTTTACCTCCATCAAAAATTATATCATAAATGAAGCTGTGCCTTTTACAGAATATACCACCTAATATCAGTATGTATATAGATGAGAAATGTCCATGGGTATGTATGTGTGTATATATATGTATATTTGTGTAGGTGGGTGGATGCATATATGAAAGCATTATTTTCTTGTGCTTTCCTTTTGGTTATGTTGTTCGGCTCCTTCATGTCAATTTAAGTGTCTTGTAAGCCCATGAGGGCTGGGCACCTTTGGTGTATGACACTTGGAAAAAATAAATAAATAAAAATACAGAACATCTGCTCTTGTATTTGAAGCCTAGTCTACACAAACACGGGTATTTTTAAAAGCAGTGCTTTAAAACTAAATTTCCGTCCAGCCGAGTGTTTTGGCACAGTTTCAGGAAAAATCCCCATCCTGATAGGCCTGAAGCATATCACATTAAAAAATAACTTACATGTGCATCCCGTTATAAACAAGGAGACTAATGATGAAGCAGAGAAACGTGGTTGCTGCTCACCAATAATACATTTGATACTTAAACATTTATAACAGCATGTGTTCATCTCTCTTCATTGCAGTTCAATGCCAGTTTGTGAGGGACCTGTAGCAGCAGCATATCCACGTTTCATTACTGAGTGTGTGTGTGTGTGTGTGTGTGTGTGTGTGTGTGTGTGTGTGCCGGTATTTGGACAGGATGGCACTGCCTGAGAGGACATCAAGTGGACTGAAGTTTGTCCTTATAAAATGATTAACATGAACCAAATAGCTATGTGGACGGTGACGCCTTTGGTTCAGTTGACTGAGGGCAACGATACGCTGTAACGCAGCCATAATCTCGTCAAGCAGAGGCAACGCGCTTGATTGCCTTTATAGCTGGTGCCGCGCGCGTGATTAGTTTCCAGCCAGTCTCATTAGACTTCAATTTGATCAATTAGTCAAGTATCTTTCAGATATTCAGTATATACTGGGAGGTTACAGCCTGTAGCCTCGTCAGAAAAAACATACCCTCAGTTAGTTAGCTCCATTAAATAAATGAATGAATGAATAAATAAACAAACCCATATATTCATAATATTCAGTATTCATTATTATTTTTCATGAAGTTAATTTTAAACTAAGGATGTAATGTGTGTAAGGAGTCTAGATGTGAACTATACTGCAACTGTCCATTTAAAAAGCATAATTTTGGCCTAATAAAGCTCAAACTGTGACAGGATGAACGGAGTGCATCACTAAGGGACAGCTTACAAGTGGTTCAGACTGCCCTTCTTAAGATCTACCTTTCAGAAGATAGATCTTCACTAAGTGAAGTTCGTACCTGTTGGTGACGATGATGTTGGTCTTTCGGTGTCCAGGATACTGACAGTGATCTCTGAACACTTCACCTTCCAGCTGTTTGATCTCTGAGCGCTGAAACACAAACACACACTCCTGATTTTATTTTACAATCTCTGGTATCGTTAAAACTCGATCCGTGGTGGAACCACACAGATTGAGTTTGAGTCTTAGAACACAGGTAGAGAAGTTTCAATCATGGCTCCGCCCCCATTTTACTGAGCGACTGGTTGTACAGTTAATACAGAGACAATATCCCATCACGTCCATCCTGTCTGTCTTTATCTGTCTCTCTCTAACTTCCTGTCTTATCTCGTCTTGTCTTCTTCACCAGTTCGACATACACAGTAACCATCTTCATCAGCGTTTAATCTACTAATTATTGATTCATTTAAAAACTGGTAACAGTGACTCAAAGAACCTCGATAGGTCCCAACAGAGATTGTTGATCAGTACAAATAAACAGTAACACGTGTGATGTCAACAGAAGACGTTGGATATAAATAAATAAACTGGGGTGACAAACGTCTCACTTTCAGAGTGAAATGATTCATTTATCCGTTCTATGAGACAAGTGACAGACCTCAGAATCATCTGTAAAAGATACTTCCTCTGTGGATCGTCCTGCGGACTGAACAGTCCGACTCAACATTAACTGAATGTCACTGATTCAACGATTCCAGAGGTCGAGCGCTCAACACAGCGTCTGTTCTTTGTTATTGAGATCAGGACTCCGTTATGATGATCGACTGAAGTCACATGAAAAACACCGATGTTCTGAATCATCGGTTCTATTGGACCGAGCCGAGTTCTGTCCGAACGATTCCTTATTCAACCGTCAAACTTTCAGGAGACACAAAAGTTTGTTCTACTGAACGTTCCTGATACTGAAGAATAAAAACAGGTTACAGAGGAAAGATGAAGGTTAAGTTTTATTGAACACAAACGTTACAGACGTTGTCTCATACACACACACACACACACACAGGCAGAGGTAAAGCTCAATAGAAGCAGAGTCAGAGGTCAGAAGTCATGCTGAGACACCAACGATCAGTTCAGTCTGAATTATACAAAGACTTCAACACAGACAGAAATATTAAATATCATATGTTCATGTACACATTCAGAATGAATTCAGAGGAGATGCTAGTCTGTCAAAAAATATACCAAAGATCTACTGAAGAGAAAACATGTCACATCTTTCTAATAAAATAATTGCCATTGCTTCTTCTTTTAAATGTAAATAAATTAATAATGAAAGGTCCCCCCCCCCCCCCCCCCCCCAAAAAAAAAAAAGTTTTACAAACTGTTGTTTATAAATGGCTATAAAGAGAAACTACTTCAGGATTTCAGAGATAAAAAGCAGAAGTGTTTATTCTACTAAAAAAAATAAAACTGAGAGCTGAGCGTCAAAATGTTGAAGATACGAGAGAAGATATTAATTTAAACATGCAAAGACTCCTGAATGATCTTAGCACTTTAATGTTCACACATTAATGTAGAAAGAACAATATTCAGAGATTCAAGTATAATGAACCATTTTTATAGATTCCAATATAATGAAGGATATTTACAGATTCAAATATAATTGAGGATATTTACAGATTCAAATATAATAAAGGATATTTATAGATGAATGTAGAAAGAAAAATGCTTACAGAAGGAGAAAATAAATCATTAAACACATCTGAGACAAAATGAATCAAGTTTAAAGTCTTTAAAAGCACTTAATGTTAAAGCTGATCCATCCAAACCCTGTTTATTCCTCCTCAGGCTGCATGTGACACAAACAAAGGAAGAAGAAGGAGGAGGAGAAAGAGAAGAAGAAGAAGAAGAAGAAGGAGGAGGAGAAGAAGAAGAAGAACAAGAACAAGAAGGAGGAGGAGAAGAAGAAGAAACTGGTTAGAGGCAGGATTAAGCAGAAAAAACAAAGATGGACACTCAGACTCACCTTTAGATTTTTATCATGACTACAGCACACACCAACTATTGTACCTGACTACTGTATCCGACTACTGTAGCTGACTACTATACCCAGACCTGACTACTGTACCCGACTACTGTAGCTGACTACTATACACAGACCTGACTACTGTAGCTGACTACTACACCCAGACCTGACTACTGTACCCAGACCTGACTACTGTAGCTGACTACTATACCCAGACCTGACTATTGTACTAAGCTACTGTACCCAGCTACTGTACCTGACTACTGTACCTGACTACTATACCCAGACCTGACTACTGTACTAAGCTACTGTACCCAGCTACTGTACCCGACTACTGTACCCAGACCTAACTACTGTACCCAACTACTATACCCAGACCTGACTACTGTATCCAACTACTGTACCTGACTTCTATACCCAGACCTGACTACTGTAGCTGACTACTATACCCAGACCTGACTATTGTACTAAGCTACTGTACCCAACTACTGTAGCTGACTACTATACCCAGACCTGACTACTGTACCTAGACCTAACTACTGTACCTAACTACTGTACCTGACTACTGTACCTAGACCTAACTACTGTACCTGACTACTGTACCTGACTACTATACCCAGACCTGACAACTGTATCCAACTACTGTAGCTGACTACTATACCCAGACCTGACTACTGTACTAAGCTACTGTACCCAGCTACTGTACCCGACTACTCTAGCTGACTACTATACCCAGACCTGACTACCGTACCAAGACCTAGCTACTGTACACGACTACTGTACCTGACTACTATAGCCAGACCTGACAGCTGTACCCAACTACTGTACCTGACTACTATACCCACACCTGACTACTATACCTGACTACTGTACCCAGCTACTGTACCTGACTACTGTACCCGACTACTGTAGCCGACTACTATACCCAGACCTGACTACTGTACCCGACTACTGTATCTGACTACTGTACCCGACTACTGTACCTGACTACTATACCCAGACCTGACTACTGTACCTGACTACTGTACCCATACCTAACTACTGTACCCGACTACTGTACCTGACTACTATACCCAGACCTGACTACTGTACCTGACTACTGTACCCAGACCTAACTACTGTACCCGACTACTGTACCTGACTACTATACCCAGACCTGACTACTGTACCTGACTACTGTACTACTACTGTACCCAGCTACTGCACCTCACTACTGTACCCGACTACTGTACCTGACTACTGTACCTGATAGTGTTGCACAGTATACTGGTACCAACGGTAGACCGCGGTACTTAAACATCACGGTACATATGATACCATAATGTTGGAGTGCGGTATCTCACAGTACCACTACTGTGGGATAAGTTCAAAGTCCAATCGCGAGAGGGTGACTGTCCATGCGCCGTCCAATAACAGCGCGCACTGGCCACCTGGCACTCAATATGCTGCTGCAGTGGTTTGTTTCCAGTGACATTTCAGGTATTAGCTGAGCTATTGAGTATCTTTAAGCAGTGAAAGTTATGTTTTTCTTTTTACTTGTAGGCTAGATCTGTTTATATATGCTACAGTGATTTGTTTTCCACAGAGCTCTACGGTGCGAGCATTTTACTCGCATTTGCGACTAAAAATAGTTTTGTGCAAGCAAAAGAAATCTTTCAGGAGCACGCTGTGCGAGTACAGATTTCGACCAGCAGCAGAAACGAAAGGCGAATCCTGCCGGTTGTGGGTTGAACGGGGGTCACAGACAGGAATACGGCGGAGCGCTATGGCCATCGCAAGATAACGGCTTACCAACGACCGAGGAGCCAGGCTCCAGGTCCAATAATTTCCTCTTGGAAATTGTGTCATAAGTACCTGGACAACCGAGCCATGGCGGCACACAGGTATGTGACGTGTCAGAGGAGAGACAAGTTGTTCACATTTCTCTCTTTGTGGCAGGTAACGGTCCACAAACCTCACCGCACTTTAGGGACTGTTCTTTACTTATGAAGGAACTGTTCTTTACTTGTCAGGGGAGGAGGGTGGCTGGTTGATTTTTATTTCATTTATTTATTTTATTTTGATCCCCCCTATATTAATCACTTATTGATGCTGTTTTTCTATGAATAAGTCAATAAGTAATTTATTCCATTGAAATATCAGTGATGTATTATAGAAAAGTGATTTATCTTTTTATAAATGACAAAAGGCACATCTGCCTCATTTTTGCTGTGGTATTGTAATACTACTCAGAACAGTGATACTTTCACTGGTATCGTGCCGTGGGTCCCAATTTTGGTACCGTGACAACACTAGTACCTGACTACTGTACCCAGACTTGACTACTGTTTATTTTATTTATTTATTTATTTATTCGAACAGGTTAAAAGAAAAAAAAAACAAGATAAATAAAATATACAATGTGCTTAGGCATAAAAAAAATAAACAATTAAAGAGACAACTCTATAACATCATAGGTAATCATCCCTTGTTCGAAAGGGTGTAGGATGAAGTTAATAAAACTTATCTAGTCCTACCCCTTTTTTGTTCTGTTTTTATAATCTAATCAGTCCGAGCATGTGTAGGAAACACAAAAACAGAAGAAAAGAAAAGACAGTGTATCAGAAAAAAAAGGCACATTGCTCATTGTTATAAATTCATGTTTCCATTTCTCTCTTGTATCCATTCAGAGTATGGTTTATAAAAATTTGTTTGAATTTATTAAGTGATTTGCAGGTTTTCATTTCTTCGCTGCAGCTGTTCCACAGATGAACTCCTTTGACTGATATACAGTGTGTTTTTGTGTTGGTACGTACAGGTTGTTTTTTGAAGATGCATATCCCCCTGAGATTGTATTTGTTTTCTCTTATTTGAAACAACTTTTGGATGCCCTGTGGTAACTGATTTTGATTTGCTTTATGCATGATTTGAATTGTTTTGAAGTCGACCAAATCCTTGAATTTTAGTGCCTTCAGTTTGATGAAGAGTGGGTTTGATGTTTGTCTGTAGGTGCTTTTATTTACAATTCTTATTGCTCTTTTTTGAACCCAACTACTGTACCTGACTACTGTACCCGACTACCGTACCTGACTACTGTACCCAGACCTGACTACTGTTCCCAGACCTGACTACTGTACCCAGACCTGACTACTGTTCCCAGACCTGACTACTGTACCTGACTACTGTACCCAGACCTGACTACTGTTCCCAAACCTGACTACTATACCCAGACCTGACTACTGTTCCCACACCCGACTACTGTTCCCGACTACTGTACCCGACTACTGTTCCCGACTACTGCACCTGACTATTGGACCTAGCTACAGTACCCAGACCTGAGTACTGTTCCCGACTACTGTACCCAGCTACTTTACCTAACTATTGTACCCAGCCTTACCCAACTACTGTACCTGACTACTGTACCCATCAGTGCAGGTGTGTGTGTGTGTGTGTGTGTGTGTGTGTGTGTGTGTGTGTGTGTGTTTGTGGTCTCTGACTGGACACCAGTGTATTAAAAAGTGTAAATAAAGTTTACAGAGACGATGATGTCATGAACTGATCCTGTTGATGTTTTTGACCTCTGCATTGTTTCCTGAGTCACAGTTGTTGTTTAGACAAACACCTGACTCAAGCTGAGTGACACAGAGCACACCTGTGTCCTCTGAAGACACCTGTGTCCCCTGAAGACACCTGTGTCCCCTGACAACACCTGTGTCCACTAGAGACACCTGTGTCCCCTGACGACACCTGTGTCCTGTGTCCCCTGAAGACACCTGTGTCCTCTGAATACGTTGTGTCGTACAAAGTGAAAGATGCAAAATGATCGAACCTGAAAAAGGTCGAAACCTTGCGACTCCGTCAGGTCATACGGTCGGATGATCCCATCCTCCCTGATCAGACGCACCGGCCTCAGTTTGGTCACTTCCTCCGTTGACTCCGCCACTCTGACATCACAGACACAAACACAGTTTACAGCTTACCTTTGCCTGTGAACGATTTATTCACCAGAAATTGTTGTGAACCTGACCATCACATGTATTTACAGAAATATTAATGACATCATCTAGCTGAAACAGGAAGACGCCAGTTGATTGTCTCGTCAGGATTCAGGTGGAGACGTTTTATTACAGGCTGATAATACAAGTGTGTTTCTGGGGATCGAACCTGTGAAAGGTTCATGTTCAGTGCACACGATGCTGTTAGAGTCGACTGTCAGGTGGGATTCTCACCTTTCATGACCTCTACAGTGACAGCATGAAACAGCAACATTTAACAGGTTATCATGAACTGACTGATGTCACATGACAGATGGAGGAGGATGAAGATCACTGAGGCAGCTGGGAAGTGTTACAGGAACAGAAGCAGGTTGTTGTAGCGACAACACGTTTACTAAAATATTGATGTTAAAATGTTTTTGTTTTGTTTCAGATCATTAAACGATCACGTTTGATTGGTCAACGATGACGTCATAGCTGTAAAATTATAATATAAAAAGACATTAATATTTAACCACAGAAACTGTGAAACTTAATGTATCAGTGTTAATTGTAAACACAGATATTATAAAATATATATGTCATTAAAGTGTTTAGTAATATTTATAAATCAGTTGTTGTTATTTATGCTTATTTATTGTTTTATGATGTTTGTGTTGTGTGATTTTAGTTGTGATGAATACTGACGCCCAGGACAATAAAGACTTTTTGATCTGATCTAATCTGATCTGATCTGGGCCCTATTTCAGAAAGCAGGATTAGTGAAAACTCCGACTATGTTGAGCCTGAGATGAAACTCTGAGTTTTCCATTTCAGAAAGCCAGCTCAGCGAAACCCTGGGTCAGTTACTATGGCAACTTACTCTGTGAAGCAAACCTGCTGGCTAGCGGGTTTTATGCATTGCCCTTTGATTCTTCGGCAGGGGCAGTTTTCTGTATAACATAGGGTGACCAAACGTCCCGAAAAATTTGGGACAGTCCCGAAATCCAAGCAGTTGTCCCGAATCCCGAATCCTGCCCTAATTGTCCCGAACATTACACCAGAGCAGAGTTTGGAGTAGTTATTGCCTGATAAAACACTAAATTGATCATGGTGGTTGAGTCGTCCTGCAGCTCCCGCCGGCTGCACATTGGCTGCAGCAGTTCGTACATGAATTATTGGTGCTGTAGTTTTTAAATTGTGTACAGCAGTGGCGATGAAGTAGTAGATGAAGAGAGTGCAAGCTACAGCCGTGAGGACAGGGAAAGCGCAGGCAGCCACGAGAAGGAGAGATCTGCACGTTGCAGTGCAGCCCCTTGTTCTAACTGTTCAAAACTGTTGTACAAACTTGTTCTGCAAACTGATTGGCCTGTAACAAATGTACCAGGCGTCTTTTATTTTGTAAGCTTTTTTTTTAAATTGAGTTTAAAGGACAAATGCACTTACATTGATCACTTCCATTAAATAAAACGAGAAATTGGAAAAGGAAAAGAGAACTGGTTACAGATGTATTGTCTCTGTGTGTTTTTACATCTATTGTTGCTTTAATTTGCAGCTATGATTTTAATGAAGCTGACATGTCATGGCAGTCAAGCGCACTATTTTTATATATTAGACACATTAACTCATAACATTACATCACATCACTTTACATTACCTACTAACACTCTCTGCAGTTTGTTCCCATCACACCTCAGGCTGTTTAGCTGCAGCTAACATGTTAGTGTTTATTTTTTTTCATTTCGCGGCCATTAAAATCTCCACCTCAGCTGTGATGAAACAAGCGGCTTTCTGCATTCGTCCACTGAATATCACGTTATCTGCACTCCACTGATGATGTCTTTCAGTGCTCGCCGTTAACACGCCTCTTTCAGGCTGAACATACTCAGAGTTGATTGAACTTATGCTGATCAGTTGTTCTGGAACCGAAACCTCAGAGTCTCTCAGCTCAGGCTCAGTTAACCTGGGGTTCGTTTCAGAAAGGAGGTTCAACAAACTCTGAGCCTAACCCTGAACTCTGAGTTGAGTAACTCTGAGATGGGAAACTCTGGGTTATGGGTTTCAGAACAGGTGATTTCAATCGGTTCAATCAACACAGAGTTTGTTCACTCTGAGTTAAGCGCGTGCACCACAACTTTAAAAAGCTGTCATCAATGGAGCCCTGATACCACAATTCACCATGGCAACAAGCGACAAGAAAAGGTCTGCATTTTTTACTCCTCTGGAGTTGGATATTTTAATGCGCTCATACAGCGAATTTGAAGCTGTTTTCAGGAAGAAGAGGAACACGGCTGCAGCAGCGAAGGAACGGGAGTCGGCGTGGGAGAAAATTACTGCTCGAGTCAATGCGTAAGTTTAAATTTATTTTATACATTTATGCAATCACAATAATATTAGGCTACAGAAGCAAACAGGTGGAATGGTGTTAAAGCTAAAATTTTGTTCACTTAGATGCAATCCCACCGGCGAAAAAACATGGAAGCAGCTCAAGATTAAATATAAAAACATCGTTCAAACAGGTAAGACTTCAGCATAATAGTCGGGGTGCCTCTTTTTAATCACGTTTACCAGTAAATGTCATTCAGCGGCTGTTTCAGTGTGCATTATCCCCATGACATAAATATATCACAAAATATGTCACAGTATAGTCATAAAAATATCATTAAAAAAATCCTATTATATAGTGTGGCAAAAAAATATATATATAAAAAAGTCAAAGTAAGGCCATAAAAGCATCATAAAAAATGTAATTGAATGTTATGGCATAAAATAAATAAAAAAAAGGCCTAAAAATACAAAAAAAAAACAAAAAAAATAGATAGTATGGCCTAAAAATATCATAAAATGCCATGGTCAAAAAAAGCAGATTTAGAACTAGAACACACTTTAGGATCCAATTTTACCTTAAGGACAGATGATCAAACTCGCTGAAACCCGCGCGACACTAAACAAATGAATGAATGAATGAATGAATCACACTGTGTGTGTGGCGTAAGAGGGAGGAGACAGCTAGAAACTCGAGGTTCATTGAAGAAAACCTGCTCCCGACCAGGTTAGGTTCACAGAGTCAGTTGCCATAGTAACTGACACTGAGCTTCAGTTACCTCCCTTTCTGAAACGGAAAACCCAGAGTTTCCCTTGTTTCAGGGTTAACAGAGTCAGAGTTTTCACTAAACTTGCTTTGTGAAACGGACCCCAGAGGGGTATTCCAGGTAGGAGGTTCAACAAACTGAGTCTAACCCTGAACTCTGAGTTGATTTACTCTGAGATGGGAAACTCTAATTTACCGGTTCCAGAACAGCTGATCTGAGTTAGTTCAGTCAACTCTGAGTATGTTCACTCTGAGTTAAGCCGACAGTAAAAAGCCATCATCAATGGAGCTCCGACTCCACGATTCACCATGGCAACAGGTAAATAAAATGTGTGTGTGCATGTGTAGCAGACGGTGCACGTTTATCTTTAAAAGAAGAGCCTGAGTCAGAGCGAGGAAAGTGAAAATATGTTAACCATAAAGTTAATAAAAAAGTTTGATTCAGTGTTGTCTGTTTATTCATCATTTATCAGACTTACATTTCCTTAATGAAGATAAAGTGGGTGGAATCTGACAGTGTATCAGGCTGTAGATACATTACATTATATTAATAATACAGACCTGCCAACCTTGAGGAAAGGTTATGAGTACCACCTTATCAGACACTCGTGCGTGGTCATGAACATATGTGGACACGGCGGCACTTTTTTTTTTTTTTTTCCTTACCATAAAAGTCAGTATGCACATGTGGCAAACAGAAGAAACGAGCGTACGTTTACATATTCATATCTATAGGCCTAAGCCCCACATACATCCATAGACGCCCAATATTTGTTTTATGGTGCAGATCAAGGTCAATTTCATCAGTCTGATGGTAGTATTGATCATCTGCTTAAAAAATACAGTAATATGTCCTGTTGTGACAAAAAGAAAGATTTCAAGTGGGATTCGGGGGGTTGTCCCCGAGAAAATTTTGAAACATCACATGGCGAAATCCTATTTTCACACAATTTCATACAGAAATAGATAATAGATCATAGACAAGTGCATTAGATTAGCATTCCTCATCATGTTTTTGTGTAGTATGACACCTATTAGAACTACTCTCTTCTTATTGCCTGTTTTTTTTTCTTATAGAAATTCAGCAGACTCATCAAACAAAAAGTCTTTTTATCATAAGTGTGTTATAGTTATTCAGGCAGGGCACATGGTTTCATAACACAGTTGAATGTAAATTTGTCTGCAATTTGCTTACCTTGGTACAATTCTCACCAGCAATGTATCGATGACAGCCTTATGTTATTTATCTTATTTACAGACCGCGTGTCATTTCTGTCTCTACATGGTCGCACGTTTACAATCCTCCCCTGCTCTCTGTATCGTGCACGGCGGAGTTTGGCCCTGTTGGGCGCGCACACACACGTGCCCGCACACACACACACACACACACACACGTGAACACACTAGAGGGCGTAAAAAAATAAATAAAAAAGGACTCGGCGGTGGAGTGAGATTTCTTCAACGGGCGTGAGAAGGTGATACCGTCTACCGGACTGAACACACGGTAACTCCGGTCTGAGCTGACGGTGAGGAGCTAATAGGAGCTAACTGTTTACAGACAGAAGCTAACTGCTATGAGACTGTAGTTAACTGTTTACAGACAGACAATATGCAGCAATCTGATTGGCCGAAATCTTTTCGTTCCACCTACGCGCTTATATTCACCGGGTATCAACTTGAGTGACATCTTGCATAGACAAATACACTGAAACCGGAGAAACGCGCGATCGAGTGATATGCGTACTTTTAGAGCATCAAATCGTACCAGCGTACATTGATGTCAAAATGCGTGCCTGGTATGCAAAATGCGTACAGGTTGGCAGGTCTGATAATATATAATAATATATTTGTTCACATTTGAGCTGATGGGGAAAAACACAGGAGGCAGCAACTGAAAAATAGGAAGATTTAAAACATATAGGCTAGGCTATAGATCAAAGACATAAAGACATGACTGTAAACTCACAGTCTGACCCAGTAATAATATGTTTGGTGATTTGCACTTGAAAAGACGTTGAGGTTAAAATACAGAAGATTTTAAAATATTGCACATCTATTTGTATGTTGACTCAACAGCATTCAGTGACTTTATTTCAGCTACAAATGTAGTAAATGTAAAGACAGTGAAATGCTGCACCATTGCTCACTCAGAAATATGAACATATATTCCCAATATTAGGCTATAGGAATTATGTTCCATCAGTGCGACCAATGACATCAGTGACAGAGATCATTTGTCACTGATACTACGTGTCTAAAGCTTCATACCCATTTTTAAAATTTAAATAATTAGACCTACACATTATGTGCAATAAACATTTGGGAGCTGCTCTGACAGACTGACAGTCTGATCCTTGTGCACAGTGTTATAAAAATAATAAATATAAAAAGGACAGAGGTTTGATTCTGAGCTGAGGGTGAATTCTCGCTGTGTAATATTTGAATGTAAAGACAAAAACTGATGTCCAAAGAAATGACTGATGTGCATAAATTCAGTAACTTAAGACAGTCCTGAGTAACAAACTAATATCCAGCAGGATTTAGACTGTGACAGACGGCAAATCTCCGCTAATGAATGCGCTTGGATACAAGCTTTGACACGGACTGAATGAATGAGGAAATGAAACAGCGTGTAAGAGGGAGGAGACAGAGAAAAACTCAGGGTTTATTGAAGAAGACCCGTCAGCGAGCAGGTTATGTTCACAGAGTCTGTTACCATGGTGACTGACTCAGGGTTTGATTTACCTCTCTTTCTGGAACTGAAAACCCAGAGTTTCCCTCATTTCAGGGTTAACATACTCAGAGTTTTCACTAAACGCACTTTCTGGAATACTCCTCAGGACATCAGGATTAGGCTCAGAGTTTGTTCAGCCTTTTCACATTTCAACTTTCACATATTAACTTTTATTTATACTGTGTTTATTTACCTGTGTGTAACTGTGTTTATTTACCTGTATGTTTTATGTTATTCAGATGTACTTATTAAATTTTCGCAGTTACATTAACGAGTTCCTTCTCAGAAGTGTTTGTGTTTTGTATTATTTACAAATATCATTAAACATGTTTTTTTCTCTGTGATTCAAATCTTTGAGTTCCCAAACAAACAAACAGTCAAACAGACTGCAGCTGTTAGTGTTTCTCTGAGTTATCGTGTTAAACAGGAAGTTACCAAATTCAGGCAGAGTCATGTGACCATTCAGTCAGCCAATCCCTGAGGAGAGAGCAACATCCCTGTGGACCCACACAGAGCAGGGATTTCTGGGTAACTGACTCCACCTCCAAATCTTAGCAACACCAATGCATCTGAGCATCTGTGTACGAATGTTTGATGGAGGCGGAATTTGATGGAGGCAGGGTCAGCGTGTCAGTATTGACGCCTCCAGCTGCTCATCTCGGTTTCAGTTCAAGAGTCTTCAGACGAAGGATGTGAGTGGACTGTAAACTTTGTCTGTTAGGATTTAACCCGAGTGACTCTCCTCAGGGGCCTGGCCTCTTGACTCATGATGCTGCAGCAAGCTGAAGGGGCGGGGCTTATAGAGGGGTGGGGCTACAAGCAGTTTCGGAGTGATGAAAGATATGAACATGAATCATGATGGATTAGGTTGTTTTTTTTGACACGATGCAGTGACTTACCGTTCGTCTGCTGCAGGATGACAACAACATGCACAAACACACAATGCGTGCACATTAAAGCTTGTCTCCTTCAGGTCGCTCATTTCCTCTGAGGTTAACGAGGCACTACTGCGGCGGTCCTAACATTCTGCGGTTCTCTGACAGAACCAACAGACTGAACATGAGCGCTGACGAAGGAGATCAGCTTTAACGTGTTTCATGAGAAATACTCACACACCAAAACCACAAGAAAAGAAAGAACAAAACTCCGACGACACCAGACAGAAAAAACAGAACGTGAAAATTAGTGAGCAGAGAAGAAGAAGAACGAGGAGACAGCAGACATGTTGTGACGCACACAGACAGACAGACAGACAACACAGAACATCTTTAACAGTAAAGGAACGACCTCAGAAAGCTTGACAGGAGGTCAGGTGACCTGCGCCGTACCTCTGGATGCCCTGGAAGGTGCTGCTGGCCATGTCCACGATGCCGCCTGTTGGCCTCGCCACCACACCTACCAAACCTTTCCCGATGCCCTTAAAGAACCCTGCCGCTCCCTCCTTCTTCGCCCCTGCAGACAAACAAACATCACGTGTGACGTTCTGCTGCAAGTCTGAACTGTAAAAACTCAAACGGCAGAGTCAGATTAAAAACTGAGAAGAAATATAAAGCAATCGTTTACCGTGATTTTTACGCTGATCAAAGTTCAATAGAACACATAATTTAAACTTCCTGTTGTTCTTATAATCTGTCCTCTAACGACACCTTTGATCCACGATGTCGTATTTCCCAGCTTCTTCGCCTCTGCTGACATTTTTATTTTTTATTTATCTTCATTACACCTGCATTTTATGCAGTTTTTTTTATATGACCAAAAAAAAAACGAAATACATAAATAACTGTAAAAAAAAAAAAAAAAATCTGTTTAATAACAAAAGGAAACGAGCAAAAGATGAAACATCAAACCAGCGTCTGATCACCAGTCTCATCACTGCATTCAAAGACATTAATTATTAAAACTACCTGACGATCTGTGAACTCTCTCTGCTCCACAGATACACTGACCTCACCTGAAGGTAACCATGACAATGTGAAGCACCCAATGATGTCATAAAAACCCAATGATGTCATAAAACCCAATGATGTCATAGCCCGACCAATAACACGATGAAATGTCCTGAATGAAACTGTAACAACATTTTTACTGATAATTTAATTTCTCATTACAACTTGTGATGACTATGAGTTCAAGTTAAATAGGCCACGTCCACATATGGTCCTTTAGATTTCGGTTAAAACTTTGCTCTGGAGCACGCATACCACATCTGGTGAAATTCTGACTGCTGGTTTTTAAGGAACAGATTTTTGGCACCCCCTGTAGGTCTGCATCTTCAGTCTCATTCTGAAAATATAACCAACGTTTATGAAGATTAAAACATTTGTTAATGAGTTTGGCCATTTTAGTGCTAAGCCCTGCCCTTTCTGAGTTTTTATTGGCTGACGGCGGCCATGTTTTTTCCACCAGTTTTGCTCAGTTATAACAGGGAGTTGAATTTTTAGAGAAAATCTGAACTCTGTCTTTTTTACATGATGACATCACAGATGGTTTAGACCCAGCTGAGAGAAGGTTATGACATCATCGGGTTTAGTTACACCGTCGATCGAGTTACGTTCACGAATGTGTGCTCAGGAATGATGATATAATCAGTATTACGAGTTATACGGCAGAAGAAAAGGAGGAAGCCTTACCCTCCACAGGTTTGGTGACGATGCCTGTGACTCCGCCCATGACTCCCTGCAGAGACACAGAGTGTTACTGACCTGAGATCAGCTGTTCAGGTGTATTCAGGTGTTCAGACAGGTGAGTGCAAGCTGACCTTCAACAGCCCTTTCCCTCCTTTAGCCAGACTCTCTCCAAAGTCTTTGGGTGGTCGGTTCATCTCCTCCCGTCGTTTCTGTTGGTACTCTTTATCCATGGTGATGGCAGCCAGACCTTTACCCACTGAGCCCGTGATCCTGGACACCATACCTGCAGCGCCACCTGCAGGAGGACAGGAGGACAACACAGTCCCATTGGTCCGTCTCACTCCTGTGACTAAGTCACGGTTACACTTTCATTTCCTCCTTTTATTCCAATACTCTTCGTCTTCATCACCACCGCATACATTACAGTGCACCTCCACCTCTGACAGCTGGCTGTGTTAGCAGCTGATGTCTCTGCAGCAGAGACGTCTTTTTAACTCCACACCTCAAACCTGTAGTCTTCAACTGACACCAAGGACATTTATGAGACATCTCACAGCTCCCTCTGGAGACACACTGAATAAAAAAAAAAAATCTTCATCAGTATTTGCTGTGTTTGAATATCCCCTCCATCACCTTACACACCGACTGATGGAGCTGTGTTTAAAATATTCCCTCCGTCTTCTCACACACCGACTGACGGAGCTGCGAACCACTGATTCTGTCTTCTGCTACAGAAAATGTTTCTGTTGATGGAGTATGGCAGCTCTGAGCTCACTTCCTGTGTGATGGCGGCATGAAGCTGTGAAAATATTCTAAATAAAACACATGTCTGATATTGATTATTTTAGATGGCTAAAAACGAAGCAGGTGCGTCAGTGTTTGTTTTGTATCATCTTATTTTACTGATGATGACACAAATGTTTTTAACTGAAAATAAAATCTGAGATTCAGGTGCAAATATTTAGGTAAGCCAGAGTGACCAATCAATGACAGACAAACTTGACATATGATCATATTCAGTTCATTATTATGTGAATCACAGACAGCGTCTCTCTGAATGTTGTCATGTGACTGAACAAACAAACAAACAAAGTGAAGACATTTTCTTACCGACAGTGTGACCCAGCAGGCTGCGGACTCCGATTACAAAACCTTCAGCAAACTCCTCGGGACCCTGAACAGCTCCCTGATGAACACACAGCAGTGCAAGGGTTAAAACCAAACCGCATACGTCCCGTTCATCATCGACACAGCACCCTGCCAATGAGGGCCCCAGCAGGAAACTGTTTCAAAGTAAACTGTGGTACGAACCGTCGTTTCTGAGACGATGATTGTGACATCAATCAATCAATCAATGAATTTTATTTATAAAGCCCACTATCACAAATCACAATTTGCCTCACAGGGCTTTACAGCATATGACATCCCTCTGTCCTTAGGACCCTCACAGCTGATCAGGAAAAACTCCCCAAAAAAAACCTTTAATGGGAATAAAACGGTAGAAAGCTCAGGAACATTTAATATCATTATAAATCTGCTGCCGACACAAAGCAGATGATTTAAAAACATGTTAAACACCTAGTTTTCATTTTATAATTTGAATTAAATTATTCATCAGTCAGTTTGATTTTTAGCTGACATCATAGTTAGATCAGAGGAAACAGACTCATTCGTACTGACGATGACGTCATATGAAGCTTCCTCACGTCTGTTTCACATCTAACTAAAATGGTTTTACCGACAACGTTCAAAAGAGTTTTTACTTGAGAGTAAAGAGTTTACTTGAACTTCTGATTGTGGACGGTTGAGATGTCGATGATCAATCATCACAGCAGAGGATACCGTAACATTAACTTTTCCCACTTATCACGGACAGTGTGTGTGCGTGCGTGTGTGTGTGTGTGCGTGTGTGCGTGTGTGTGTCTGTGTGTGTTACCTGGAAAGGTTCGTAGAAGAAGGCCTCGACTCCCTCAGACAGACCTCGGATCAGTCCAAACGGGTTTCCCAGGACGTCCAGACCCAGAACCAGAACGTACATCTGCTTCAGGAACTGCAGGAACAAAATCACAGCCTCAGTCTGTGCCTTCATCACACATACATCACACATTCATTACACGTTCATCAGACATTCATCAGACATTCATCACACATTCATCACACATTCATCACACGTAAGGACGTGGTAGTTAGGGATTTGGTTCCAAATCCAACCAAGGGGAGGAAATGGAAGCCAAGATCGGCAGTTTAGGAGGCAGAGGCAGCTCTTAGGCATGCAGAGATTGTAGGTAATGTTCAGTTTGGCCAGGGAGGCCTGGGGCTTGGCTCAGGCAAACTGGTATGGAATAAAGCAGATCTCAAAGATAAAAGAAAGCTGGTTGTGGAACAGATAGGGGGTGCAAAGGTAGTGGCCCAGGCTAAGTAGGGACAGTGGTTGAATTGGGAAAGTGTAGAGAAGAGGAAGCTTAGTTGGAGGGAGCTGTGGAGAATGGAGGAGAATCGTATTAGATTCCTGGTAGGGGCTACATATAATGTGTTACCAACCCCCCAGAACCTAAAACTGTGGGTAAATGAGGACCCATCATGCCCATTGTGTTCAGGTACCGCAACCTTAAGAGAAGTCTGACGGTGCTGTTGGACTTGATAAGTGAGTGAATGAATGAATGAATGAATGATGCCTTGTTTAGACATTTTTTATTATTTAATTAAAGATCAGTTCTTGTCCTGAGCTGCAGTGGTAGTTTTATTAAAACTCTGTGGGTCGCCCAGACGATTGGACTCTTTTCATCAGAACATATTAACGAAGGGTTTCAACGTCAGGTTGCAGGAGGCTGAACCTGCTGTCTTTCAAAAGGATTCATTAAAATCATCAGTTCATCAGGCACTCCTTCATTCTGTGATAAACACAGAGTCCATTAATGTCTGAGCTGATTCACTGAACAAACACAGAGTCATTCTTCCTTTTTACAGCATCATAAAAAAATAACATATACTGAGAATTTAAACCCTGTGATACATCGTCCTCTCCCCTCGTACCAGGACACCCGTCCAGACTGTCCCTTATTGTCTCTGCACCACCGACAGAGCCTTCACACAACATCCCTCCATCTTAGGGAACGGGACGAGGGAGGGTGATGATGTCATCTCCCTCTACGCAGATGACATCATAATATTTTGTCTAAATAAAACTTCTCCCTGACAGCTCTCTGACTTTCTACTTTATAAATGTATCACTTTGTTTTCAGGACATTTCAGACAGACAGTCTCTGATCGGCCTGGTTAATATAAACAGTTCAGGGTTCTGCTGTTCTAAAACACGATCTTGTCCAGGTGTCTGAATATTTGAGAACCTTTATGAGAACAAGACATTCGGGTCTTCTGAATGTGGGACAGCTCCCGTCAATCCTCCTCAAACTGAACTGAATTTACAGAGAAATAAGTGCAGATTATTTCCTATAGAAGTCAAACACATTCTCTGGACATGCTTATAAAATGAGTTTTCTTCCTGTTCTCGTCTCTGTACCCAGCAAGCAATAGTCGTGATTTAAATGTATTGGCTATATTTAGCTCCGATTTAGTCTAGCTACATGTAACCCAAATCTAGCCGATTTAATTTTGAAATTGATTAAATGTCATTTTCACCATTGCAGATGGCATGCCGTATGATATTCAATCATGTATGGAGAGTCAACAGTAATTAAAATATGTTTATCTCCATTTTTTGGACATGGTCTCTACATAGCCGTATAATTGATGACGTCTACACTTTGGCTATGGTTAGACGTCTACCAAATTTTCACTGACAGCCCAAATTCAGCCGTGATGTAGCCTAGACATCAGGTCTTCATGTAGACAGCTATTAGACATTTTTTAAAACAAAAAATGCTTGCTGGGTATCATCTCTGGATCAACAGATGTTTTGTTAAAAATCTGTTCAAAGCAAATAAAAAACTGGAAGAGCACGAGTTAAAGAACCGACAATTACTGAAGAAACATACAAACTGCCTTTAGACAGAAAAAAAACACAGATGGAAGAAAAATGGAGAAAAGGAAATTATAAAAGATTCAGAACAGAAACAACAAAACAAACCTGCAAATAAATCCAAAAACCACATCCATGGTTTTTTTTATTTCAAATGCAGAAACACGCCGAGATGACTGCTCATCCACATTAACCCATTCACAACCTAGTTGTGTTCCAAACAAACAAATGTATATTAATATATATATATATATATATATATGTAGTGATAGAGGATTTCTATTCTATAGGCAGTCATAAATCATTTTAATAATAATAATAATTGACCTAATTTTTGGTTAGGATAATTGTTGATAAAATGTTGTTTTTCCTGTCCATTCTGAGAGACGGAGTCCGAGCACAGACACTGAACGGTTAGGAATATGATGACAAATGATCTGATCAGATGGTTTTTCAACAAAAAATAAAGATTATTTATGACGACTGATATCAGTGAACAAAGTGATGATTTAAAACACATCACATACATATTTTATATTGGTTTTGTCATCACAGCTCAGAATGTCCTAAATCTCTGGTGAATGTTGTGTGCAGATACTCAGACAGTGGATGAATGGATGAGGGTGATGATGACATGATGACCTGGACGTTACCTGTTCAGTGTAGTGTCGGACCACTGCCCACATCAGCTTCTCTCTGCGGTAAAACTGGTACTTCACCTCAAAGAAGGCCAGTCTGACGGAAACATCACAGACAGGAAACAGACACTGAACACAACATCACTAAAGTAAAAACAGAAATGTTTCCTCTTCCTGTCGCTGCTGAGTTCAAACTGAGATCTGATTTATCTCATGTTGCATTAAAGTGATAACAAAGTAGCACAAGCACAACACTGAGAGCAGGAACAATTGTCTCACTTAAAGATCAGGTCGTCAACGTCCGTCAGCGTCGCTCCGATACTTTTCAGCAACAGGTTCAGAGACTGCATCGCCGCCGGCTCCTGAGCCGAGTCCTCGCCACCGGAGCCCAGAGACAGACTGAGATGGAGCTGAGATACAAACCATAAAAACTGAGATGGAGCTGAGATATAAAATATAAAAACATACACAGACTGAGATGGAGCTGAGATATAAAATATACAAACAGAGACAGACTGAGATGGAGCTGAGATATAAAATATAAAAACAGACAGACTGAGATATAAAATATAAAAACAGAATCAGACTGAGATGGAGCTGAGATATAAAATATAAAAACAGAAATAGACTGAGATGGAGCTGAGATATAAAATATAAAAACTGACGGACTGAGATGGAGCTGAGATATAAAATATAAAAACAGACAGACTGAGATGCAGCTGAGATATAAAATATAAAAACAGAAATAGACTGAGATGGAGCTGAGATATAAAATATAAAAACTGACGGACTGAGATGGAGCTGAGATATAAAATATAAAAACAGAAACAGACTGAGATGGAGCTGAGATATAAAATATAAAAACAGAGACAGACTGAGGTGGAGCTGAGATATAAAATATAAAAACAGAAATAGACTGAGATGGAGCTGAGATATAAAATATAAAAACTGACGGACTGAGATGGAGCTGAGATATAAAATATAAAAACAGACAGACTGAGATGCAGCTGAGATATAAAATATAAAAACAGAAACAGACTGAGATGCAGCTGAGATATAAAATATAAAAACAGAAACAGACTGAGATGGAGCTGAGATATAAAATATAAAAACAGAGACAGAATGAGGTGGAGCTGAGATATAAAATATAAAAACTGACTGAGATGGAGCTGAGATATAAAATATAAAAACAGAGACAGACTAAGATGGAGCTGAGATATAAAATATAAAAACAGAGACAGACTGAGATGGAGCTGAGATATAAAATATAAATACTGACGGACTGAGATGGAGCTGAGATATAAAATATAAAAACAGAGACAGACTGAGATGGAGCTGAGATATAAAATATAAAAACTGACAGACTGAGATGGAGCTGAGATATAAAATATAAAAACAGAGACAGACTGAGATGGAGCTGAGATATAAAATATAAAAACTGAGATGGAGCTGAGATATAAAATATAAAAACAGAGACAGACTGACATAGAGCTGAGATATAAAACATATCAATAATTGATATAGGTAGTCACCTCAGTTCAGGGTTGAGTTCAGTGTTTGGAGTATAAACGAAAACTATGAAACTCTGACAGGTTGGACAGTGAGGGAACAGTTATAAGATTTACAGGAGAAGTGTGAACACTGAACGTCTTGTCACCTTGATGGGTGAGATGTGGAAATGTTCGAAGAAACTGAGTCCTGACGTATCGGTGAGCGACGCCTCCATCAGCTCCGTCTGCAGCAGCTGCAGATCTCTCTGTATCAGCTGAGACTGAAACACAAACATGGCGGACATTAACCCTATGTGTGCAGAAGGGTTAGCAGAGTTAAACTTGCAGCATTGCCCTACCTTCTGTCTGTCGGCCTGAGGGTCAGTAACAGGTGTGAACAAAGCCAAGATGGCTCCCAGAAAACCCTGATCAATCTTCACCGCCATCTCCTGAACCAGAGCCATGAAGTACCTGAAGTGCACACGAACACCGGCAATCAGTCACATGACACATACAGCATTGTAACAGAGGTCATACTCAGGTCAAAAGGGGAGATCTGTCAGGACAAGAGGAAGGTCAGGAGCAGAGGAAGGTCAAGACGAGAGGAAGGTCAGGAAGAGAGGAAGGTCAGGAGCAGAGGAAGGTCAGGACGAGGGGAAAGTCTGGAGGACAGGAAGGTTGGGACGAGGGGAAGGTCAGGAGGGGAGGGAGGTCAGGAGGAGAGAAAGGCTCAAGACCAGGGGAAGGTCATTAGGGGAGGAAGGTCAAGACGAGGGTAAGGCCAGGAGGAGAGGAAGGTCTGGAGGAGAGGATGGTCAGAAAAACAGGAAGGTCAAGACGAGGGGAAGGTCAGCAGGAGAGGAAGGTCAAGACTAGGGGAAGGTCATGAGGAGAGGAAGGTCAGCAGGGGTGGAAGGTCATGAGGAGAGGAAGGTCAGCAGGGGTGGAAGGTCAGGAGGAGAGGAAGGTCAAGACGAGGGAAGGTCAGGACAAGAGGCAGGTCAGGAGGAGAGGAAGGTTAGAAAGAGAGGAAGGACAGGAGGGGAGGATGGTCAGGAGGAGAGGAAGGTCAGGACTCACTTGAACTGCATCACATTGCTGTGCTGGTTGAATCTGGTGATGATGGACACGTCGATAAACGGCTTTGGTTCTTTGGAGGCGAAGATTGAAGTTAGAGTGTCGGCTCATCACAACAGATCAAACATAAATATCTCATATAATTAAACATGTTCTGTGAACCCTGATGATGATGATGATGATGATGATCCATCAGTTCATCTACTGTATGAATCATTAAATACTTTCATGTGTGTTGCAGCTCATATTCGTCACTTCCTGTTTGTTCCTCAACATTTATGGATGTAAATGTGAATCACTGAGTCAGAGTCTGTTAACACGGTGCTGATGATGTGTTCAGGGTCTGTGTTGGGTTAACACGGTGCTGATGATGTGTTCAGGGTCTGTGTTGGGTTAATACGGTGCTGATGATGTGTTCAGGGTCATATGGTCTGTTGTATGAGGACAGGCAGAGGACAGATGGGCAGAGGACAGGTTAAGGAGGACCCACCTGAGTCCAGAGCAATGGATTTGGGAGGAGCAACAGGATGGAAGACGATGGGAAAGATGGCGCCCGGCAACTGGTTATCCACCTGTATGGAAAGACCACGTCAGTCACACATGCAGGAACAATAGAAACGTGACGAGCTCGAGAGCGGACTGTTCAGACGCCATTCAAATAAATTTCTCTTGATTTATTAACAACACCACACCGTCAGAGGGCAGTGAACACACCACACTGTTCATTAACTCATCTGGAAGCAGCTCAATATTTTTTAAAAACGACACTCATGTCACTGATGAGAATCAGATCAGATTTATGATCACACCCTCTGATTGATCTACCTGTCCTGACACAGATGTGAACGACACACGTTCTAAGGATACAGCAGATCACCTGCTCAGGTGAAAATTAAACATACAGAACAAAAATAACATGTTCCTTAATAAACTACTGTTTTTACTGTGTTACCTGTACCTGTTACTGCGCCCCCTGCCCCGCCCACACCTGTTAGGTGTGTGCGTCCCAGTGTGTGTTCAGGTGTGTGTCCATCTGTGTGTTTGTCTAGGTGTGTGTGTTCAGGTGTGTGTACCTGCAGCCAGTGCAGCTGTGCCCTCAGGCTGCGCTGGTGCAGCGACTGTTTGAACTCCACCTGGATCCCCGACAGGAAGTTCCTTCTGACCGGGCAGGAAAATGGCTGACGCATCATCATGTTGGCTCCGCTGAGGTTCACCTGACCACCAGTGACATCACACACTCTCAGTCAGCTCACTGGACAGGTCTGTGTGTAAGTGTGTGTGTTGTGTGTGGTGTGCTGTGGTGTGGTGTGTGTGTGTGTGTGTGTGTGTGTGTGTGTTGACCTCTGACCTCCAGGTTGGTCTCCAGTCTGACCCAGCCCCCCTCATTCTTCCCGCTCAGCTGACTCTGGTACATTTTCTCCAGCAGGTTAATGTTCTTCTGACTGAACGGCTTCCACCGGTTCTTTGGCTTCATCTCCCAAACCACACCTGAGCTGTGACACAAACACAAATACCAATCTACCTTATTGTGCACCACCTGCTGATTTGTTTACCTGGGCCCTATTTCAGAGAGCAGGATCAGTGAAACTCTGAGCTTGTTGAGCCTGAGATGAAACTCTGAGTTTTCTGTTTCACAAAGCCAGTTCAGTGTAACCCCGAGTCAGTTACTATGGTAACATGCTCTGTGAAGCTAACCTGCTGAGTCACAGGTTTGCTTCATCTCAGCCCGAGGCTTATGGAGTTAGATTTGTGTCTTTATTACATGTGAGAAAATAAATGATATGACAGGAAAAAAAAACTATTGAGAGAAAAAAACTATTGAGAGAAAAAGTTTTCACACTGATAGCAAAAAATAAGAATATTTGAGACTAAAAAAAGTTTTGAGAGAAAAAATATCTCTCTAAAAACATTTTTCTTCTCTCTCTCAAAACCTAACTCTTTGCTCTCGTGTCAGGATTTTGCTTTCGCTGCGAAAATAATGTCATGGGCGGGGCCACGTTCCTATTGGCCAGTCTCAATCGAATTGACAGCTGGGTGAGGATCGTCTTGGAGTCAAATTCAACTGAATCATTCATCCACCATGTTCGATTCACTGGCATAGATGCGCTGCGTTATTTGAGAGCAGAGTCTCCAATGTCTGGGTAAGATGATGACACATCAGAGAGACAGCGGTTTGTCGGCCCGTAAGAAAAGTGTCTCTGGCTCTGAAAAGACTTTGGACCCTTGTTGTGGTTTTCCCTGGACATAAATCACAATCCATCATTAAAGTAATTACCATGGAGCAACGGTGGCTCAGTGGATGGAACGGACGCCCCGTGATGAGACGCAGCGGCCGCGGGTTCAAACCCAGCCTGCTGTCCTGTGCTACATGTCGTTCCCTCTCTCCCCATAACGTTATGCTGTCCTGACATTAAAGGCAACAAAAGCCCAAAAAATAATGTTTAAAAAAAGAACTGCAGGTTTGTCAGTGTTAATGAGAAATGAATCTACGTGGACACATGATGCAGTGATTCATGAATACTTTTCATATATTCAAAGACTCCGCGGTGTAACTGGCTCACTGATGGGACTCAACATCCCATAATAGCTCCATGTGAGAATAAAGGAGATTACATGAAGTCATTTCACAGCAGTTAAATGAACCTCAGCCTAATATTGACAGAATGAAGTCAGTAGAAACAAAACTTTTACCAGTCTGTTTAATATCTGTGTGTTTGATTTTGAGTTTGTGCCCAGTGTGTTTGGGCTCCATCACATTACAGCTGAATAAATTATATTCAAATATGTGAACACTGTCAAGATAGAAACGTGTTTTTGTATGTTAGACACATGACCTCATCACATGACATCTCATCACTCACGATGTTTAGCTGCAGCTGACGGAAGAAATTTATTTATTTTTTGTTATCTGCACGTCTTTCAGTGCTTGCCGTGAACATGCGCCCCTCTGGCTGAACATACTCAAAATTGATTGAACTGATTCTGATCAGCTGTTCTGGAACCAAAAACTCAGAGTTTCTCAGCTCAGGCTCAGTCAACTCAGAGATCAGGATCAGGCTCAGAGTTTGTTGATCCTGCTCTCTGAAAAAGGGCCCTGGTGATGTGTTTACCTGCTGATTTGTTTACCTGGTGATACCAATGTAAGAGATCTCTTGGCGGCTGGCGTTGTTGATCAGTGACAGTCCGAGGTTTTGCAGCGACACCTTCACTTCCTGTTGGAACTGTTCAAGCTCTTCAGCCTGCCGGGCCTTCGTCACCACAGCAACATCCTCGGTGAACAGCATCACCCGCTGGCGTCCGTCCAGGAAGGAAACCCAGTGAACCTGAGACAGGCTGTCGTAGGAGAACTGACCCACCTCATCCTGCACCAGAGACCACACGTTCACCCTCAGAAATGGGACAACCCTTCAGACCTTGATAAATCATGGGTAGTCGTCAACGCTGGCATTTATGTAAAAAGACGTGACATGTTGCCTGATACTGTGATAGTGTCTCTGCTGTGGTGATTTCTCTGACGAAGGCTACACACTCGTGTTTCAGGACCCTCGTGATTTATTCACAACTGAAGTTTCACAAACATCATCAAATAAAAGAGAACGCTGCTTTACCACCGGGACACTTATGGTGCTCTGTGGGCTAATGTTAGCTAACTGTTTAATATCAGTTAATGCTGCTCCTACCCTGTCAGTCTGTGCTGATATCATAGGAGAGAGAACACATTCAGAAACTTCTCTGCTGGAGTTAAATTAAATTTTGTGGATCATCAGAGGAAAATACGAACTGAAAATAAGCTTAAATTCTGGACACATCATAATTATCAGTGTGACGTTAGCATAAAGGACAGAGTTAACCCTTTAGTGTCAGACCTTCAGCAGATCCAGCTCTCCAGAGTGTTCCATGCAGCTCCAGCTGAGTGTTCGGTTTCCTGCCGGGTCGTCCCACACAAACCGCCGAGCCTCATTGGGTTTCAGCTGGTGAACCACCTGCGAGCCGCTGAGGAGGAGATAGACAGAGGGTCGCTAGGTTTTTATTAAACTGTCATAAATCAGCTGTGAGGGTCCGAAGATGGAGCGACATCGAAAGACCACTCGGGCAGATTCTGAATTGTGATGCTGGACTTTAACAATAACATCGAAATCCTGTCCATGTAGGTCACAAACAGGATTGGTGACAAGGGACAACCTTGGCGGAGGCCAACACCCACCGAGAATGTGTTTGACTTTACACCAAGTTTGCGGACACAGCTCTCTTTTGTACAATTTATTTTATAAAATTGATATCGAAAAAAGTATTGTTCCAGAACCGGTATCAAAGTGAAGGTATCGTTATCGACATTGAAAATCTTTGAACGATACCCAGCCCTAGCAGTGACACATCAGGACTTTTCCTTTTGCTTCCTCCTCAGATGTCCTCTGTGTGTTGTTGATGAAGTTGTGTGTTGAAGGGGATAATTTCCACCTCACTGCACCAGACAGGAGGTCCTTGAACCCGCCGGTCTTCAGGTCTCTGGTCGGAGACTGCAGAGAATCCTGGGTACAGAGATCAGCGCAGCTGTCAGCTGATCACCACCTGGTGGTGCGCTGGATCAGATGTTTGAACTGGGATCGTCTGGCTGAGTGTCGTCTTGAAAAGGTCTTCAGCTCCTTCCTCAACAGGAAGAGTTCCTGCATCAAGAGAAGGTTTGGGACATGGTGCAGCTGTCGCGATGGCAACCAAAGAACCTGCTGAGTGCTTGGTTCAGACTCGGTTTGTCCAGGAGACTTCTGGAGCAGCAGGGTCAAAAGGTCAGGAGGACGGAAATCATCTTCTTCTGTGGTCACTAAAGCAAAACAGATGGACTTTTAGCCAACCTCAAAGAGGTTCTGACAAACCTCCGAACATTTCGGTTCAGTCCAGGCTATTCTCAGCAGAGAGGAGAACTCAGACCCGACTGACAGATAAACTGAACCTGAGCAACACCTCGTCCACAGAGTCAGAGGTCACTGAGGCAGCTGTTGACTCCTCTACAAGAGTTCTGCGGACCTGCAGAAGGTTTGTGACCATGTCCTGAGGGGGACTGTGGGAGTTTTGGGGTACCATCACCATTAGTCCTTCAGTCTTGTATGATCAGAAGTGTTCTCCACCAGACTTCCTGTCACATATTCTGTTTGTGGCTTTCATGAACAATTCTGTTCATGAAAGCCACAAACAGAGCTAGGGCTTCTTCAGGATAAGAGGAGGACGTTCAGGTGATGAGGTCATCGGATCGGGATCCTGCTGGTGGATGATTTCCAGACACATTTAGGAGGGGGGTGCCAACAGGACACAGTGACTGTTTATAGATCTGATGAGGATGTACGACCTGCTGCACTCTGTGTGTGTGTTTGTGTGTGTGTGTTTGTGTGTGTGTGTGTGTGTGTGTGTGCTGACCGCTGCCTGTAGCTGATGGTGACCCAAGGCGTGTGGTTGAGCAGCAGGGCCGGAGCTGCTCCTTCATAATAATCACTGAAGCTGATGACGGTCGACAGATCAGAGATGTTGACGTCTACAATGATCCCGCCGCACTGAAAAAACACACACATGTAAACAACGGTGGAACGTGCGACAGTGTCAGAGTAACATGAGCTGTGATTGGTCCAGTAGAGACACTGACCATGTCGAGGCTCAGCAGGGTGCCGTTGTCCTGACGGTTAAAGAAGAAGAACTTAGAGGTGGATTCTGATCCGACAACACGGACGCACAACTTCCCTGAACCATTCTCAGGCCACAGAGGGAGACACTGCAATAACAACAACAGCTACAGATCAACAAAAACAACAGAAGAAGAATAGATCAACAGCAAGAGAAGAACAACTACAGTTCAAAAACAACAGAAGGAGAACAGATCAGCAGCTCTAAGACGACCTAAGGAGACCACTGTGGCTGCGACACAAACAGAGAGCGTCCGCAGGTGTCTGGAGTCGTGGACTCATTCAGTGACACCAACTGTCTCTGGGACAAACGAACAGACGTCACATTCACCTCGGTGGAGGAGATGTAGTGCCACTTGGTGGAGGTCTGGCCGGTGACTTCTCCAACCTCCAGCTCATATGAAGACTTGTTAACCAGCGTGTAGAACGGACTCATGGTGACGATCCTGGTCAGGTTAAAACTGCTCATCTGGATACTGATGCCCACCTGGACACACAGACAAAGAGGACTGAGGACGCCAGAGTGAAACAGCAGAGAACCAAGCTCCTGTTATCTGTTCTTCACATTAATCAGATTCATGTTTGGGCCATAAAGGTAAAAACAAAGTGGAAAAGCATCCAGAAAGATATACAGTAATAAACAGTATCTGTCTGCGGCTTAGTCGATGTGACGCTGCTGTGCAGAAGATTGTGGGTCAGAATATCAGAACAGCGTGCCGACCTGTAAACTGGAGAATGTGACTGGATACAGTCGGATATCTCGTGTTTATCTTCTGACCATCCTGCGTTTTAATTTTTGTACTTAAGAGTTTTTAGTTACCAGGAAGTCCATGTTGTTGGCGGGACAGCGAACGCAGCCGTAACTTCCCACAGTGTCCAGAGAGAATCCATCTGACCAGGAACTGGTGGAGACACACAGCTGGAGCTGCAACAAACAATCAGAACAATCAAACATCAGACAGACATGTCTGGCTCTTCAGACGGAGGTCGGGACTCTGGCAGCAGGTGTTATTCTCACCTTGCTCTTGCTGAACAGGTTCTTCTTCCTGAAGGAGAACAGGATGATGTCTCTGAAGTCGGCCGGGTGTTTGACGCTGATGTCTTCGGCTCTGTACTGCAGCACTCGAGAAGTCTTGTTGATGATCCAGTATGGGCTGAAGAGTGACAGCAGCAGGCGGCTCCTTGTCCTCGTCACGTGAATGCTCACATCCACTGTCATGTTGGTGTCCGAGTCACAGGTGAGACACACAGCCAAGAACTCAGGCATTTCCTGTTCGATACGAATGTGTCCGTGCCAGTCGCGACCCTGATACCTCATCAGCACCAGCGACACGATCTCACCTGAGACACGAGCATTCAGGAGGTCCGACGTGCTGCCTTCCAGAAGTTCATAGGAGTCTGCTGAGCTCTGAAAGACCAGATCAGACCAGACCAGATTATCTGAGGGTCTCACTAATCATTTTAAATCTGACTGGTCTGTTGTGCTTCACACGATACTGATAAAATCTCTGACCTATTCAAACACCCTCCATCATTTGTCTTTTTGCCTCTTTTACCTCCATCATGTGGCGGACGGTGTACGGCAGCAAGTTTCGTAGCGTGGCCACAGGGTGGAGGTGGATGATGTAGGCTGGGTCCCAGTCCTCCTCTCCATGACTTGCAATGTGTCGCAGGTTGTCAGGGACAGCCAGTGTGCTGACCATCAGTGGCAGCAGACTGCTGTCGGTCGCGGGACACTGCAGCACTGAATGCACCTCTGAGCTACGGTGCACCTGCTCCTTCCACGCCACGCAGGTGGATGAAGGGCCGTACTGACCTTCCAGAGGACCCGTCGGACGCACAAACAGCTGACATCTGGGGAGGACAGAGAAGAAACTACAGTCAACAACTTCTGAACTACCAAGACCTGAATAACCAGAATCTCCTCTGTTTGCTGAACTATAATAAGTACAGAGTGTCAGAAGGCTGAGACTCGTCGCTCCCTTTCAGCCAAAACATTTAGTTCCTGACATCAGCTCCTCAAACAGGATATAAAACATTCCCCGTTTATGCTTTCTTGTCCTGACATTGACTTTACAGTTCTACAGGACGATTATCACAAACCAACAAACACCGACTGAGATAAGAGACAGACACACCCCATCGTTGGTGCTCATGCGAATTCTGGCCCCTGAGCACGGCGGTGTGAAGCTACCTGTACGTTTCCAAGGCGATGTGAAACTCTGTCTCTGGTTCAGCCTGTCCGATGCTCTGCAGGCTCCTGGACGTGGGACAGTACTTCAGGATGGTAAACGGCACCGAGAAGTGATTCTTTATCTGAAAACACAAACAGTTAGAAACAAGGCTCCTCCCACTGCTGGCTCGTCAACATGTTCAGAAGTCTCTGTGTTTTAGATTCAGACCTGCAGCGGCGAGCGGACAGTGATGACCTTGTTGCCCTCAGCAGCATCGATCTGCAGCAGCACAGAAACTGCCTCCTGCAGCATCGGACCACGGATGTTGTAAAGACGACGACCGGGTTTGTCGACAGCGATGTTGGAGATCTCGCTGTATCCGGAGGGAACTGAGGGTACAGAAACACATCAGCATTTTTGGTCTTCACTCACAAGTCTCCAGTTTTATTTAATGTGACTGTGTGTTTTATAATCTTTCCTCTCATTCATTCATTCATTCATGAGCAAGCGACCACACAAGGTGCTGGACAGACATCAGGACATCTGTGTCCTGCTCAAAGACACTTTAAATTGTGGAAAAGAGGAGTCAGGGATCGAACTATTAACCCAGCTTTACCTCCTGAGCCTCAGCTGACTGGAAGGCGCGACTCCTCTACAGGTTCTCCTGACCTCCATAATCAACACCCCCCAAACGTCTCACAGACTGAGCATCTGATGACCTTCAACTACTCTGTGTTAAACTGTCAGTGCTAACACACTGGCTGACAGGACATGTGTGATTAAGTTTCAGCCTGATACCAAACAGCACGATAAACACTGTCAGGTGCCTCTGAGCTCCATTTGTGTGACACCAGCTGAACTTGATGCTGCTGCAGATGTCAGAACTCCTGGACATGTTTTACTGAGTAAGAATGTAAAGGACATTTATCGTCTCTTTCTCACACCTGCAGCAGACACTAACGAGCGTTGGCGTGAATGTTGAAACAACAGAATGAGACTGTGGTGACAGCGAGGCGCTCTGACCGATGGTGAGGTTGAACAAGCAGCTCTCCTGGCGCTGCAGAGCCGACAGTTTGCCACGTGACGACGGTTCGAACATGGAGTGCTCCAGGTCCATGCTTTGATCCACTGACAGCTCGTGAAGTTTTCCCTGCGCTGACGAACCCACCAGCTTCAGGTTGGCGCTGTGCTGCACGATGAGTGGAATCCCCAGAGAGTTTCTGATGGTGAAGGGGGCCTTCTCCTTCAGAGAGTAGTCAAAGGTGGAGGCTGTGCCCTCTGAGAACGCCTGATCAAAACACAGCAAACACAAATTACTGTTAGGTTTGCCAAAAACTGAGGTTATAGTTATAGTATTAAAATGTGATGTATCTTGGTGAGGTTATAGAGGATGTGATGTATCTTGGTGAGGTTACAGAGGATGTGATGTATCTGTGTTGTATCTTGGTGAGGTTATAGAGAATGTGTTGTATCTTGGTGAGGTTATAGAGGATGTGTTGTATCTTGGTGAGGTTACAGAGGATGTGTTGTATCTAGGTGAGGTTATAGAGGATGTGTTGTATCTTGGTGAGGTTATAGAGGATGTGATGTATCTTGGTGAGGTTACAGAGGATGTGTTGTATCTAGGTGAGGTTATAGAGAATGTGTTGTATCTTGGTGAGGTTATAGAGGATGTGTTGTATCTTGGTGAGGTTATAGAGGATGTGTTGTATCTTGGTGAGGTTATAGAGGATGTGATGTATCTTGGTGAGGTTACAGAGGATGTGATATATCTGTGTTGTATCTTGGTGAGGTTATAGAGAATGTGTTGTATCTTGGTGAGGTTACAGAGGATGTGTTGTATCTAGGTGAGGTTATAGAGGATGTGTCAAACCTTGGCGAGGTTGTTTAACACGTTGAGGCTACACTGGGAGACGGTGATGTTCATGGTGTCTTTGGAGCAGATGTTGACTGCTGTTCGAGGTTCAGGTAGAATCACGAAGTCATCTCCGTGAACTGGACTCTTGTCCTGGACTGGGTTGTTCTTCATCTGCAGGGATGAGGATATCAACATTTAAAGACTGGGAGGGGGGAGAACTGAGCAGAGACATCCTTTATAAACAGTTCTGCATTGACAGACACCTTGAGGTGAAGTCATATGATGTGTACTTGTCAGTATGTGCTGATGGTTTCAGTGTTTATGTGTGATTTACCTCGAGCTCCAGGTTCCACCTGCGTCTGCCACTGTCAACTCGTTCGATCAGAGGCTCCCACACTGCCTGGATCTCATTGAAGTAGTTCACCTGTCGACGCACAACAGCGGTCAACATTCATCAGATATAAAACATCTTCATGTTTGTTTCTGCAGCAGCAGCAGCAGCCCATCACTCATCCATCCTGTTGTGTGTCAGTTTCACTATGCTCAACCTAAAAGGTTGTTCACCTATTGGGAGATCAGCAGTTTGATCCCCATCTCCTCCAGTCCACAAGTCAAGTATCCTTGGACAAACTAGGGCTGCACGATACTGGAAAAACTGACATTCACTTAAAGTAAGAAAATTTAAAAATAGTGGCTTTTACTCACCACAGCTGCAGAGGCTACCAGCTTCACTTCAAACAGACTACATCATAAAAGACTGTTATTTATCATTCCCTCTGTATCTTTATATTTCTACTTTTTATCCGCTCCCATTGCCTTGTTAAAGTTAATGCATCACGCTGTCATTTCAAACTCAATACTTTCTGAAGTTGTTTCAAATGGGATGCGCACAGCGCAAGCAGACAGATGCGCGAATTAGAGCAGCATGTGTCACTGACACCAGACTCAGAGTGCAGCGGACCGGTGGAAAATGTCACCATGAGCATATTATTTTACATCAATAAAATCTATTTCATCATTATTTTGAGTCACATTGTTGAAAGAATTTAGTTGTCTGTGTTCAAGCAGGATAATAGGTCTCCATTCATTGCACGTCGGGCTTTCTATTTCCTTGTCAGAGATGGTGTTGCGTTCAAGGTCCCCCAAAAAACGGAAGAAAAAAAAAGGCTGAACATTCAATTTTTTTTCACAATCGAATCCCGTGCCATCGAATGAAGCTTCTAATTTTCGAATTTTTTGGGTCAGCCCTACCTAAATCGCAGTCTCAAACACCAGCGTGTAAACGGGTGAATGTGACGAGTGTTGTTAAAGTGGTCAGGAAATGTGAAGATGAGTTTCAGGTGTTTCTCCAGAACGATCCTGATCCTATATACATGGTTTCCAACAGACTTATTCCATAGTTACAGATCTATGGAGTGTAAAGAAATCCCTGCACGGAACTGATTTTAACGTTATCGGGCGTGATGGACCGGTTCAGGTTCAGGTTCAATTTCAGTTTCAGTTTCAGGTTCAGGTTCAGTTTCAGGTTCAGTTCTCACCTCCAACGTCATGTCGGCTCTCAGCTGCAGCAGAGATGACCAATTTTTCGCTGATCCTCTGAAGGAGGACTCGGCCAGCAGCAGAGGGACAGTCCGATGACCCAAACCGGACTCCAGAGTCACCTGGACCACCTGTAGGGTGACCAAACCTCGTCAACAGGAAACAGATTGGATCATGTCTTTGTAAATTTTCAGAATCAGATTTTTTTTGGGAGGCGCTGGAAGGTCGTACCTTGACCTCTGCGGTGAAGCTCTCACCCTCGTTGTGCCCGTCCTGCTCTCTGAAGCTCTCTGTGACCTCAGTGGCCTGGTCAACTCCCAGGAACCAGTAGTTACAGTCGTAGATGTTCATGACCGACCAGAGGTCACTGACGTCCGTCTGCAGATCCAAACTCTGCTCGTCATGCTGCTTTGCCGTCATAGCAGCTGTTATGGTCATCACTGTGTTGAGGATGAACGGAGAGATCTGTGGGACAAAGACACACTTCTGATGAAGATGATGATGATGAGGTCACTGTGGACACATCAGAGACAGACAGGCAGGCAAGCAAGCAGGCAGGCAGACTCTTTCTGTCTCTGATCACAGGTGTGGTTCGGACATTATTGTAATTAATGCCCGTACCAGAGATACTGGATAAAGGAGATACCCCACCGCAGGCTTATCCAGTGTTAAGAAAACGGTTACTTCCTGTCTCCTAAGTGGGCGTGGTTAGCTCTCCCTCCAATCAGAGCCTGTTCTCCCTCAACCCCACCACCTTGTGTTAAACAGAGGCTCTGTGGATGTCTGTGTATGTGGATCAAGAAGCAGGTGGAATGAAAATACATTCTTCCTATTATTGCAGCCTACTGTTGCACAAAGCTTGGGCATTTTTTATTTATTACTAGCGGTAAATAACTGTTTGTAAGCTAACTGTGATTTTACTGCCTGTTTATCAAGATCACAAGATCTCGCGAGAACTTGTTTTCTGAGACGGACAGGGCTCAAACAAAGTTAACTTTCGGATGAAAAATGCAGCTTTAGTGTCAGAATGTTGGTAAGATGTGTGGCTTGTGGAAAACGAACCCAATATTTACTTTAGTGACTACAGGGCGAAAGAATTGACCATAAATTGTGATCACGTTCATTTTCCTCATTGACGACAATACATTCAGAGCTGCCGCAAGTCTCCTACGGGGGCGTGGCGCTGACGTCACTGAATCAGGAAGTGAGCTGAGTGGGGTATCTCGCTTCATCCAATATCTCTGACTGTACCTTGACGATGACGTCCTCCACCGTCACAATGCCGCTCAGTGGTTGGTTAGGGTGGGTTTTGGTTTCCAAGGCAACAGAGCAGGGTCTCAGCACCTGTTGGACAGAGACATACTGATGAAAACAGTCCCAACAAACACAGTGTTTCCTCCTGTCTGACTAACGTCTGTTAAAAACTGCTGGTGACAGATTTACATCTTCAGCAGGAACCAATGAGCTCTGAGCTGAGAGCCACACACAGGAAGTCAGACAGTACTGACGGACGGACGAGTGTTGTTGGTTTGATGATAAGATCTAGAACATTTCAAACATTGTGTGAGCTGCTCATGTGGTCATGCGATCTTACAGTGGTGACTGCCTTGTCCTCCTTGTTTCGGATGAAGGGGCAGGCGAGGACTTTCAGCTCCCTCAGGTTGGCTCTCATGTTCTGGGTACCGTCCTCCTCCGCCTGCAGCGTGAAGTCACACTGAAACGAGGCTACAAGGGCGGGGGCGTCAGCCTTCATCAGACTGGCCACAAACACCACCTCCGGATCCACCACCACCGCCCGCAGACGAGTCCTGACCGCCAAGGCTGCAGACAGGAGGCAAACACAGTTCACTTCCTGCTCTGGTTTCTGTCTGTATGAGCAGTTCTAAGACTTCATGATGTTGTCAGGCGGGGTGCCAACAGGAAGGGACCTAGACACCTCGCCAAGCCAAGTTCAAGGTCGAAGGTCAAGCTGACATTTGACCTTTGACCACTAACTTATATTCAGTTTATTCCTCAGTCCATGTGGATGTTTGTGCCACATTTAAAGAAATTCTCTCGAGGTGTTCTTGAGATATCGTGTAACGGAAATGACACCGACAGATAGGGTTGGGACTCGTTAGGATTTTAACGATTCCGATTCCTTACCGATTCCTACATTATATTCATTATACTTGCTATACTTAAACAAGTATATAATAAACACAAATGCAATCATACAAATACAAAAACTTTATTCTAACTGTTGCACAGTACATTAGATGAAAATACACATGTGTGTGTGGTGTGTATTTCAGAATTAGAGCTTGTATCATCTCCCTGAGAATGTACAACAACAAAAAGTGATTTTCTGATTTCTACAGTAACACTATTAAAATTAACCACAACAATGTAATAAAAAATACTTATATGCGTTCATGCTTGGGCACTGTTATTTACGTGACAACACCTGAACATAACACACACAGACACACATTGGCTGTTTGTTTCTACCTCTCCCCTCGCTGGAAGAGGATCTCCCACCGCCCGTCTCCGCCTTGATTAAACACTGAAAATTAAATAAAAGAGGGAGACAGGTGTCTCCTATTTTATTTTATTTTGTTATATTTCTCCCTCTCCCCTCGCTAGAAGCGTCGGACCTCCCGCCGCCCGCTCCCGTCGCCCACTCACGTCTTAAACATGGAGATCTCACTCTCCGCTGAGCACCCACGGCGCACGCCCGGCCTGTTAAATAGCCTGTAACCATGACGACTGTGTGACACAAACTCAGTGCTTTAGTGATTGGATAATGTCGGGCTTGTCGGGTTTGGACAGAAATATGCGGCCCGTGCCGCACTCTAATGGAAATGCACGTGATGGTTTTTTTTTGTTTTGTTTTTTTTTTTGTTTTTTTTTACAATCTAGGAACCGTTTGCAGGAACTGTTACGCCAAATGTGATGGAACCGGTTCCGGAACCGGAACTTTGGACCCGGTTCCAAAAAAGAACCGGATCCGGATCCCAACCCTACCAACAGACAACCTGAAAACGTGACGCCTCCTTAACTTTATTTGACCTCAGGGGTTTCGACCTGTTGTTCTCACCGGTCTTGTTGTCGGCTCGTGGCTCAGTGGTCTGTCTCAGCAGCGGCCTGTCACTCTGTGTGGCACCGGCGGCGGTCGTGGTTGAACTCTGCGGCAGAGCCTGCAGAAAGAAATCTGCCACGGCCATCAGAAACTCCACGCTGGCACAGAGGTAGAGTTTCTGCAGAACAGCTACCACCTCCCGCTCTGTGGCGCTCTGTCGATACGTCACATCGATCATGGCCTCAGGGCTGTCCTCATCTCTGCGGCCGACCATCCTGCCGTTACAACAGGTGGAGTTCAGGTGAGTCAGCACATCATTAGTTTGATTAAACAGCCACAGGTTCACAGGTGTCACATAGAAACCTCCTGATATTTGTGTCACAGTAAACAGTCACAGATCAAACATCAAACGACATTGTTAAAGTGTTTGTGAGGGTTAAAACAAGTTTTACTGCAGTGGGTCCTGTCCGCTGCAGTAAAACTTCCTGTGTTCTCATCAGCAGATGGTGGAGGAACCACTAGGGGACAGCACAGGCACCAGTCTGGAGTCAGACGGAGGCTGCGGTCGAACAGTCTTTTTGCTTAGGAAGGTTCCTAACTGAGTGAAATGACCTGGAAGTAAGTGGCAGCCATGGTGGCAGCCATGATAAGAGCTGGTCGAATTCTCTAAATTTCAAGGAAAGGTGCTTCAATGCTTCCTCTCTAATCTCCTTTAGCATAGGGTACACTGGACCATCCTTTACGAAAGGAAAGGAGATTATTCCGTCCCACAAGTCCTTGCGGTGGCAATATTTAAAGTGACCAAGCAACGCACCATTCACAAACTCAAATGATTAGGAAAGAAAAAGATCAATATGACTGAGAAAGGAAGGAGATCACCATGTAAGTTACTGTTGTATGAAGCATTATACATCTCAGGCCATAACTTGTTCATATGCTATATGTTTTGAATTTTCAACATGTTAAACTTAGACGTGAACTATGAACGTTTCGCTACTATTGGTGTACCCTCCGTTCACAGCTTTGTTTAACTTGCTGTGTAACAGGATAAACAAATATACAAATATACAATGCATTATTTTAATTTTTCGATTTTCGTGTGTAAAGTGCCCTGAGATGACTTTCGTTGTGATTTGGCACTATATAAATAAAACTGAATCTAAAAAATAGATAGATAATCAATGAAGTAACGTTGCTGTGCCTCGTGCGTAAATGCGCATATACTTGGCGTATCTGGAGATTTAAATAATCAATGAAGTTACTGCGTCCCACTTTTTATTCCCCTGTACAGTGTTTCCCTGCAGAGCTACAGTGGAAGGATCATAACAAAAATACAAAAGAGTGTAACGTTAAAAGATATCTGCCTGAGGTTATTAAATACCTGCAGCGAGCACCCCACCCCACCCCGCAGCAGAAACAATAAGCGCGTTTCCCCATAAAGAGAGACGCTGTGCGTATTTACGGCCTTCAGTAATATCATTAATTAATTTTACTACTTAGGTTTGCAAACTCAGTGCCCTCTTTTAAATTTTTTTTGTTTCAGCTTGTGGCTGGCAGCCTATACTCCTTTTTTTAATTCAATTCCGACCTTAGTAATTAAATAATATCTTTCGCCGTGTTGTCTACGTTTATATTTCCTGCATGAATCAACACGATGAGAACGTATGGGGCGCATTATCTAAGATACACTTTTTGTAGTCCATCTTCAGAACACTGTAGTTTCACCACAGCAGACCCACATCAATAATATCCACCGTCGCATCACTACGTAGCCCAGTGTAAGTGCAGTCGGATTCTCTCAGCACCACAGTTGTCTTTTCCTAAGTCCTTATGAATTCTCCCTCACATCTTCCCTTGACCTCGTGACATTTTCCATTGAGGTCAAGGAAAAGTGGTTAGGAAAAGACGATAGGACGGACTTTTTGACCGCAGCCCAACATCCAGCTGTAGAAGAATAGTTTCTTTCTTCTTCTTCAGCGTCTGTCCGAACACTGGTGAGAGAAACCAGAGATCATGTGACCGTTACCGTGACGTCACCCTCTCCATGCCCGTCCTCAGGTCGTCCAGCGTGCAGGCGCCCAGCACTGTGGTCACCTCCATGCTGCCATTGGTCCAGATCCGCCCTGAAGCCTTCAACAGGTGGAGGGCAAACTCTCCCAATCTGAGGTTCTCCTGGTGCTGCAGGTCTGATGGCTGCAGGGACCACAAACCTCCATCAGACACAAAATCCAGCAACCTGAGAGCTGATCAAGGACCAACTGATCCTGGATCAACTGATCACAGACCAGCTGATCCTGTACCAGCTGATCCAAAACCAGCTGATCCTGAACCAGCTGAATCCTGCATCAGCTGATCCAAAACCGGCTGATCCTGAACCAGCTGATCCTGGACCAACTGATCACAGACCAGCTGATCCTGGACCAACTGCTCCATCAGCCTTTGATGGATTCTTGGTAGATCAGAAGGAACCACAGACAGAACCTCCCAGAACACTGAGAGAACCCACATCCAGGAGTAAAACTGACCTGTTTGAAGTCACCGCCGTACAGAACCAGACTGAGAGACTCAATGCTGAAATTAAACTTCAGGGTCTCCAGAGCTTTGTCCTCCTCTTCATCGCTGCTTATAGCTGCTTTCCCGACATCACCTGAACTCAGAACACAAGGATCAAGAGAGCTGAAACCACTGACACCAGAGACCTGACCTCATACCTGCTGATCAGAGAGTGACCCTCTGTCAAGGTGGATGTAATTCTGTATGAACATGTAGAGACCTATAGGGGGGCCTCCTGCTGCTCGGAGCTGAACTCCGGCCTCCTGTCTGGGGGTGCTGGGCTCCAGACTGCCAGCCTCTCCAAGGTTCTCCATCAGGATCCTCAGCAGCACCTTCAAGTCATCCTGACTCAGCTCCACCTGCAGACACAAACACCTCCAGATGTGACGTCTGAGTGGAACCGTCCTGTTTCTGTGCACAGGTTCCACTACACATCTCTGGTTAGCCTAGCTTAGCATAAAGCCAGAAAGCAGGGGAAACTGCTAGCCTAGCCTGTAGCTAGGCTCTAACTTCCTCTGTGATCACTTGTGTCTGTAACAACGATGATCTGATTTGCAGTGACACAGCTCAGTGATCTCTGCAGGTTTATCAGACTGGGCCGAATTATTTTACACTGATATCAGAAATCTGGACGCCACCTGAGTGGACATCTGTGTACATGATCACAGACAACAGGGTGGTGGTGGTGGTTGGGGAGGGTTCTATCTCTAATCACAAACACAATGAAAAAAACATTTAATCAGCCTTAAATAATCACAGCAATCTGAAGTTTCAGAGATGAGACTCGGTCTGACACAAATAAACCTGTTACATAAAGATGGCAGAGCAGGAAACTGTCGCCAACTACAGCTGCAGATCTAACACAGAGCAAACTGTACCTTCGGTGGAGGACACGACGACTGGTTACAGAAACAAGAACAGAGGAGTTACAAACAGAGAGGCTTTAACTCAGGTCTCTTATCAATCAATCAATCAATCAATTTTATTTATAAAGCCCAATATCACAAATCACAATTTGCCTCACAGGGCTTTACAACATACGACATCCCTCTGTCCTTAGGACCCTATATACGCTAACAGAAGGTGTGTTATAATATCTGCTCCTGCTCCTCCTTTTCCTCCTCCTCCTCCTCCTCTTCCTCTCCTCCTCCTCCTCCTCCTCCTACCTTCATGGGCTTTAGATCTCCATCGATCTCCACAGCGACCATCTTCTTGTACCAGGAAGCTGCCAGGTTCCTCTTGATGTTCAGGTGCAGGTTTACTGGTTCCAGCAGCTCCGTCGTGGGTCGACCAGTCGCTTGATCCATACAGGTCCTGACAGACAACAACAGACTGAGTGACATCACAAGTGGTTTGTTTATAAAGTGATCACGGGAACATTTCATTTCTCCTGTTAATATCAGAACTATAAAAAAAGATGTGTGCAGTACTACTCCTTTAGCTTCTGAACTTGTCTTACAGGGACAAGAAGAACATGATCACCTCAACATTGATCTTTGAATCAATTAATCAATCAATTTTATTTATAAAGACCAATATCACAAATCACAATTTGCCTCACAAGGCTTTACAGCATATGACGAGAGAGAGAGACAGAGAGAGAGAGAGAGAGACAGAGACAGAGAGAGAGAGAGACAGAGACAGAGAGACAGAGACAGAGAGACAGAGACAGAGACAGAGACAGAGACAGAGAGACAGAGAGAGAGAGAGACAGAGAGAGATGCAGGACAGACAGTAATGACAGTAGCTTACAACAACATTATTGAAAGTAATAATATTATACTTATAGTTCTGGCTACTGTGGTACAATATGTTGAAAGTATGTATTAATATCTGGCAGTATACATGTGTGACAATAATCATATGTGTATAATAACAGTAGAAGTATGACTAATGATAACAGCAGCAGCAGGAGGCATCTGGCAGGACTACAGCAGAACGTGAACCTACTGACTGACCTGGAGAGTTTGAGGTGTGTCAGCTGGACGTCCATGTTGTCGATGACAACCGGCAGTGGACATCCATCAACGGGCAGCAGAGAGAAGCTATTTCCCACTGTGATCAGACCCAGGTCCATCACAAGTGCATCATGGGAGGTGGAGGACTGGGGGATGATGATGAGTGGAGCCTTCAGCTTGATGTCCATGGACAGACGGAAACTCTTCTGGGCGAAGTCTCGAACACTGGATGCTGCCTTCTCCGCCGCCTGAGCCGTGGCAGCACTCAGAGCTTCTTTAGCCGTCTGGAAGTTGTTGGTGAAGTTCTAACGAAAAGACAAAAAAATCTTCTTTCATCAAAAACAAAAATATTAACAATATTACAACAAAACAACTAAACATTAAAAATTAATAATTTTTACACACCGTACTGACTCTGTGATAATCTGAGACATGTCACACCTGTGGAGATTAAGTCCAATAAATTCATTCTGACCTGACGGGGATGGACACGAACTACAAACTGAAACAACCTCGTTAATTACAAACAAACCTTTAAACTCTCAGAGCTGTAGCGAACTCACCAGCAGAGACATGATGAACTTGTGCAGGTAAACCACCTGGATGCAGCCCACATTCAGCTTCACTCTACCATCAGTTTTGGAGGTGTCGGCGTAACTGGCGCCCTCCGTGGCGTTAGGAGTCAGACTCATGGTGAAGCTGAACACCTCATCACCCATGATAGAAATCGCCTGAAGGACAGAGACACTAGTGATAAAGGGTGGTCCAGTACAGTCTCAATATATACAGGAGTTTGAGTCCAGGGCGGTCTAAGGTACTCCAGGGTACTCAGTGGTAGTATAATGTAGTCCTGGAGTCCAGGGTGGTGTGCGGTAGTTCATGGTAGTTCGACAGAGTCTAGGGTAGACTGAGGCAGATCAGAGATAGTCTGAAGCAGTCCGAGGTAGTCCAAAGTTGTTTGAGGCACTTCAGGGTACTCAGTGGTAGTATAATGTAGTCTTGGAGTCCAGGGTTGTGTGTTGTAGTCCATGGTAGTTTCAAAGAGACCAGGGTAGACTGAAGCAGATTGAGGGAATCAAGGATAGACCAAGACTGATTAGAGATGGCCTGAGGTAGTCAGTGGTAGTCCAATGTAGTCTAACAGAGTCCAGGGTACACCAAGGCTGATCAGAGAGAGTCTGAGGTAGTCCTGGGTAGTCAGTGACAGTTAAATGCAGTCCTAGAGTCCAGGGTGGTATGTGTAGTCGAAGGTGGTCTGACAGAGTCCAAGATAGACCCAGGTAGAATGAGGGAGTCCATGACAGACCAAGACTGATCAGAGGTTGTCTGAAGGACTTTTTACTGGTCAGAGGTAATTTGTCTGATCTGAAGTAATCTTAAGTAGTCCAGGGGTCCAGGGTAGTCTGAGGGAGTCCAGACTGTGTCAGAGTAGTCCTGGTTTGTACTTTAAGGGCACTCTGTAAATCTATGGCAAACAGGGTAGTCCAGAAGAGCCTGGGGCAGTCCAGGGTAGTCCATGATAACTCAGAACATCAGAGCGGGTCCAGGGTAGTCTGAGGTAGTCTGAGGTAGTTTGGGGTAATCTGGGGTAGTCTGAGGTAGTCTGGGGTAGTCTGGGGTAATCTGGGGAAGTCTGAGGTAGTCTGGGGTGATCTGGGGTAGTCCAGATTAGTCTCAGAAAGTTTTACTGTCAATGATGTGAGAAAATCAAATATCACAATGTTTTTGAACAAATCCTTCAATATAAATATTGTGACGATGTTTTCGGCTCGACTGTTATATGGTTTCACTGAAACGGCACATGAAAATATTTCTGATCATTAACGAGTCCTAAAGAACCACTCAGACATCAGTTCAGTCTGTTTCTGATCAGGTGGTCTCTACGAAAGAATTACCACTGACTCAGTAAAACAACCGACTGACCTTCTTGTGGACACTTTTGGGGTCAACGTTGAGGACGATGAAATCCCTCAGGCGGGCTGATATGTGAGTCTGTGGTCCTTGCATCAGCAGAGAGCCGTTAATACCTTAAGGACACGTCAGACAGGGTCAGTTAACGAAGGTGTTGACAGACAACAAGGGACATAAACTCAGTCCTGACTCGGTACCTTGGATCTTGATATCGGCCATGTTGGAGCTCTGGTCGCACACGAGGACGTTGAAGGCTCCCAGCGTCATCATCACCTTCAGATCAATGATCTCACTGTCAGCAGGTGACACCAAGGCAGCTGACAGGAATCACAAAACCACGACACATTAAAGACAAGTCGACACATCAAGATTTACTTTATGTCAGACTGGTAGACCCACAATGCACTGGTTATACTGGGAGGCAGTGGTTATACTGGGATGAGACAAAGGTTATACCAGGATGAGACAGAAGTTATACTGGGAGACACATATTCTATTTCATATGTGCTCGGCCCTCTAACAGGCTTCGCTATTGGTTAAAACCTGAGGTGAAGGTCGTAGTTAGAGGGCTACGCACGTACTCATAGAACTGGAGTTACATCCAGGTAACTACTATTTATACTGGGAGACAGAGGTTACACTACGAGACAGTGCTTATACTGGGAGACAGGTTTTACTGGGAGACAGTGGTTATACTGGGAGACAGGCTTTACTGGGATAAGACTGGAGCTCATTACGGGAGACAGTGGTACTGACTGGACTTGGTGGACACCGTCTTGTCCTCTGTCTTTGGTCTGAGATCTCTCTCTGGAGACGCCATGGTGCCAGATGACAGTGCCGCTGACAGGAAGTCCATGGCGGACAGCAGAGCCTCGGTGTGGAGCATGAGGTCCAGAGAGCTGAATGTCACCTGGAGACAGAGAACAAGTGATTTTACCAGGCCGTCGCTTCAGAACCATCTTAGAAAGAACTCTGTACGTCACTGAAGGGAGATCAGGGAGTGTGTGTGTCGCTCACGTTGATCATCTGCACGGTGTTTTTATAAACAGTGGAGAAGTTAGGCCCCGCCCTGTCAGCCTGAAGAAACAGTCAAACACACAAGAAGTTCAGTTTGATTCTCTGCCTTGGCAGGTAACATCACACCTATACAGGTGACATCACACCTGTACATCTCAACAAGTAACTGATGATATCATCACCTTGAAGTACTGCACTTTGAGCAGTTCGGCTCCAGATTCTACTGAAGAGCTGATGAGACACAGCGGCTCCCCACTCGAGTCTGAAACAGAGGATATGATGTCATCAGCAGCATCACTGCTGTGTCCGCTTCAGAAGACACTAAAGTACACTACACTACAATACAGAGAACACTACACTACACTGCACTACACTACAGAGAACACTACACTACACTACAGTACAGTACAGAGAACACTACACTACACTACACTACAATACAGAGAACACTATACTACACTACAATACAGAGAACACTACACTACACTACACTACACTACAATACAGAGAACACTACACTACAGAGAACACTACAGAGAACACTACAAAGAACACTACAGTACACTACAATACAGAGAACACTCCACTACACTACACTACACTACACTACAATACAGAGAACACTATACTACACTACAATACAGAGAACACTACACTACACTACAACACAGAGAACACTGCACTACACTACAACACAGAGAACACTGAACTACACTACACTACAATAAAGAAAACACTATACTACACTACAATACAGAGAACACTACACTACACTACAATACAATACAGAGAACACTACACTACACTACAATACAGAGGACACTACACTACACTACACTACACTACAATACAGAGAACACTATACTACACTACAATACAGAGAACACTACACTACACTACACTACACTACAATACAGAGGACACTACACTACAGAGAACACTACAGTACACTACAAAGTACACTACAGAGAACACTACAAAGAACACTACAGTACACTACAATACAGAGAACACTCCACTACACTACACTACACTACACTACAATACAGAGAACACTACACTACACTACACTACAATACAGAGAACACTATACTACACCACAATACAGAGAACACTACACTACACTACACTACAATACAGAGAACACTATACTACACTACAATACAGAGAACACTACACTACACTACACTACAACACAGAGAACACTACACTACACTACACTACAATACAGAGAACACTACACTACACAACAACACAGAGAACACTGCACTACACTACAACACAGAGAACACTGAACTACACTACACTACAATACAGAAAACACTATACTACAATACAGAGAACACTACACTACACTACAATACAATACAGAGAACACTACACTACAACACAGAGAACACTGAACTACACTACACTACAATACAGAGAACACTACACTACACTACACTACAGAGAACACTACAGTACACTACACTACAGAGAACACTACACTACACTACAATACAGAGAACATTACACTACACTACACTACAATAAAGAGGACACTATACTACACTACACTACACTACAATACAGAGAACACTACACTACACTACACTACAACACAGAGAACACTGAACTACACTACACTACAATAAAGAGGACACTACACTACACTACACTACAATACAGAGAACACTACACTACAGAGAACACTACAGTACACTACAAAGTACACTACAGAGAACACAACAAAGAACACTACAGTACACTACAGAGAACACTACAGTACACTACGGAGAACACTACAGTACACTACAAAGTACACTACAGAGAACACAACAAAGAACACTACACTACAGAGAACACTACAGCACACTACAGAAAACACTACAGTACACTACAGAGAACACTACAGTACACTACGGAGAACACTACAGTACACGACAAAGTACACTACAGAGAACACAACAAAGAACACTACACTACAGAGAACACTACAGCACACTACAGAGAACACTACAGTACACTACAAAGAACACTACAGTACACTACAGAGAACACTACAGCACACTACAGAGAACTCTACAGTACACTACAGAGAGCACTACATGACACTACAGAGAACACTACGGAACACCACAGTACAGAGAACACTACAGAGAACACTACAGCACACTACAAAGCACACTACGGAGAACACTACAGTACAGAGAACACTACAGAGAACACTACCGCACATTACAGAGAACACTACAGCACACTACAGAGAACACTACAGAGAACACTACAGTACACTACAGAGAACACTTCACAGCACACTACAGAGAACACTACGGAACACCACAGTACACTACACAGAACACTTCACAGAACACTACACTACAGAGAACACTACAGTACAGAGAACACTGCAGAGAACACTACAGTACACTACACAGAACACTCCAGACAATATTACAGTACACTACAGAGAACACTTCACAGAACACTACAGAACACTACAGAGAACACTACAGTACAGAGAACACTACAGTACACTACACAGAACACTACAGACAACATTACAGTACACTACAGAGAACACAACAGTACACTACGGAGAACACCACAGTAAACTACACAGAACACTACAGAACACTACAGACAACATTACAGTACACTACAGAGAACACTGCAGTACAATACAGAGAACACTACAAAACACTACAGTACACTACAGAGAACACCACAGTACACTACAGAGAACTGTAAAGCCCTGTGAGGCAAATTGTGATTTGTGATATTGGGCTTTATAAATAAAATTGAATTGAATTGAATTGAACACTACACAGAACACTGCAGAGAACACTGCAGAGAACACCATGATGTGAGAACAAAGCTTTCTCAGAGCTCCTGACCTTTGAACTCGAGGCATCTCATGGTGATCTTGTTGATGAAGGTTGTGGCACACATGTCATACTTCCTGACTTTGGTGCTGATGCCCAGCTGAGCCACATGAAAGACCAGGAACGGTTCCTCCACTTGTTCTCTGGGTTTCTTCAGGGTCAGCAGCACCTGCAGGAGAAAACAGGAAACAGACTCTGAGCAATCAGCAGAACCATGGTGGTTTCTGATCGGACTTGCAGCTACAGTATCCTGAGTTCCATCTTTTAGTTTTAGAGGTTCTGATGTTCCCCAGATTTAAGGTGCTGGAGGAGGAACAGCAGTACTTTGGTTCTATGGTTTTGTGGGCGGAGCCGTGGCTGACAACCCAGAACACAGACCTGATTGTATTTTGTGAAGCAGAATAGTCACAATAGTTCTCACAGCTTTTTTGAAAAGATGGCGCCCCCAGTGCGGACGCCTGTTACAGCTCCTGCTCACCACTGAGCTTTTGTCAGAGAGATCAATTTTTTTTCTATTTAACTTTTTTACTTTGAGTTTTTATCAGTTTAGCTAGTTAGCACTTTTGTTTTGGTATGGAGACAAAGACCACTTTCTTCACAGCTGTCTCTCTCCTATTTTTCTATGGATACGATTGTGTGCGGGGATCAGGCATACAGCCATGGCTCCATTGTTTACACCCAGGAACAGCTGTTAGCGCTACGACCCACGGGGGTGCAGCCCGAGGAGAGGCACGATGTTCCCCGCAAGCTGCGGAGAAGGTGACAGGGTTGTCACGCCAGAGTGCAGCACCAATACCAGAGGAGACGTTACAAACCTGTCCTCCCGTCCGTCGTTATGGGGAACGTAAGATCGCTCCCCAACAAGATGGACGAGCTGTCGGCGGTGACTCTGGTGCTGGACGGATTCCAGCTCATCAGGCTCGACAGGACAGCGGACAGAGGTAAGAGGAAAGGAGGGGGGCTGGCTGTGTTTGTGAATGATAGATGGTGTAACTCTGGGCACATCACTATCAAGGAACAGCATTGCTGCAGGGACATTGAGCTGCTGGCTGTTGGCATGAGACCATATTATCTACCCAGGGAGTTTTCTCATGTCATTATGGTAGCAGTGTATGTCCCCCCATCTGCTAAAGCTGAGTCTGCTTGTGACGTTCTCCACTCTTTTACAAGTAGGCTGCAGACACAGCACCCTCAGGCCCTCCTTCTGATCTCTGGGGACTTCAACCACGCCTGTCCATCCACCACCCTGCCCACCTTCACCCAGTATGTTTCCTGCCACACCAGAGACAATAAAACACTGGATTTATTTTATGCCAACACCAAGGAGGCATACCACTCATCCCCCCTGCCCTCCCTGGGAAGAGCTGATCACAACCTGGTTCATCTTCTGCCTGTCTACAGACCTCTGGTGGAGAGAGAACCAGCAACTACCCGCACTGTGAAGAGGTGGTCTGAGGAGGCCCTGAAAGACTGCTTCGAGGCCACTGTGTGGGAGGTACTCAGCGATTCCCATGGGGAGGAACACTGACAGACTGACATCATGCACTACGGACTATGTTAACTTCTGTGTGGAAAGCACCGTACCCACCAGGACTGTACGCTGCTTCTGAAACACCAAACCCTGGATTACTCCAGAGTTAAAAGCTCTCCTGAAGGAGAAGCAGAGAGCTTTTAACTCTGGAAACAAGGAGGAGCTGAAGACAGTGCAGAAGGAGTTACGGAGAAACATCAGGCGGGGAAAGGAAGGATATAGAAAGAAGATGGAGGAACAGCTGCAGCAGAGCGACGTCAGCGGAGTCTGGAGAGGTCTGAAAACCATCTCAGGACACAAACAGCCAGACTCCCAGGCCAGAGGTGACAAGCAGTGGGTGAGTGATCTGAATCTGTTCTTCAATAGATTTGATCAGTCTGCCCCTCCTCTGGCCCAGACATGACGGCTGCAACCCCCCTCATCCTCACCTTCACCCCCCCCCCCCCCACCTACACTCCTGGCACACTGCTTCGACACCGCCCCCACCCCCCCCGGACATCTCACCACCCCCCACTCCTCCCCCCACCTCATCACCCCCACCCACCAGCACACAGCCCCCCTGCTCCAGCTTGTCCTTCACTACCTGTCAGGTGAGAGATCAGCTGAGGAGGATAAAGACGAGGAAGGCTGCGGGTCCAGTCGGCATCAGCTCCAGGCTCCTGAAGTCCTGCACAGACCAACTGTGCGGGATAGTTGAAACCATCTTCAACCTGAGCCTGAGGCTGGTTGTCTGCAGTACGGGGGCCCCGCAGGGGACAGTGCTGGCACCGTTCCTCTGCACCCTCTACACTGCAGACTTTTCATACCACACCCCCACCTGTCATCTGCAGAAGTTCTCTGACAACTCTGCCATTGTCAGCCTCATCACAGATGGGGACGACAGGGAGTACAGAGAACTGAACCAGGACTTTGTGGACTGGTGCCTGAGGAACCACCGATCACATAACAGCACTGTACAGGAAAGGCCAAAGCAGACTCTACCTGCTGAGGCGGCTCAGGTCTTTTGGAGTGCAGGGGGCGCTCCTGAAGACCTTCTTTGACACTGTGGTGGCATCAGCCATCTTTTACAGAGTAGTCTGCTGGGGCAGCAGTGTCTCGGCTGCAAATAGGAAGAGACTGGACAAGTTGATCAAGAAGGCCAGCTCTGTCCTGGGATGCTCTCTGGACTCTGTGCAGGTGGTGGGAGAAAGGAGGACGACAGCCAAGCTGTCATCTCTGAGGACTAATGACTCCCATCCTCTGCAGGAGGAGATAAAAGCTCTGGAGAGCTCCTTCAGCGATAGACTGATTCACCCAAAGTGTGTGAAGGAATGTTATTGCAGGTCCTTCCTGCCTGCTGCTGTCAGGCTTCATAACCAGCACTGTTCACAGTAGACTGCACCATGGACACTTTAGGGACACTATGGACACTTTATAAACACCACTATAAGCATTGTTGTCCCCCATGTTGTTTTTTATTTCCACATACAATTTTCACTTTGCACTAAATATGCTCACTTTTTATCCACTGCTCATTGTTATTATTATTATTATTGTTATTATTATTACTATTATTATTGTTATTTATTGCTGTTGTATTTTTTTTGTATGCCTAGTTTTTTTAAGTTTTTTTAAATTTTTAAATCTTTAATCTGACTCTTTCCCTTTGACTGCTGTAACACTGGAATTTCTCAATTGAGGGATCAATAAAGGTGTATCTTATCTTATCTAATCTTAGCATTTGTAGATGTTTTACCTCTTTGATTTCAAAGTTCAGGAGAACGTTGATGGTGTTCTCAGTCTGAGCCCCGTTGGTAGCAGCCAACACACTGTAAGATCCCATCCGTGATGTCACCACCTCCACCTGCTGCTCAGCTAACTCTGCCTTTTCTGTGGAGGACAACTGCTGATTAGAGAACTTGTTCCTCTGTCTGCAGATCTGAGCGTTACATGAAGCTGTTCCTGACAGCAGAACTCAAAGGGACAGGACGAAACAGATTTCTCATCGTGCACTGGGTCAGGTTACCTTGGACCACCTGTCGTCTGACGTCCATGTTGTGTTCTTTACTCCCCTCCCCGATGTTCTCCACCAGGATCTTCATCAGCACACCGAGGTCTTCCTTTCCCAGACTCATCTGAGGAACACAGATCACTTTACCCAGCAAGCATTTTTTGCTTTAAAAAATGTCTAATAGCTGTCTACATGAAGACCTGACGTCTAGGCTAAATCATGGCTGAATTTGGGCTGTCAGTGAAAATTTGGTAGACGTCTAACCATAGCCAAAGTGTAGACGTCATCAATTATACGGCTATGTAGAGACCATGTCCAAAAAATGGAGATAAACATATTTTAATCACTGTTGACTCTCCATATGTGATTAAATATCATACCGCACGCCATCTGCAATGGCGAAAATGACATTTAATCAATTTCAAAATTAAATCGGCTAGATTTGGGTTACATGTAGCTAGACTAAATCGGAGCTAAATATAGCCAATACGTTTAAATCACGACTATTGCTTGCTGGGTAACGTCTCATTCTGAAGAACATCACAGTTCAACGACAATCAACATGAGACACGTACATCGAGGGACCGCAGCACTCCCTGGACCTGGACTCCAGGGATCTTGGTGAACCAGGAAGCAGCCAAGTTCCTGGTGACCAGCAGCTCCAAGTTGATCGGCTGGAGGATCTCGATGTCGGGCTGAGAGGCGTCTTGCTTCAGTGTGGTTCTAAAATCACATTCGTTCAACATTTAATCAGCTTCTGTTTCATCAGCAGTGACTTCCTGTTGGTGCGTTTAAAGACATCCAGTCAGAACACACAAAAATTCATCCTTCACTGCATCTCTGTTTTAATGTTCTGTTCTTCTGTCATCTCCTCTCTGTAGAGAACCAGGTGAATTTCTGCCTGATGAAGATTTAAAAAAGACCTTCAGTCGAACTCACTCAGAAACTGGTCATATGTTCAGACCTGTGCCTGCGTCAGCAGCGCTCTCTGCCGTCAAATGTCTACCAATTCAGAGTCAAGTCTTTCTTTCCACAGAACAAAAATAAGACGATGAAAATGGTGTTTTGATTATAACTAATACTTATTTTTAGCTCCACACTTGTTCTGGCGCTTGTGTTCACAGATTAGAGTAGCCACACTGCTCACCTGAGCGGCGCTGCTCAGGTGAGCAGTGTGGCTCGCTACACTTAGTGACGTAGTAGTGTTATGACTCAGAAGACAGGAGAATGCTCTCAAGAAGTTCTCACTGTGTTCTCGGATTCTGGAGTTCTGTGTTTATACCTGGACAACTTCAGCTGAGTCAGATGGACGTCCATCTTCTCCATGACGACGGGGAGAGAGAACCCTTCCGCTGGCAGCAGAGAGAAGCTGTTCCCCACCGTGATCAGACCCAGGTCCACCATCACGGCGTTCTCGGAGGTGGAGGACTGGGGGATGATGATGAGCGGAGCCTTCAGCTTGATGTCCATGGACAGACGGAAACTCTTCTGGGCAAAGCCTCGGACGCTGGATGCCGCCTTCTCCGCTGCCTGAGCCGTGGCGGCGCTCAGAGCTTCTTTAGCCGTCTGGAAGTTATCGATGAACATCTGAGGAACATAAACCAATCAGGAGTGAGCGGCGTCACGTGATGAAGAGTTAGAGAGGAACACCATGAAGGAGCGAAGGCAGAGGGAGCCGATGAGAGGCGTTCACCGCCTGCAGGGAGTCAACACCATCATTTCTGTTTCACAAACCTTCACCTGATATGAACCTCAGACTAAGAACTCCAGGTTCATTCTGTGTTCAATCATCAGCTGACTGAAGATCATGAATTTTAAGAGAAGCATGGGAACGTTAACAGAGTCGTGTTGGTTCATATCATGACATGTTTTGTTTCTGGAACAGAAATGAGTTCATAAACTTCAGAACCATTTTTAAGGAGGGAAGTGAGGTCACACAGGCACAGGAGGTCATGTGATGGGGGGGGGGGGGGGGGGGCGCTGGGGGGGTGATGATGGAGTGACTTGCATAGCACTGATGGAGGAAGTGAGCGCTGGTAACTGCTGTGCATGAAAGATGTTCCTTCCTGCCACAATCAACCTGTCAGCGTCCTACAGACGGAGCGCTTGATTCAACGTTCTCTCAGGCTCAGATGGGTGGAGTTTAAAGTTTTAGGGACCAGGTGATTTACAGCTGTTTGTGAGGCCTTCTGCCTTGGACAGACTCTCAGTCTCAGTCTGGGGACATTTTGGTTAAAATGTGTGAAGTGTTTTCTTTTAGAAAAACAGATTTTAAAGAACTGGAGTTGTTGACGTTATCAGAGGACGTTTGAAGGTCACACATCTGTGACAGTAAAATTCTGCAGCCATGAAGAACAGATTAACAACGACATTGTTTTTATCCTGCAGCTCCCTGAAGCCCAGTTCAGACCAAAGATTCATGACGATATGAAACCGTTTCAGAATGTAGGAAAGTGTCAGTGTTGTGAACTGGCCGGTCTGAGCTCGACTCGGGCCGCCTGATGATGTCACCTGACACTCAGCTGGTCAAATGGCCGGCGGCTGGTTTTACAGCATGTCACCTGTTTCAACAGCCAATCAGCTTGTAGTGAAGTCTGCTGCGGCAGGTGCTCCGTCCCCGCCAAGCCCTCTGTTTCCACTGGTTATTTATATTATTGTGGCGTATTGATTATGAATACAGTCGATCTGATGCTGTTTTTTTTTCATCAGTGTAGCCAGTATCTCACTATCACTATCCCCATTCAGATTTTAAGAAGGTACAAATTATATTCAGCCACAAAATAAGTCTGAAAAGCTGCAAATCAGAACGGAAGTACAGAGAGTCATTGGCCAGAGATGATACGCCGTCTCATGGTGGTCACTTCCTGTCGACGTTACAGATCAGAAGCACAGAGAGTTGTTGACTAGAGATGATACGCCGTCTCACGGTGGTCACTTCCTGTCGACGTTACAGATCAGAAACGCAGAGAGTCATTGGCCAGAGATGATACGCCGTCTCATGGTGGTCACTTCCTGTCGACGTTACAGATCAGAAGCACAGAGAGTTGTTGACTAGAGATGATACGCCGTCTCACGGTGGTCACTTCCTGTCGACGTTACAGATCAGAAACGCAGAGAGTCATTGGCCAGAGATGATACGCCGTCTCATGGTGGTCACTTCCTGTCGACGTTACAGATCAGATGCGCAGAGAGTTGTTGACTAGAGATGATACGCCGTCTCATGGTGGTCACTTCCTGTCAACGTTACAGATCAAAGCACAGAGAGTTGTTGACTAGAGATGATACCACCTTCTTATCATGGTCACTTCCTGTCAATCGCCAGCTTTTTACTACGTTACAGAACAGAGCGTTGACAGTAGTTAGTTTGAACTCTTCATGAATCTTTGGTCTGAACACGATTTTAATGGCAGACAGCAAAGACGCATCTTAAAAACACAAAGGCACTGAATCAGCACTGTCAAAATAAATATAAAAAACAAATAAAATTAAGCTTTTTTTTTATTTCTCTGTGAAGTCCTCTGAATTGTCCCAGAGTCTGAAATGTTCTCAAATAAGCTGCTGATTAGTAACTTCAGATGGATCCTGAGAAAGTATCAAAGAGCCATATCTGTGAATCATGTTGTTTTGTGTCAGCTGACAGAGGAAGAGGAAAAGGAGGAAAAGGAGGAAGATATTACAGATATTTAATGTTCTTGGTTCAGACACGTCTGCTGCTGTCAGGAAACACAACAAACCACAAACTCAGGATCCAAACTGAGGCTGCATTACAGATTGACAGTTGGTTCCATGTGATCAATCAGCAGCTCGTTTCTGATCTCCATCCTGTCTCATCAACACAAAGCATCTTTGTGTTTGGTTCTGGTTTGTGTAAAAAACTGTTCTCATGTAGGTTTCCTCTTCTCTGTCCCTCTGAGTTCAAACATGTTGTTCAGCGTTTAAAAACCAGACGCAGGGCGGAGTGAGGGGTTAGTTATTGATTACTGATTGATGATGTTTAAGGTGGACTGAATGTGCGGTGGAGTCGCTGAGTGAAGCTAAAGCAGAAGGTTTGATGCAGTTCAGAGCTGCATGCTGGGAGCTGTACCTCATCAGCAGACGAATACTGAAAGCTAAAAGAAGCCTGAAAGAACAAAACACACCAACAAGACGAGAAACATGAGACACTGTAGAGAGACATGCAGAGGACGGAGACAGACATCACAGATCAAAGGTCAAATCTAAAACTGATCAGGGCCCATATTCACAAAGAATCCTAAGACTGAAAGTAACTCTTAGTGACGTCATTCTAAGAAAAGATTTTTAAGAAAAGATTTTTCTTAGAATTTTCCCTTGGTAAGATAAAAGTTATTCACAAAGCATCTTAGGCCTTAAGAGAGCTCCTAAGGTGAAAAACTGTTAAGAGGAGGGAGGAGGACTTTTAAGAAGCCTAAGAGTGTCTTAAACAGAGAAGATGGTGGAAAGACAAAGAGGAAGGAGAGATATTCTCCGTATATTGAACGACAGTGATTTAATAAGAAGCTACTGGCTTGATCGTGCAGGGATAATGTTTGTGGTTGACCTCATCAGGGATGAGCTTACTTTTCCCACCCAGCGTAGTAACGCAGTAACGCCTGCTTTGGATTGCAGCACGTACCAGCGCTTCTCACACTCATCACTTGTGCGTAAAAGGAGAGGGAATGACGCATTGATTTGTCGGGCAATGCGCTCCCAAGTCTACCTCTTCCCTTGTGCCGTGATCCCGGGACCGAATTTCCCTCTTAAAACTCCTTTGTTCTCCTCCACGAGCTGTGCCAACAGTGGGCACTGCTCTTCTGTCCAGTTCGGCTTTCTCATTCTTTTTTTCTCCATTTCATGTGTTGTTTTGGTCATTCTGCCAAATCAAACCGCTTTTTACAGGAGGCCAGCAATCACAGTAACTGCTGACAGCTGAGTCTGCGTCCACCATTAATATCAAATAGATTAAGGAGTAAAATTACCAGCATGGCGAGTAAACATAACATTAAGGCATGTGAATGAGGTACGTTCAAACATTTTGAAGTTGTGTAACAATTAATTTAATTTTGCTGAGTTTCATCATCCTGACATAAAATTATTTTCACGATTACACATTTCTTAATACAGTCTACGTTCTATGATCGGTTCATTTCACTGTCCATTCATTACTAGGAGCGCATTTGTTTTTTTCTTTTTGTAACAACCAATCACAGCTTTTAGAAGACTGCGTCATACCTAGCAACGGGGTCAACCACACCTCCTCACTAAGATAAAAGTTTCTGTCCCCTCCTTGCTCAGAGTTGTTCTCAGAAACTTCCTGAATCACTCTTAAGCTAAGATTCCTTGCTAGGAATTTTTAGGCTAAGTTAGGAGCTCTCTGAGAGGACTCTGAGAATCTTTGTGATTACGGGCCCAGAACTCTAAAAATGTAGCCTCAACTATTTCCTGATCATTTAAACTCTAAACAACCCCTGACGCTTCAGATCTCATCCTGCTCACAGTCTGAATGTTTCACAGTTATGATAATAACCTGAGTTCAAACACACACCAGCTCCATCTCTAACTCAAAAATCTGATCAGCAGTCTAAAGCTGCCTTCACTCCTCACCTGTTCGATTAAAACCAACTCAGGTCTGTTTGTTAGTACAGTTCTTTTGGGATGGTCTGAAAGCTGTTGATCGAACACTGGTCTGGATCAAACAACTGAACCGAGGCCTAGGGTTGTGCGATACACTACACTACACTATACAACACTACACAACCCTACATTACACAATACTAAACTATACTACACTACACAACCCGACATTACACAATACAATACCATATTATACTATACTACACTATACTATAGTATACTGTATTGTACTATACTATACTATATTATACTACACTATACTTCACTACACTACACAACCCTGCACTACACAATACTATACTATACTACACTACACAACCCTACATTACACTATACTATACTATACTACACTACACAACCCTACATTATGCAATACTATACCATACTATACTACACTACACAAGCATACATTATGTAATACTATACTATACTACAAAACCCTACATTACACAATACTATACGATACTATACTATACTACACTATACTACACAACCCTACATTACACAATACTATACTATATTACACAACCCTACATTACGCAATACTATACTATACTTCACTACACTACACAAGCATACATTACGCAATACTATACTATACTATGCCATACTACCCTATACTACACTAGACAACCCTACATTACGCAATACTATACTATACTACACTATACTACACTACACTACACAATCCTACATTACACAATACTATACTATACTATACTATTCTACACTACACAACCCTACATTACACAATACTATACTATACACTTTGAGATTTGTATTCAAATGTAAAGTGCGTTATAAATAAAATCTATTATTATTACTATACTACACTACACAACCCTACATTATGCAATACTATACCATACTATACTACACTACACAAGCATACATTATGTAATACTATACTATACTACACAACCCTACATTACACAATACTATACTATACTACACTACACAACCTTACATTACACAATACTATACTATACAATATTATACTATACTACACAACCTTACATTACACAATACTATAGTATACTCTAAATACTATACTATACTACACTACACAACACAACCCTACATTACGCAATACTATACTACACTATACTACACTACACTACAGTACACAACCCTACATTACACAATACTATACTATACTATACTATACTATACTATACTACACTACACAACACAACCCTACATTACGCAATACTATACTACACTATACTACACTACACTACAGTACACAACCCTACATTACACAATACTATACTATACTATACTATACTATACTACACTATACTACACTACACAACCCTACATTACGCAATACTATACTATGCTACATTACACTACACTACACTACACAATACTATACTATACTATACTACCCTACACTACACAACCCAACATTACACAATACTATACTATACTATACTTTACTAAAGCCCTGTGAGACAAATTATGATTTGTGATATTGGGCTTTATAAATAAAATTGATTGATTGATATACTATACTATACTACACTACACTGCACTTGATTGACAACTTTCACACCAGTCCAAACAAACCACACTAACAAACAGACCTGGTTCATTTTCACCAAACCAAACAGGTCAGGTGAGAAAGGACTCTACAAAAACACTGAGTTGTCATCTGAGAATTTACAACAGTAAAATAATCTAATATTCTGCAGTCTGTGACTTCCTGTTAGAATCATCTGACAAACACACGACATGATTTAGTCAGAACAAACATATCGATCAATATTCTCTGAAAACACAAACACAGAAATACACACATGTAGAAATACTATCTGTGTGTAGTGTAAAGACGTGTGTAGTGTGTAATATAAGGACATGTGTGTAGTGTGTAATTTAAGGATGTGTGTAGTGTAAGGACACGTGTGTAGTGTGTAATATAAGGACATGTGAGTAGTGTGTAGTATTAGGATATGTGTGTAGTGTGTAATATAAGGACGTGTGTAGTGTGTAATATAAGGACATGTGTGTAGTGTGTAATATGAGGACATGTGTGTAGTGTGTAGTGTAAGGACATGTGTGTAGTGTGCAATATAAGGACGTGTGTAGTGTGTAATATGAGGACATGTGTGTAGTGTGTAATATAAGGACATATGTGTAGTGTGTAATATGAGGACATGTGTGTAGTGTGTAGTATAAGGACATGTGTGTAATGTGTAATATAAGGACATGTGTGTAGTGTGTAATATTAGGACATGTGTGTAGTGTGTAATATAACGACATGTGTGTAGTGTGTAATATAAGGACGTGTGTAGTGTGTAGTGTAAGGACATGTGTGTAGTGTGTAATATAAGGACATGTGTGTAGTGTGTAATATAAGAACATGTGTGTAGTGTGTGGTATAAGGACATGTGTGTAGTGTGTAATATAAGAACATGTGTGTAGTGTGTAATATAAGGACATGTGTGTAGTGTGTAGTATAAGGACATGTGTGTAGTGTGTAATATAAGAACATGTGTGTAGTGTGTAATATAAGGACATGTGTGTAGTGTGTAGTATAAGGACATGTGTGTAGTGTGTAATATTAGGACATGTGTGTAGTGTGTAGTGTAAGGACATGTGTGTAGTGTATAATATAAGGACATATGTTTAGTGTGTAATATAAGGACGTGTGTAGTGTGTAGTGTAAGGACGTGTGTAGTGTGTAGTATAGGAACATGTTTAGTATCTGACCAGCAGCGACATGAGGAACTTGTGCAGGTAGATGATCTGGATGCACCCCAGACGCATCGTGACCTTCCCGTCCACCTTCGACATGTCGCTGTAACCCTCCCCCTCCGTCGCCCCCGGAAACAAGGAGAGTTTGAAGCTGAACACTTCCTCACCCACAATGGACACAGCCTGGGGAGGGAGAGGAGGGGGAGGAAGAGAAGGGGGAGGCAGGTCAGCATCACCTCACAGAGATCAAGACAACAACAACAACAACAACAACAGCAGCAGCAGCAGCTTCAGAGCCACGGCACAGCTCTGAAGAAGAAGAATACAAAGTGATGACATCGGAATCTGAGATGATGTAATAAAGTCTCAGACCTTCCTGTGGATGGTTCGGGGGTTGACGTCAGTGACCACGATGTCTCGCAGTCGAGCAAACACCTGCGTCTCCTTCACCTGCACTAACACGGACGCATCGATTCCTGTGGGAGTTACATGATGATGTAACGAGCGCTCTGTCAGCTCATCTCACTCTCTATTGGACCTGATGTGTTTTTATTTCATACCTTGGACTCTGATGTCGGCGATGCTGCAGCAATCGTCACACACCTCCACGTGGAAACAACCCAACATGGCGAACAGTTTGAAGCTGAACACGCCGCCATCTTTGGCCCCTTTAGACACTGCAGAGAGAGCAGAGACACTTCCTGTCTCATCCACAGCATCAGACACACTGACACACCTGAGAGCAGGAGGTGGTGACTCACCTGTCCGGCTCTGTCCGGCCTTCTCCACCTGCTTCTTAATGTCTCTGTCTCGGCCTGTAGTGAGCTGCGGCGGCACGGCGCTGTTCAGGTAGTTGATGGTTGACAGCAGAGCTTTGGTGTGAAGAAGGAAGTCCAGAGAGGAAAACTCCACCTGAGACAGCAGCAGGTAAACAGATCTTCAGATCTAACAGACAGGTGCAGAGTCACAGGATTTAAACTCTACATTACAACACTGATGATGATGTCGACCTGATGACCAAACCCTGATGACTGAGCGTCTCACTGACACATCACAAACATAGACACTTCCTGTGTTTCTGAGCTTTTTCACTGATTTTAATCTTTACACTGATTTTTAACGTTGTCAGTGTGCTGAATGTTCAAACTCGCTGCTAACTGCCATCTGTTGGCATGGAAACTGACTCCACCCACCTTCAGTGTTTGTTCTGTGTTGTTGAACAGAGTCTGGAAGCTGGGACCACCGGGGTCGGCCTGCAGGACCACACACACGCGCGCGCGCGCGCGCACACACGCACAAACACGCGCACACACACACACACACACACACACGTTAACAGGTGAACCAGAGTGTGTTTATGTGTGTGTTTGTTAGTGAGTCTTTGTTCAGACTGAACGGCACCGTGACGTTGTCACAGTTTGTGTGTGTGATGTAGATCAGGTGTGACGCAGGTCAGGTGTGTATTAGATCAGGTGTGATGTAGATCAGGTGTGACGTAAGTCAGGTTTGATGTAGATCAGGTGTGTGTGTGTGTGTGTGTGTGTGTGTGTGTGTGTGGTCTCACCTTGATGAACTCCACCTTGAGCAAGTCAGAGCTCTGCTGCTCTGAGGAGCTAATCAGGTGGAGAGGACGATTCCTGCCATCTGAAGATAAACAAAAACACAAATGTTACCTGGTTAGAGGACGGACACACCTGAACAGGTGAGTCTCAGTTCTGTCCTGGTTCTACAGGATCAGGACTGTTCATGTGTTCATTAATTCATTAATAATCAATCAGTCTGATCTAAAAAAAAAAAAAGTAATCATAGTTATCAGAGTAATCAAAGTAATCTAAGTAATAAGAAACATTTAATCTGGATTAAAGTCTGAATGTTTACACATCGTCTGGAGGAGGTCTGAGACTATGAAGATGAACTGATGATGAAAAGATGTAAATAACATACGATATGAAAACATTAAACTCGTCTGAACTTAATGTGACGGAGTTGAAACAGACGTCAGGTGACAGACTCAGCTGAACGTGACGGACCAGTCGTCCACCTGCCAACACCTTAATACCTGACTCTATCAGATAACCACTGACATCAGTCAGCTGTACGTCACCTGGAACGTCACAGTAGTCGAGTGTGACTCTGCGCAGGTAAGAGGTAACGTTTAGGTCAAAGCTCCGCCTCTTCCCTTCAGCTCCCAGCTGACAGACGCTGAGACACAGGACGGTCTTTTCCTGGTCCACCTGCCGAGTCAGCTCCAACAGCACCTGAACACACCACAGGACACACACACACACACACACACACACACACACACACACACAGGTGTCTCACATGGACTAAACATGAAACTGATCTGAGAGCAGAGACAAACAAACAAACAAACCTCTTTAACTTCGAACTTAAAGTGAAGGTCTGTGAGTTCATCCACAGCTGAGCGCTGAGGATCTTCATCAGTCGACCTCTCACTAGCGTCTTCATCAGAATCTGAGAGACAACAAACAGCAGTTATGACATCATCATCATAATAATTTATTACAGTTACACACTGATACATTTTTTTTACTTCCTCAGCTTGAAGAAACACGTGTGAGTTTAGAAATGAAATAAAACACAGTTTATTGATTCTTTGTTTTCATGACTGTTCAACGGCCAATCACAGCGCAGACAGCACTGACCTGTTTCCATGGTGTCAAGAAGCGCAGGATGAAGGTTGAGCACTCGTGGTCTGGCCTCCGCCAAGGACAGCACCTGTAGCAGGAAACATGTCCAAATATGGTAATGTCAGTCTGGAATCTGAGCGTCACTCCCAACTTCCTGTGTCACTCCTTAGACTCCTCCCCCTCACGTTTCTGTATGTACACTGTCACTCCTTAAACTCCTCCCCCTCACGTCTCTGAACAGACGCTGTCATTCCTTAAACTCCTCCCCCTCACTTTTCTGTATGTACGCTGTCACTCCTTAGACTCCTCCCCCGCACGTCTCTGAACTCATTCTGTCACTCCTTAGACTCCTCCCCCTCACATCTCTGAACTCATGCTGTCACTCCTTAAACTCCTCCCCCTCATGTCTCTGAATGTACACTGTCACTCCTTAAACTCCTCCCCCTCACGTCTCTGAACGTACGCTGTCACTCCTTTAACTCCTCCCCCTCACGTCTCTGAACAGACGCTGTCATTCCTTAAACTCCTCCCCCTCACTTTTCTGTATGTACGCTGTCACTCCTTAGACTCCTCCCCCGCACGTCTCTGAACTCATTCTGTCACTCCTTAGACTCCTCCCCCTCATATCTCTGAACGTATATTCTCACTCCTTAAACTCCTCCCCCACACATCTCTGAACTCGTTCTGTCACTCCTTAAACTCCTCCCCCTCACATCTCTGAACTCGTTCTGCCACTCCTTAAACTCCTCCCCCTCACATCTCTGAACGTACGCTGTCATTCCTTAAACTCCTCCCCCTCACATCTCTGAACTCATGCTGTCACTCCTTAAACCCCTCCTCCTCATATCTCTGAACGTATATTCTCACTCCTTAAACTCCTCCCCCTCACGTCTCTGAACGTACACTGTCACTCCTTAGACTCCTCCCCCTCATGTCTCTAAACTCATGCTCTCACTCCTTGAACTCCTCCTCCTCATATCTCTGAACATATATTCTCACTCCTTAAACTCCTCCCCCTCACGTCTCTGAACGTACACTGTCACTCCTTAGACTCCTCCCCCTCATGTCTCTGAACTCATGCTCTCACTCCTTGAACTCCTCCTCCTCATATCTCTGAACATATATTCTCACTCCTTAAACTCCTCCCCCTCACGTCTCTGAACGTACACTGTCACTCCTTAGACTCCTCCCCCTCATGTCTCTGAACTCATGCTCTCACTCCTTGAACTCCTCCTCCTCATATCTCTGAACATATATTCTCACTCCTTAGACTCCTCCCCCTCATGTCTCTGAACTCATGCTCTCACTCCTTAAACTCCTCCTCCTCATATCTCTGAACGTATATTCTCACTCCTTAAACTCCTTCCCCTCACGTCTCTGAACGTACACTGTCACTCCTTAGACTCCTCCCCCTCATGTCTCTGAACTCATGCTCTCACTCCTTAAACTCCTCCTCCTCATATCTCTGAACGTATATTCTCACTCCTTAAACTCCTCCCCCTCACGTCTCTGAACGTACACTGTCACTCCTTAGACTCCTCCCCCTCATGTCTCTGAACTCATGCTCTCACTCCTTAAACTCCTCCTCCTCATATCTCTGAACGTATATTCTCACTCCTCAAACTCCTTCCCCTCATATCTCTGAACGTATATTCTCACTCCTTAAACTCCTTCCCCTCATATCTCTGAAAGTATATTCTCACTCCTTAAACTCCTCCCCCTCAGGTCTCTGAACATATGCTATCACTCCTTAGACTCCTCCCCCTCACATCTCTCAAGGTATGATTGTCACTCCTTAAACTCCTCCCCCCGCCCTGAATGTTCCCCTTCAGTCTTTGAAACATTTGCCCATCACTCCCCGAATCTCTCTGACTGAACTTTAACTTGGTCCAAAACGCTCACTGTGACAGTTTTAGTTCCTGATTGGTGTGTTTCTTTCAGGGGACGGGGCTACAGTTAGACCAGACTGTACCAGGTGTACCTTCTGTGTGGGGGTGGAGGGAGAGGAGTCCATGTTGGGCAGCGGGATGCTGTCAATCAGATCCAGAACGTTGTGGATCTTCTGGTCTGAGATCTTGACGTGCAGCAGTGGCAGCTCCCCTGACACCTTGAACCTGAAACACAAACAGGTAACAGTCAGAAGGAGAGTCAGCACAGAGACTGGACACTTGTCCACAGGTACAAGTCCCACCTGGGCATCCTGGCGTCCTTCTCCACCATACACTTGGCCAGCTGGACGGTGAAGTCCATCGGCTGGAGGATGTGTTGCACTGATGAACCCTGCAGACGAGCCGACTTCCAGGCCTCACCTGGAATCCATTCACAACTGGTTTAATCACACACAGACTTCCAGGAAGTCGTGTGTGTGTCTGTGTGTGTGCGTCTGTAGCATACCTGATTTGCTGTAGAGCACCTGGACTCGTCGTAACTCCACGTTGTATCTCTCATAGGCTCGATCCATGATCTCCTCCAGGGAGGAGAAGGAGGACAAAGATGAGCTGATCCCGCTCTGCTCGATGCTGTTCAACTACACACACACACACACACACACACACAAGTTCAACCAAACATAACCTCAACACAAACATCAACATCTGGACAGTAAATACATCAGTTCTTCAGTTTGTTTTCAGCCCAAAGGAAAAATATAAAATTTTAAAATTGAGGTTAAAAATCCCCAAAATACCCGTCACTGAAAATCACAAACAACCGAGGGATTCAGGTAAAAAAGCAAAATTTGGACAAAAATCTAAAACTACGATTGACACCTGACCAGGACGTCTGAACATTAAAATACATCTGGATGAAAAGAAATAAAATCAGAGGTGGAACCAAAAAATCTGAGAACAAAGGGGAGACCTGACAAACCCTGAACTTTAATTTGACCTCTGAGGGTGGAGCTACAGAGGACGCAGTGAGGTTCGTCCTCTGATGGTGGAGCTACAGAGGACACTGTAAGGTTTGTCCTCTGAGGGTGGAGCTACAGAGGACACTGTGAGGTTTGTCCTCTGATGGTGGAGCTACAGAGGACACAGTGAGGTTCGTCCTCTGATGGTGGAGCTACAGAGGACGCAGTGAGGTTCGTCCTCTGAGGGTGGCGATACAGAGGACGCAGTGAGGTTCGTCATCTGAGGGTGGAGCTACAGAGGGCGCTGTGAGGTTTGTCCTTTGAGGGTGGAGCTACAGAGGACGCAGTGAGGTTCGTCATCTGAGGGTGGAGCTACAGAGGACGCTGTGAGGTTTGTCCTTTGAGGGTGGAGCTACAGAGGACGCAGTGAGGGTCGTCCTCTGAGGGTGGAGCTACAGTGGACACAGTGAGGTTCATCATCTGAGGGTGGAGCTACAGAGGACGCAGTGAGGTTTGTCCTCTGTTGGTGGAGCTACAGAGGACACTGTGAGGTTTGTCCTCTGATGGTGGAGCTACAGAGGATGCAGTGAGGTTCGTCCTCTGATGGTGGAGCTACAGAGGACACAGTGAGGTTCGTCCTCTGAGGGTGGCAATACAGAGGACGCAGTGAGGTTCGTCCTCTGAGGGTGGAGCTACAGAGGACACTGTGAGGTTTGTCCTCTGATGGTGGAGCTACAGAGGACACAGTGAGGTTCGTCCTCTGATGGTGGAGCTACAGAGGACGCAGCGAGGTTCGTCCCCTGAGGGTGGCGATACAGAGGACGCAGTGAGGTTCGTCATCTGAGGGTGGAGCTACAGAGGACGCAGTAAGGTTCGTCCTCTGAGGGTGGAGCTACAGTGGACACAGTGAGGTTCATCATCTGAGAGTGGAGCTACAGAGGACGCAATGAGGTTTGTCCTCTGTTGGTGGAGCTACAGAGGACACTGTGAGGTTTGTCCTCTGATGGTGGAGCTACAGAGGACGCAGTGAGGTTCGTCCTCTGATGGTGGAGCTACAGAGGACACAGTGAGGTTCATCCTCTGAGGGTGGCAATACAGAGGACGCAGTGAGGTTCGTCCTCTGAGGGTGGAGCTACAGAGGACGCAGTGAGGTTCGTCCTCTGATGGTGGAGCTACAGAGGACACAGTGAGGTTTGTCCTCTGAGGGTGGCAATACAGAGGACACAGTGAGGTTCGTCCTCTGAGGGTGGCAATACAGAGGACGCAGTGAGGTTCATCATCTGATGGTGGTGATACAGAGGATGCAGTGAGGTATGTCCTCTGAGGGTGGAGCTACAGAGGACACCATGAAGTTCGTCCTCTGAGGGTGGAGCTACAGAGGATGCCATGAAGGTCGTCCTCTGAGGGTGGAGCTACAGAGGACCGACGTCTTTTAAACTCTGAGTCTGTGATTAAACTTTGTTTAATTAAAATATCTGTTCATGAGAACCTGGAAAAAAAACACATCAAATTTGACGTTAAAAAACGACAGTCATTTGTGTTAACATCAAATTTGACTGAAAACCATGAACCTGAAGGAAACACCTCTCAATTGCAGACAGGAACCAAGATTTTAAAAATAATAAAAATCACAAATATGGTTAAAAACAAACTAAATATTTGGTGATCATGTGACCTGAAGGTAAAACAAGTCTGATGAAACCAGGACTAACCTGTAAACTGCCAAAGTCCACGATGATGAGGTCTGATGAGTTGCTGTAGAAACCAGACTTTGGAACCAGCAGGTAGGATGGCTTCAGGTCGATCCTCAGGTCCAGGACCTTTCTGGTCTCAATGATGTGAGACAAACCTGCAGAGACCAGAATCCAACAGAGTCTGATGAGGACCAGACTGTCCTCAGTCAGACTGAGCTCTAGACTATAATCAGGACTTTAACAGTAATAATCAGACTCAGCTGTAGGTCTGAGGTGGTCGATCCTCTGGGGATCATGAACCTTTGAACCAAACACTGAGACGGTCTGATAGACCTTCATCCTTCAGCTGATGTATCTTTGTTCAACGGACCTGTGGCTGTCTTCTCTTTGATCTCCTCCAGTTTGGAGAGCGTGGCCGAGGTCAGGATCTCCAGGTCGACACCTTTCCCCGTCTTAAAGAAGTCAGCCATACTGTTCACCGTCACCTGGAGGACGGAAAGCAGGAAACAAACATCAGTTCTGTTTCCAGACTGATGAACACATGAGAACATGACAGATCTGAGGTCAGATGGCACTTTGTGGTGTTTTACCGCGTCGTAGATGATCTCGACGGGCTGAGAGTGGACTCGCAGCAGCTGGTCGGAGGCGCTCTCCTCTGGGTTTATCTCAAACACCACACTGAGCAGAGAGGAAGAGGAGTCCCCCACCGAGGCGATGAGCGAAGGTACCGCCCCCTGCTGCTGTAAACCGGTCACATACCAATGCTCCAGCGCCGCCTCCACCCTGAGGACAGCACACAGCTTTATGTCCACAGCACTGCGGGGATTGAACCTGTGACTTGTGGTCACATGATGCTGCTGAGACTCACCTGAAGGCCTGGGCACCCGGTCTCTGAGATATCTTGGTGCTGAGGTCGATCATCTGGACTTTGAGGATCTCTGGAACGTCTGGCTGCTCTCTGATTGTCACCGAGGTTCTGAACAGCTGGAAGGTGACGATAACCGCCACGTACTAAACGCACACAGGCACACAGAGGTCAACCCAGCTTCTAACACCAAGACCTAGTTCTGTCTGAACCTGGTTCTGTGTGAACCAAGTTCTGTCTGAACCTGTGTCTATCCTTTAAGTGTCAGAGTGACAGACTGAATAAACACAGTCCTCATCATTTCTTTGAGCAGGAACTAAACAGGTAAAGTTTGTCCTAATGGTGGCACTACAGGAAAAGTCATGAGGCTGTGTAGACCTCCATGTGTTTACTGACATCACCATCATCATCCTCACCTGTTTGGGTAGCGCCAGGTTGTGAGAGCTGCCGCTGTAGCCGATGGCAGTGTAGAGTTTTTCTTTCTCCTCGGGTGTCATGATCTCGTCCAACCCTGAACCTGAAGACCAGATCAGAGACACGCCTTCAGTCCCCTGCCCTAACCTTAACCCTAACCACACGGACCGTCACTACCCTACTTTCACTCTGAAGTCTGGGGTACTATGAAGTACCAACCTGAGGCACTCTGAAGTACCAACCTGAGGCACTCTGAAGTACCAACCTGAGATATGTCTACTGCTGTGTTTTCATTTTTCCTACATTATTCTGCCTCCAGGGTCAGAGTTAGGGTCAGGGTTGAAGTTACAACTTCAGTTATTTAACTGATTCAGATTTTTAAACACAAACAGTGGTATTAGTCCTTTTACTGCAGTTACATATTTACTGCAGTACATTTACTGTAACAGAGTACTTGTCCTGTCACAGAGCATATAAATGAGGTGGGGTTCCTCAGGGTTCTGTCCTGGGGCCTCTGAATATTTAAATCAATAAACGACCTGTCTGATCAGCTGGGTTAGGGGTTAGGGTTAGCCAAGGGTTACCATGGTGAGGGGAGAGAGATATAAAGGAGGTGATGAAGTATTTAAATTAAAGGATCTTACTCTCCTTCTCCTTGTCCTCCTCTGGCTCCTGCTCCTCCTTCTTCGCCTTTCTACCAAAGAAGCTGCTGAAGAAACCTCCTCCTCCTCCTCCCTGCTTCTGCCCACCTGCCACCTTCTTCCCCACCACTTTCTGTCCCGACCTGATCACCTGCAGGAGGAGGAGGAGGAGGAGAGGAGTGAGGAGTGAGTGAGGTGGAGGAAGAGGAGGAGGAGGTGAAGGCTCCCCTGTGTTAAACATGTCTATAATGACAGTGCTCAGAGTGTGTGTACCTCCATGTGCGCCTGCTGTCGAGCCAACGTGATGTTAAAGACGTCCAAAACTTTCTCCAGATCCTGAAGAAACAAACACAAACATGGTTCAGACAGGAAGTACCAGCTGAACGTCTGATCTCAGGTCAGTGATGGTGGGCGGGGTTTGGAGAGTCACACTCAGCAGCCTGTAAACAAGCTGAACGTCTGATCTCAGCGTCAGTGATGGACATCACTAATGATGGACGTCACTGATGATGGACGTCTCTAATGATGGACGTCACTGATGATGGACATCACTAATGATGGACGTCACTGATGATGGACGTCTCTAATGATGGACGTCACTGATGATGGACGTCACTGATGATGGACGTCTCTAATGATGGACATCACTGATGATGGACGTCACTGATGATGGACGTCACTGATGATGGACGTCTCTAATGATGGACGTCACTCTCTCTCTCTCTCTCTCTCTTTCTGTCTCATTGTGTCATATGGATTACTGTTAATTTATCATGCTGATCTGTTCTGTACGACATCTATTGCACGTCTGTCCGTCCTGGAAGAGGGATCCCTCCTCAGTTGCTCTTCCTGAGGTTTCTACCGTTTTTTTTCCCCGTTAAAGGGTTTTTTGGGGAGTTTGGGGAGGAATGTGATGATGTAACAACAACCCCGCCCACATTTAAGAGGACTGTCTGCACAGACCGAGGGTCTGGGTACCAGGTCTGAGGGGTTCCTATTGGTTCTGTCCTGAGAGTGTCTGGTGGAAAGGTGTCTTTATAGTTTCTGTCCACGTCTGTTCAGACTCACATGAAGCTGTGACAGGAGACGACACTCCTGCTGCTCAGAAACTACAGACTGTATAACACAAAGATCCAAACTCAGGATCTGACCCAACGTGTCCTCCTCAGATGTGTCTCTGAGTCATGGACAGAAAACATGTCACAGTGAAGCTGACCTTTGACCTTTTGGATATAAAATGTCATCACTTTGTGGTCGTGTGTGCAGAGTGTGACGACGCTCACGTCCTTCATAGGACGAATTGTTCAGGTGAATGGGACGGACGAACAGACAACCTGAAAACATGATGTGTCCAGATGCAGTGATGACCACCGTAGAGTCATAATAAAATAAACGTGTGTGTGTGTGTGTGTGTGTGTGTGTGTGTGTCTGTCTGTCTGTGTGTCTGTCTGTGTGTCTGTCTGTCTGTCTGTCTGTCTGTGTGTGTGTGTGTGTGTGTGTGTGTGTCTGTCTGTCTGTCTGTGTGTCTGTGTGTGTGTGTGTGTGACCTGGATGTGTCTCTCAGTGTCTGGACTCAGTTTGCTCGGACTCAGCAGTTTGGTCTTGTAGGCCGTCCTGTAGGCCTTCAGGTTGTCTCGGTGTCGTCTGATGTTGGCCCAGGACCACATGTGACTGACACGTCTGACGTGGACCTCCAGGATGCTGTTGACGGCGTACATCCACCTGTCAGAGGAGCAGAAAACAAACACAACCCAAAAACTGTCAGATCTCAGAAACTGAGTTTAATTTAAAGGGACGGTTTGGATTTTGTATTTATCAGTCAGGGTCTGTCTGGAGAAACAGGCTGGAGTCACAGCAGGAAGTGATGTCGTGCTGTGGGCGGAGTCAGAGTAGGTACATTACCTTTAATTGTCAGTGCCTGCTGTTCTGAGATCAGTGGGGCAGAGCTGCCCGCTGAAATGGAGGTGAACGATACAGCCTCCTCTCTCCCTCAAAACTAATCAAATACACCATCAAATGACTCCAAAACGCTCTAGTGGACAACTTGTAGCTTACACATTCACCACGCTATGAAATAATAATGTAATATTACGAGACAGAGTTGTTTTGAAGCCAAATGCACAGCTGGAACTACATTCCAGACATACAGTACTTGCTGGGCGGAGTGATTTCAAACAGCGTATGTTTAGTGCAGTTACTCCCGTCATCAAAACAGGTGTGTTTCACACTTGGCGTATCCTGCAGGATTTTGTATCTAGGTGTGAGGTTAAGAGGTCTAGACATTTGGAGTATTTGAAAACACAAAGAATACATAAAGAAAATGAAATTACAATTACATTATTCTGCTTTATTGTTGAGGTCGTAGTGGGTGGTGCTGGTGTAATGGAGTGCAATATATTGAAAAGTGTTCCTAATATTTTATCCCCCTTAATTAGACAAAATTAGGAGGCTACACCACTACCATTCACTATGACCTCAATAATAAACAAAGTAGAATCATCACTTTGTAGACAGTGCCAACAATAACCGAAAATTTATAAGCTTCAGGGAGAATCTCATGGTATAGCTGTTCTACTGGACTGCATTAGATTCTACCAGTTTTTTTTCCCCGTTAAAGGGTTTTTTGGGGAGTTTTTCCTGATCAGCTGCGAGGGTCATAAGGACAGAGGGATGTCGTATGCTGTAAAGCCCTGTGAGGCAAATTGTGATTTGTGATATTGGGCTTTATAAATAAAATTGAAATTGAAATTGAAATTACACAGGTGTACCTAACAAAGTGGCCAGTGACTGCATGTTACATACATATGTTGATGGTGGGATGGGATGAGAGTACGCCTCAAAATAATCACTGGAACACGGGGAGAACATGCTAACTCCACGACAACATAAAATGTTCCCTAGCAGTCTGTTTATTCTAACAATGAGAAGTAATGCCAGTCACTTCACTATATGCTCTGGGCAGCACTTATCCATAACATGACCACAACAACATTTGCATTTCAGCCTTATTTACCATGCTTGGGTTGTAGGCTAATGTTACTCAACATGGAGGTAACGTTACAGCAGAGAGATTGCTGAGCAAAATAGACAACGATCACTTACCATGTCTGCTCGTTTAGTGATGCCAACAGATGGTATGACAGTGTCTTTCAAGAAAAGCGTTTGAACCATTCCTGAGCTTCTGCGCTCCATCCTTTCAGCGTAGTCCTCCGTAACTATAGGGATTACGGCAATAGGCGAATTTGCCAAAATGTCAAACTATCCTTTAACATCAATGATCAGAGGAGCAGCTGGTCGACTGCTGCCTCCATCAGTCCATCAGTCTGTATGTCACTGTGTGACTGTGGTGAATCTGAATTAACCCTTTAAACACCAGTCACACACTAACACACACAGTCTGATGGAGGCAGCAGTCGACCTGCAGCCGACCAGCTGCTCCTCTGATCACTGAGAGCAGCTTCAGTTTCCTGTCACATCACAGTGTGACATCAACCTGTTCAAACATCAACACATCAAACACTTAAACCATTTAGACTCCGCCCACTGCAGGTCACTCCAGCGCCACCTTCAGGTGAGACGTCATCACTGTCCACACTCTGAGAGCCGTTCAGCTGCAGTGACGTCTGCAGCCTGTAGGAGGTGCTGACAGGAAGTGACTCTCTGTTTCCTGTTGGACCTGTGATGGACTCACCAGAGTTTGGTGTTGTGACGGACGGAGACCTCCGGCCTGAACTTCCTGTAGGGGGCGTTCTTCACCATGCAGTCCACAGACTCCAGCAGCTCCACCATGGTCAGGTACTGCAGAGGACATGAGACGTCAACAGCACCTGTCTCACCACCTGTTCACCTGTCTCACCACCTGTACATCTGTCTCACCTGTCCAATCACCTGTACACCTGTCCAACCACCTGTACACCTGTCTCACCACCTGTACATCTGTCTCACCTGTCCAATCACCTGTACACCTGTCTCACCACCTGTACACCTGTCCAACCACCTGTACACCTGTCTCACCACCTGTACATCTGTCTCACCACCTGTACTCCTGTCTCACCACCTGTACATCTGTCTCACCACCTGTACACCTGTCTCACCTGTCCAACCACCTGTACACCTGTCTCACCACTGTACACCTGTCTCACCTGTCCAACCACATGTACACCTGTCTCACCACCTGTATATCTGTCTCACCACCTGTACACCTGTCTCACCACCTGTACATCTGTCTCACCACCTGTACACCTGTCTCACCTGTCCAACCACCTGTACACCTGTCTCACAACCTGTACACCTGTCTCACCACCTGTACATCTGTCTCACCTGTCCAATCACCTGTACACCTGTCTCACCACCTGTACACCTGTCTCACCTGTCCAATCACCTGTACACCTGTCCAACCACCTGTCCAATCACCTGTACACCTGTCTCACCACCTGTACACCTGTCCAACCACCTGTACACCTGTCTCACCACCTGCACACCTGTCCAACCACCTGTCTCACCTGGCCAATCACTGTACACCTGTCTGTCCCACCTGTCTGCCCCACCTGTCTTGTCTCATCTGTCTGTCCAACCTGTCTGTCCCTCCTGTTTTGTCTCACCTGTCTTGTCTCACCTGTCGGTCCCTCCCACCTGTCAGTCTGCCTGCCCCTATATGTCCCTCCTGTCTGTCCCTCCTGTCTGTCCCACCTGTCTGTCTGCCCCACCTGTCTTGTCTCATCTGTCTGTCCAACCTGTCTGTCCCTCCTGTTTTGTCTCACCTGTCTTGTCTCACCTGTCTGTCCCTCCCACTTGTCTGTCTGCCCGCCCCTATATGTCCCTCCTGTCTGTCCCCCCGTCTGCCCCTCCTGTCTGTCCCGTCTGCCTCTCCCCCCTGTCTGCCCCTCCTGTCTGTCCCCCCTGTCTGCCCCTCCCCCTGTCGGTCCCCCCCGTCTGCCCCTCCTGTCTGTCTGTGCCTCCTGTCTGCCCCTCCTGTCTGTCTGTCCCCTCTGTCTGCCCCTCCTGTCTGCCCCTCCTGTCTGCCCCTCCTGTCTGTCTGTGCCTCCTGTCTGCCCCTCCTGTCTGTCTGTCCCCCCCGTCTGCCCCTCCTGTCTGTCTGTGCCTCCTGTCTGCCCCTCCTGTCTGTCTGTCCCCCCTGTCTGCCCCTCCTGTCTGTCTGTCCCCCCTGTCTGCCCCTCCTGTCTGTCTCGCCTGTCTGTCTGCCCCTCCTGTCTGTCTGTGCCTCCTGTCTGCCCCTCCTGTCTGTCCCCTGCCTGTCTCACCTGAGGTTTGGTCATCTCGATGCCGATGTTCTGGACCTCCAGGTGTAGCTTGACTTTAGGACTCTTCAGTTCCACCTCAGCGTTTGGCTTGATGCAGATTTGAGCTGAAGCAAAGATCGGCTTAAAGACTACAAACAGACAAACAAACAAACAAAAACAACCAATCAGAGAGCAGCAGGAAGTGATGATGCTGATGGTCAGTACAGCTCCCTGTGAGGGTCAAACTGTCTTAACAAAGAAATGTCCACACTGTCCGTCTCTGTCTCCTCAGTGACATGAGACTGTAAACAGTGACATCATCAGGGCCCTTTTTCAGGGATCAGGATCAGGATCAGGTGTGATGGGACCAGACTGCAGAGTTAATAGGTAATGTGAGGTGATGTCATGTGATGAGGTCATGTGTCTAACATACAGAAACATGTTTCTATCTTAACAGTGTTCATATATTTGAATATAAGTTATTCAGCTGTAATGGGATGGAGCCCAAACACACTGGGCACAAACTCAACATCAAACACACAGATATTAAACAGACTGGTAAAAGTTTTGTTTCTACTGACTTCATTCTGTCAATATTAGGCTGAGGTTCATTTAACTGCTGTGAAATGACTTCATGTAATCTCCTTTATTCTCACATGGAGCTATTATGGGATGTTGAGTCCCATCAGTGAGCCAGTTACACCGCGGAGTCTTTGAATATATGAAAAGTATTCATGAATCACTGCATCATGTGTCCACGTAGATTCATTTCTCATCAACACTGACAAACCTGCAGTTCTTTTTTTAAACATTATTTTTTGGGCTTTGGGTTGAAAACAGTGACATCAGTGGTCAAATTCTAGATTGCAGGGTTCACTCGCTCACCCCTCCCGTCGGGTAAATGACGGCGGCCTTGTAGGGACAAAAAGCCTTGCGCACGAGTTTTTCAGGAGTAGGTCTATCTAGTGATGACGTGAATGTTTATTTAGAAATCTAAACCATGTTACGATATTGTAATGAATCCCTCACGAGCAGGAGACCAGAGGAGCGTTCGGGAAAAAGGCCCGTTTATTTGAGCACTCCAAAAACTCTGGTAACACTCCAGGGGGTAAAAGACTCCATCTCACACTCTGACTGTTCTGGCGTAACAGACACACTTCAAACACACATACTCGTTTACCATCCCGAGCTGGGACCCCCCTCCCCTCTCTGCTCCACCAATCTCCAGCCCGCACACTGACTGACAGGGTAGCCGGTAAACAGAGCTCAGCTGTTTATTTAGCCTAGCACTATTAACACTCTCTGCTGTTTCCTCCTCCTTCTTCCTTCCTTCCGCTGTCTTCGTTGGTTTATTTATAAACGCGAAACGCGTTCTTTGGCTGGCTGGATTGTCCGCTCAGTCTGCCGTACATACATGGCAGCGCAAGATGGCGACCTCTCTAAAGCAAGGCCCTTGCTATAAATATACTATATATATATATATATATATATATATATATGTATATAAAAGCATAATTATAAGGCTACGAAAACCAAACAAATTTTCTTTTATAGCAATTATACACTTATATAAACATATTAATGGGTAGAATATTCAGATTCAGATTCAGATTGACAATAAACCATGCCAAATATTACACACTGGCTCTGTCAGGGCAGCATAACGTTATGGGGAGAGAGGGAACGACATGTAGCACAGGATAGCAGGCTGGGTTTGAACCCGCGGCCGCTGCGTCTGATCACGGGGCGTCCGCTCCATCCACTGAGCCACCGGTGCTCCGTGGTAATTACTTTAATAATGGATTGTGATTTATGTCCAGGGAAAACCACAACAAGGGTCCAAAGTCTTTTCAGAGCCAGAGACACTTTTCTTACGGGCCGACAAACCGCTGTCTCTCTGATGTGTTCAGTGTCTCTGATGTTATAAAGAAAAGAATCAAAGGACAATGCATAAAATGTGCTGTGATGATAATGTAAATCCAGGATGTGTAATATGTGATATATGTGGGTGGAACAGATTGTTAGATAAATGATAGAGTGTGAGGTCAAACAGTATCTTTCATATAGACACTCCTCCAGGGAGACATCCAAACAGGCTCTAATCACCTTCTCCTTACACAACAGCCTCTGAATACACTGGGCCTCAACCTCCACCACTTCATTCACTAAAGGACACGCCATGTTTCTACTTCCTGCTACACGCTCAGCCTCAGGCTGACATGAAGCAAACCTGTGACTCAGCAGGAGTATGTTGCCATAGTATCTGACTCAGGGTTTCATCTTTCTGATCTTTCTGAAACAGGGCCCTGATCAATAACTACTGACCACTGCTGATCAGACCTCTGTCACTTCCTGTTTGCGATGTCAGAGATAGGTCTCATGACGTCACATGATCAACTAACGTCTGCTGTTGTGGATCAATATCAGCTGACAGGGAAGGGGTAATCAGTAAACAATACAACAACAACAACAACAACAACAAAGTGACGGACTCACTGTACTGATAATGAGGAAGCTCCTGATCCTTACTGCTGATACCAGACTTCAACTGATCCTGAGGAGAAGGAGGAGGAGAGGAGGAGGAGGAGAACAAAGAGGTGGAGATGAGGAGATGATGAAGAGAGGAGGAGGAGACAAAGAGGTGGAGACGAGGAGACGAGGACGAGAGGAGGAGGGGGGAAGGAGGAGGGGAGGAGGAGGAGAGGAGGCGGGGAGGAAGAGAGGAGGAGGAGACAAAGAGGTGGAGACGAGGACTTGAGGAGGAGAGGAGGAGAGGAGGAGACAAAGAGGTGGAGACGAGGACGAGAGGAGGAGAGGAGGAGGACGAGGAGAGGAGAGGAGGAGGAGAGGGGAGGAGGAGAGGAGGAGGGGAGGAGGGGAGGAGGGGAGGAGGGGAGGAGGGGAGGGGAAGGTGCAGAGGAGGAAGAGAGGAGGAGGAGTCATCACATTAGTTAAGAATACAAAGTACAGTCAGTGATGAAGAACAAAGTTTATTCTAAAACGTGTCTACAGACAGAGAGACAGGAAGTCATGTCAACGTACTGAACATGTGACCTCATAAAACTATGTAAACATGTAAACACAAACATGTAAACACACACAGGCATGTTTGTTGCTTAAAGAATTGTTCTGTTTTGTGTTTTAGATTGTCTGTTTGTTGTTTGTTTGTTTGTTGTAACTCTGCTGACGAGACAAACAGCGAGGACTCACCACGATGTCATCCCATGATCCTTTGTAAAAGATGGGACTGTTGACGTTCCAGTAGGCGCAGAGACACTCTAGACGGCCCAGCTGACACAAACAAACAAGTCAAAATAACAGTAAACAACAGACACAGACGCCAACTGAGTCTACTGTCTCACCAACCAATCAGATTACAGAACACTCAGGAGAGCACTCAGGAGAACACAGAGGAGAGCACTCAGGAGAACACACAGGAGAACACTCAGGAGAACACTCAAGAGAACACTCAGAAGAGCACTCAGGAGAACACGGGAGAACACTCAGGAGAACACACAGGAGAACACTCAGGAGAACACTCAGGAGAACACTCAGGAGAACACACAGGAGAAGACAGGAGAACACTCAGGAGAACACTCAGGAGAACATACAGGAGGGCACAGGAGAACACTCAGGAGAACACAGGAGAGCACAGGAGAACACAGGAGAACACAGGAGAGCACACTGGAGAACACTCAGGAGTGCACAGGAGAACACAGGAGTGCACAGGAGAACACTCAGGAGAGCACTCAGGAGCACAGGAGAACATGTCTCACCTTATAGATGATCTTTGCCGCTTCATTCAGGATACAGGACCTCCAGTTCTCATCTGTCGTCTGGAATAAACAAACAACAGGTAAACAACACCTGAGTCTGTGTGTGTCTGTGTGTGTGTGTGTGTGCGCGTGTGTGTGTGTGTGTGTATGCTTATTTTGATATGGATAAAACTTCATACACACACGCAGCAATGTGTGTGTGCATGCGTGATTAAAGGCGCTGTATGTAAGAATGTGGCCAAAACGGTTACTGCACTCAAATTCAAAATACTGCCGCGAGTCTTGTCCGCCCCCCCCTCCCCTACATATTCGAGGTTGCTGGACAGCAGCACGCTGGAGACTGATTTGTTTGCTCACGGGCGGCTGCTGTGGCAGGGCCGCGTCGCCACATCCTTGATCTTTGGTTTTCCAGCGGATCGTTCGAGCAAGTCCAGCTTCTCTGCTGCTAACGATGCTGCCGGGATACAGCTGAGGAGACTGCTAATGCTGCTGCCGGGATACAGCTGAGGAGCAGCCGGCTGCTAATGCTATGTACCAGGACACTGCTAACGCTGCTGCCGGGATACAGCTGAGGAGACTGCTAATGCTATGTACCAGGACACTGCTAACGCTGCTGCCGGGATACAGCTGAGGCATAGATATATATGCATAGATGCCGCACCCTGGCTTGTGGGCTGCGTCAATACCACCGCCATCTTGCCTAGGTGCTCTGACCTGTTCAGACCCATGTCAGACTCTGCAAAAATGCCACATTTTTGCTCTGCATTTGGGTGTACCAACGAAAGAAGTGCGAAAACCAAGCAGAAGGGAATAACATTCCACAGGTAAGAAGTTGTTTTACAATATTTTACTGTTACGAAAATGTTTAATGAGATATATATCTCAAAAAGTGATCCTTCTTTTAAGCTAATCAAGTAACGTTAAAGTAACTGTCCTGATCTGGTCCTAATGCCAAATTAAGCTAACACTATGTCACACAACTTAAAGAAAAAAGGTTAACATTTATATAATATTACTTATAAAATTATGATGCTTTGTCAAACAGCTATGTCGGTGTATGTGTTATTCCAAATTGTCAACTATCTGTTTCATGGCACCAACGTGACATAACGCAGTATAACGTTAGTAGTTAACTTGTGGCCTGAATTGTAACGTTAACTACAAATTATGTGGAACTGCGTTTTTCTGACACACTTATTTTGTGTGTAGTTTCCCAAAAAACACAGATAGGAGACAGGCATGGGTAGCAGCAGTGAGGAGAAATGACTTTGTCCCGAGTGACTCCTCAGTCATCTGCAGCTGTCACTTCAGACCTGAGGACTTCGACAGGACTGGGCAGACTGTCCATTTAAGGGACGGAGTGACTCCTTCTGTATTCAATTTTCCAGAGCATCTCTGCAAAAAATAATACTAGCTACTGTACACTGTGTATATTTTTTGTAAATATGACCTAATAATGTAAACAGTTCTGTGTCCAGGCTCCCATGAGCACTGTGGTGTTATACATATGAGATTAAAGCAAAATGTTGTGTAAACATGCAGCTCTAAGTCATTTATTTTCACTTGTACAAAAACCAACATTTGTTAATCAGAATGTGTAATTACACTGCAGCTCGGCACAACCCTGCTGATACACTATTTTTTGCACATTGTGTGAAATGTGAATAAACATTTATAGTCAAAATTAATTTTTAAATGACATCATGGTGGGCATTGTACATCTAGTAAGAAAAAAAGAATATTTATTACATGGGGAAAGTTTAGTTTAAATGTGTTGTAGAACTATTACTGTTACTTTATCTACATAAGATCAAATATTTTGGTATGAAAAGCTGCATTTTTTATTTAACCAAGTATCCTGTGTCATAACTACATGTCTGACCATTGTAACAAACCAAACCGCATGAAAATTGGTTGAGAATTCAGCGAGTAATTATGGTTTTAATCATAAATAATCTCCTGCCTCAATAGACATACATGCATTAGGCAGCGCGGCTCCACCTGGGCAAGATGGCGGCCGCGTTGACGTATCGCTCCAGTGAAGAGCACAGGTTGAATGCGGCATCTACGTATATATATCTATGCAGCTGAGGAGCAGCCGGCTGCTAATGCTATGTACCAGGACACTGCTAACGCTGCTTGCCGTGCTGCTGTAGCTCAGTCGTAACTGTAACTGATGCTGAGACTCTACTGACTGCGTGACTGGTAGACGGCGGTGGGTGGCGCAACAGGCCAAAACACAAGATTCAAAACATAAACATGATTTGCAGACTGTAAAAAAAATGTTTAAATATAATAATATTCTGGCTGTACTATTGTTGTTGGTGAGATCAGTATGTTATATGAACATTATTCCTTAGTCTCTGTGACATATTAGAAGGATTTTATGACTATTTGCTTTTTATTTCTTACATATAGCTCCTTTAAAATAGTAAATTTTGGTGCAGCAGTCATCACACTTACACGTGCGGGTGCACACATGACCGTTGTAAGTCAATGGGGAAACCACATGACACGTCAGGCGTTGCTTTGCTGCACAGGTGTCAAAGCACGCGCGTGTGACACATTCAGTCGCACGTATATTGAAACGTATGGTACTCCATTGTGTATGTGTGTGTATGTGTGTGTGTGTTACCTGCAGGCTGAGCTCGGACAGTGTAACTCCCATGGACAGGGGGCGTTGTGGGTCTAACAGCTGAAACACAAACACATCACAGGTTCACCTGCTGAAACCTCACTTCCTGTTTGATGGAATCACCTGTCCGTCACTACGACAACACCACAGTGAACAGGTGGGTTCTACAAGTGATAACTGTACACCTGGATGTGAACCTAGACCTGGACATGAACCTGACCCTGGTGCTGGACCTGGAACTGAACCTAGACCTAGACCTGGACCTGAACCTGAACCTGAACCTGAACCTGGTGCTGGACCTGGACCTGGACCTGAACCTGAAACTGGTGCTGGACCTGGACCTGGACCTGAACCTGAAATTGGTGCTGGACCTGGACCAGTACTCACGTCGTCCTCGTAGCGCAGGTGGATGCTGCTGATCTTCACCTGCAGGTTTTTGATCACCTGAGTCGCCAGTTTCTCCACAAACGTGTCCTTTTTCTCCTCCGGAGGTTTTTCTGAAACAGACAGAGGACTGTGAGGACATGAGACAGGACAGAGACCTGAACGAAAAAACCGAGACAGGACGTCCGTCAGCTGATCGGACCTGAACAGAGACCTGAGACAGGACGTCCGTCAGTTGATCGGACCTGAGCCTGAACAGAGACCTGAGACAGGATGTCCATCAGCTGATTGGACCTGAACAGAGACCTCAGACAGGACGTCCATCAGCTGATTGGACCTGAACAGAGACCTGAGACAGGATGTCTGTCAGCTGATCGGATCTGAACAGAGACCTCAGACAGGATGTCTTTCAGCTGATCGGACCTGAACAGAGACCTGAGACAGGATGTCCGTCAGCTGATCAGACCTGAGCCTTAACAGAGACCTGAGACAGGACGTCCGTCAGCTGATCGGACCTGAACAGAGACCTGAGACAGACAGGAAGATCTAATGTCTTCATGATGTGATGAGGATCAGAGTCTTCGTCTGGTTCAGTCTGGACTCTGTTAGGTGGGACAGGTGGGACAGTGAGGTGAAGACGTACCTGTCTTGTTGTCGTGTCGTTTCAGCTTCTTCAGACCTTTTCTGGTCTTTTTGTGTTTTTTGGATCCTTTTGGGACTTTGGCAGCGTTAAAGACAGAGACGGCAGTTAGAGACAGGAAGCCCGAAAACACAGACAGGAAGCAGGAAGCACTTTAATCTGAAGGTTAATGGAGACAGGTGGAGGCAGGTGGAGGCAGGTGGAGACAGGTGGAGGCAGGTGAAGACAGGTGAAGACAGGTGAAGACAGGTGGAGGCAGGTGAAGACAGGTGGAGGCAGGTGGAGGCAGGTGAAGACAGGTGGAGGCAGGTGAAGACAGGTGGGGGCAGGTGAAGACAGGTAAAGACAGGTGGGGGCAGGTGAAGACAGGTGAAGACAGGTGGAGGCAGGTGAAGACAGGTGGAGGCAGGTGAAGACAGATAAAGACAGGTGGGGGCAGGTGAAGACAGGTGGAGGCAGGTGGAGGCAGGTGAAGACAGGTGGAGGCAGGTGGAGACAGGTGGAGACAGGTGGGGGCAGGTGAAGACAGGTGGAGGCAGGTGGAGGCAGGTGAAGACAGGTGGAGGCAGGTGGAGACAGGTGGATGCAGGTGAAGACAGGTGAAGGCAGGTGGAGGCAGGTGGGGACAGGGGAAGACCAGGGAAGACACGTGGAGACAGGTGGAGACAGCTGAAGGCAGGTGGAGGCAAGTGAAGGCAGGTGGAGACAGGGGAAAGCAGGTGGAGACAGGTGGAGGCAGTTGGAGACAGGCGGAGGCAGGTGAAGACAGGTGGGGGCAGGTGAAGACAGGTGGAGGCAGGTGAAGACAGGTAAAGACAGGTGGGGGCAGGTGAAGACAGGTGAAGACAGGTGGAGGCAGGTGAAGACAGGTGGAGGCAGGTGAAGACAGATAAAGACAGGTGGGGGCAGGTGAAGACAGGTGAAGACAGGTGGAGGCAGGTGGAGGCAGGTGAAGACAGGTGGAGGCAGGTGGAGACAGGTGGAGACAGGTGGGGGCAGGTGAAGACAGGTGGAGGCAGGTGGAGGCAGGTGAAGACAGGTGGAGGCAGGTGGAGACAGGTGGATGCAGGTGAAGACAGGTGAAGGCAGGTGGAGGCAGGTGGGGACAGGGGAAGACCAGGGAAGACACGTGGAGACAGGTGGAGACAGCTGAAGGCAGGTGGAGGCAAGTGAAGGCAGGTGGAGACAGGGGAAAGCAGGTGGAGACAGGTGGAGGCAGTTGGAGACAGGCGGAGGCAGATGAAGGCAGGTGGAGGCAAGTGGGGACAGGGGAAGACCGGGGAAGACAGGTGGAGACAGGTGAAGACAGGTGAAGGCAGGTGAAGGCAGGTGGAGACAGATGGAAGCAGGTGGAGACAGGTGGAGACAGGTGGAGGCAGGTGGGGGTAGGTGGAGACAGGTTGAGGCAGGTGGAGACAGATGGAAGCAGGTGGAGACAGGTGGAGACAGATGGAAGCAGGTGGAGACAGGTGGAGACAGGTGGAGGCAGGTGGGGGTAGGTGGAGACAGGTGGAGACGGGTGGGGGTAGGTGGAGACAGGTGGAGGCAGGTGGAGGCAGGTGGAGGCAGGTGGAGACAGGTGGAGGCAGGTGGAGACAGGTGGAGACGGGTGGGGGTAGGTGGAGACAGGTGGAGACAGGTGGAGACAGGTGGAGGCAGGTGGAGACAGGTGGAGACAGGTGTAGGCAGGTGGAGACAGGTGTAGGCAGGTGTAGGCAGGTGGAGACAGGTGGAGACAGGTGTAGGCAGGTCTAGGCAGGTGGAGACAGGTGGAGGCAGGTGGAGACAGGTGTAGGCAGATCTAGGCAGGTGGAGACAGGAGGAGGCAGGTGGAGACAGGTGTAGGCAGGTGGAGACAGGTGTAGGCAGGTGTAGGCAGGTGGAGACAGGTGGAGGCAGGTGGAGACAGGTGGAGGCAGGTGGAGACAAGTGTAGGCAGGTGTAGGCAGGTGGAGACAGGTGTAGGCAGGTGTAGGCAGGTGGAGACAGGTGGAGGCAGGTGGAGACAGGTGTAGGCAGGTGGAGACAGGAGGAGGCAGGTGGAGACAGGTGTAGGCAGGTGGAGACAGGTGTAGGCAGGTGTAGGCAGGTGGAGACAGGTGGAGGCAGGTGGAGACAGGTGTAGGCAGGTGGAGACAGGTGGAGGCAGGTGGAGACAGGTGGAGGCAGGTGGAGACAAGTGTAGGCAGGTGGAGACAGGTGGACACAGGTGGAGGCAGGTGGAGCAGTTCAAACTGAACTTAAGCAGCTCTGAGACGCACACTGATTAATCAACATGTTTAATTTTAAATAAATCCCATAATCCTCTCCTTCAACACTGTGACAGATATCATCAGGTTAATAACAAACAGGACTCTGAGGAGTTTCATTTAAGGGATTCCTCCTCTCATTTAAGGGATTATTTATAACCCTTAACTCCTGTTGAAGAACTCATCAGTTTCATTTAATCTGAAGTTTTAAAATTTATAGTGTTTCTCTTTAAATGTGTGTGTGTGTGTGTGTGTGTGTTTACCACATTGAGGCTCCTTGTAAACAACACTCTCCAGGCTGAACAGCAGATCTCCAGTTTGAGATGCTGACAGCAAACGCAGCATGAACAGTACAGACAACACGTTAATATGTTCATCCATCCATCCATTCACTCATTCATTCATTCATCCATTCATATATTCATCATTCATCCATCCATCCATCATCATCCATTCACTCATTCCTTCATTCATCCATTCACCCATTCATAAATTCATCATCCATCCATTCATCCATCCATCCATCCATCCATCCATCCATTCACTTATCCATCCATCCATCCATCCATTCACTCATTCATTCATTCATCCATTCATGAATTCATCATCCATCCATCCATCCATTCACTCATTCATCCATCCATCCACTCATTCATTCATCCATTCATAAATTCATCATCCATCCATCCATCCATTCACTCATTCATCCATCCATTCACTCATTCCTTCATTCATCCATTCACCCATTCATAAATTCATCATCCATCCATTCATCCATCCGTCCATCCATTCATTCACTCACTCACTCACCCCCTGAGCTCAGCCTGATCAGTATCTTCTCTCTGTACGAACTCTCTGAGCTCTGTGATGTGTCTGAGACGACCTGATCTGTACCTGGTCAGTGAATCAGTCCCTTAGTCACATGACTGACCCATGTTTCACTGAGCGGATTATTCCACCATCTGTACCTGTTACTCAGGTTACTCAGGTTACATTAATAAATGATTCTGATTGGCCACTAGCTGGCGGGGCGTCTGATATATAAATGTACATGGACAACTTTTTTAATGTCTTGTTGTTCTATTGTCTTGCATGTGCTCAATTTGAATGTGCTTTAACCCCCAATGTCTCTACATCTACTACTGTCATCCATCATAACTGATCACAACCACAACAAGATCCATGTACTGGACTCTGCACTGCTACAGGCTGACACACTATCCACACACCCCATACAGCCCCCTCTCCCCCGTCTGCTTGTTACCTGGTTGCACCCAGAAACAAGACATAAAGCTTACACATACTTAAGGCACTGGAGGCAACATGATGTGTGCAATATTACTGTTATGTGTCGCTGGCCGACTCTATGCTGCGACGATAAGATGGTTATGTGTTTTAATGTATCTTAAATTGTAATTGCATATTCTGTGTGTACTGTATTGATTTTTTATTACTTTTTAGGAACTATGCTGATAAACATCTGGCAGGGGGACTACCAATGTAAATCAGCCCCTGGCTGCAATTGGATGCATCTACATTTTGTTTTTTCTTCTTTAAAAGGAATGTTCATTGATGTACACTGTCCCTTCTTAAACAAATAAACTATTAAATAAATAAATGGTTGCCGTGGTTACCGTCAGCTTCAGGATGGAGACACACAGGAGACTGTGACACTGAGCTGACAGGAAGTAAACTGACTGAGCTCTGCTGTCGTTCATGGTGTGTGGTGAGCTGTGGACGGGGCATGATGCACGACAACCTCAATACCCCGCCTCCATTGTTAAGCTCCGCCTCCATTTGTGAAGCCCCACCTGATTCTGATTTGACTGGTTAAAAATGTTTTGTATTGAACTTATAAAACTAAACAAAGGTTTCTGTGACACACAAACATTTTCCTAAGTGACTGCAGCTTGTTTATGTGTTTGTGTTTATGTGTTTGTGTTATTTATGTCTGTGCTGTTTATCTGTTTGTGTGTTTGTGTTTATGTGTTTGTGTTATTTATGTTTGTGCTGTTTATCTGTTTATGTTGTGTATGTGTTTGTGTTGTTTGTTTGTGCTCTTTGTGTTGTGTATCTGTTTGTGTTGTTTACCTGTTTGTGTTTGTGTTGTTTATCTGTTTGTGTTGTTTATCTGGGGCCTGTATCACGAAGCGAGATCAACCTTTCCTGGGTTACCCAGACCTATCCTGGGTTGACTAACCCTAACAATGACAATCAGGATAATCGGTATCACGACGCTGGATATCAACTCGGTAACTCAACCCAGGGTTGCTTTATCAAGAGGCGTGAACGCGCACACAGCGAACTAATCACAATCATGAGAGAAGTGCAGCGTCACTGAGCGTCCTCACAGAGCACCGTATGTGAGGAAAAAAGTATTTCTCATGAGGATCAGAGATTAATTCTACTAAAATATGAGGAGGAGAAAAGCAACATTAGAGAAAAGGCCAACACCGTGGCAGCTGCAGGAGGAGGAAACATGCGTGGCAACGCATAACGGGATGAATAATGTTTAGTTTTAGTTTAGATTAATTTATTTGCACATAATGTTAAAAACAGACAGTTTAACATTTACAAGATTAAAGAAAGAAAAGTGCCGGAGAGGTTAGAAGCCACTAAAAGCTTATCAAAGAAATTCCCCTGTCAAAACATCAATGAAATCACATAATAGAGAAGAAAGAAACAGGTGAGGAAAGAAGTAATAGAGGAGGAGAGAGGGAAAAATCAAGACAAAACAAGGCAGCAAATAAAATGATGTGTAGGTTAAATGACTCATCACTGGTTCAAGTAGCTACAGTACCTGTACCTGTACATCTGACACTGATCACACCCTTGAATCCCATGAAATCAATGCTGCGCAGATGAATTGCGTGTATTACAATTATCGTCTAACATCATTGCGTCTGATAAATTGGTCTTCTTTGTCATAACGTTATATATGCTACAATAAAGCTTAAAGCTGACGCCACAGTTAAATCATATCAACACCAAATTGATAGTCTGAATAAAATCATCCTGATATTGAGCTGTGTTAGAAATTAACAGCTGCACAAAAATATACCTAGTGTCCCTCTTTAAAAAACAAAAAGGAAAATCCCTCAAACACCATGAAGTGTAGACATGATAGGCTACTTTCCACATTTCCAGCAGCAAAGCTGTCAGTTAGGCCCATTATCTTTAACAGGGATCATTTCCTCCAACAAAACAAAATGTTGGCACTAATTAATGGTGCTATTAAGTGTCTGCAAATGATCAGTTTCTTTCTTATGAAGGGGTGGGATGAAAGTTCCACTTCTTTCCACTCCTTTTTGAACAATCTTTTCATTGTCTGTTGTTGTTGCTTTCTTTTCTTTTTTAATGTTCAAAATAAACTTTCAAATCAAAATCAATCAAATGAATTAAACTTCCCGTCATGACTGGGCTGCATTTCTGTCAGCCATCAACAGCTGATTGGCCAGTGGGTGGTGCTTTTTATAGGATCAGATTCAACCCTGAACTTACCCTGCTCCGGAGCAGGATAGCTGTTCAGAGTAAGTTACCATGGTGATCTACCCCGATAAGAACTGAACCGGCTTTGTGAGACCGAAAACCCAGGGTTAACCCTGAAGTTACCTCGCTGAGACATTAATCCTGCTTCCTGATACAGGCCCCTGTTTGTGTTTGTGTTGTTTATCTGTTTGTGTTCTGTATCTGTTGTTTATCTGTTTGTGTGTTTGTGTTGTTTATCTGTGTTGTTTATCTGTTTGTGTTCTGTATGTTTGTGTTGTTTATCTGTTTGTGTTTGTGTTGTTTATCTGTTTGTGTTCTGTATCTGTTTGTGTTGTTTATCTGTTTGTGTGTTTGTGTTGTTTATCTGTTTATGTTGTTTATCCGACAGCAGCGAGAGAACGAGCAGTAGAGAGCAGAGAGGAGACAGAGAGACACTGGCCAAGTGAGTCCTCAGGTGTTACACACTCAGGTCAGAGGTTAAAGGTCAGAGGTCAGCCCATCTTACCTCTGCTGGCGGCTTTCTGTAGCGCCTCCTCGATGCGCTGCAGCTCCCTCTGCTTGGCCTCCTGCTGATATCGCTCCTCCTTTGCTGCATCGTATTTTATGGCTGTTTAAACACAAACAGAACGAACAGGTGAGTCTGATGGAACAGGTGTTAGATCCCACCCACCTGATGATGTTGCGTTCACACTCTGTCTGCAGAATGGGAAAAATACCTGCTAGGTTCTACAGAATCAGAACCTCCCAGAATCAGACAACAGGAACCAGTAAAGTCTGGATTTCACAGGATAATCCCAGATTAGAGACCAGTTAGATCTACACAGACCAGTTAGATCTACACAGACCCAGATACAGAGATACACAGAGACACACAGAGACACACAGAGACACAGAGACACACAGACACACAGAGACACACAGACACACAGAGAGACACACAGAGAGACACACAGAGACACACACACAGACACAGACACAGACAAAGACACACAGAGACACAGAGACACAGAGAAACAGAGAGAGACACAGAGACACACAGAGAGACACAGAGACACACAGACACAGAGACACACACACAGACACACAGAGACACAAAGACACACACAGAGACACAGAGACACACAGAGACACAGACACACACAGACACACAGAGACACAGACACACACAGAGACACACAGAGACACAGACACACACAGAGACACACAGAGACACAGACACACAGACACACACAGAGACACACAAAGACACAGACACACACAGAGACACACAGAGACACACAGAGACACAGACACAGACACACACAGAGACAAACAGAGACACACAGAGACACAGACACACACAGAGACACACAGACACACAAACAGACGCAGCTAAAGATGAACCACCACCTGTGGACGTGGTCATCTTACCGTTATATGGACACGATTTCAGATGAGATCCAGCTGGAACACACACACATTGTCTGAGAACACACACACACTAAGAGAACACACACACACACACACACTGTCTGAGAACACACACACACTGAGAACACACACGTGTCTGAGAAGACACACACACACACAGACTTACAGTAGGGCACACGCACACGGAGAGAACACACACACTGAGAGCACACACACATCAGAACATCAATACAGAGAGTGATCTACAGGCTCCGCCTCCACACAAGATCAGCCAATCGGCTGCATCCACCAGGTGCTGACATCACTGATAACTAACCCAGTGTTATTTTAATAACTGTGAGAGCCTGAGGAGAGTTAACATGGTCACTGTCATCAGAGGAGTCACCATGGCAACATGAGCAGTCTGTGACCTCTGTGACGGTGATTGTCACTGACCTGCTGCATGTCATGTGTGCAGTGTTGACACAGTGTTGCTGCTGTAACCATGGTTACAACTGATGCGACAGGAAACAGGAAGTTACTGTTAAACAAATGTTTTGTTACTGAAACTTTGTCTTTAAATGGAAGTTTGTGTCAAAGTTTCCTCTTTAAAAAGACCTTAAAGCCACACTGTGTAGGAATTTCTCCCATCTAACGTTGAAATCATATATTGCATTCAAACAGATAGCGCACTCTAGCACCTCACTGTTTCAAACATGTATTGTAACTACGGTAGCCGCTGTGTACCAAAAAGCTATGATAATATTGATGAAACCATGTCATCTGATACTTCATGGAGTATTCACCCTTTGTGTCTGACGTCACGCTCTGCGTGCGTCAATGGCGAGCGCCATGACGGACTGCGGAAGTACAGAGCAAAAACTGGACGGCAAGCCGGCAAATCTCAAACTAGACATCGTAGTTCGTTATTTTTCGTTCTCTTGTGGTGGTAAATATGGTGATTTCTTGCTGTGCGGTGGGCTGTGCAAACAGGAAAGGTTATAAAGCTAATTTAGCTTTTTATCGTATACCTCTTGATGCCCAGAGAAGATGGCGATGGGTAGCTGCAATCAATTGAAAGGACTGGCAGCCCTCAAAATACTCCCGGATTTGCAGCGAGTCGTGAATCTCTTTAGACCTGTAGGCCCAACCAGAAAAAGGGGGTTCCTTTTCAAGACGTTCATGCAAGTCTAGGACGCACGTTCATAGGCCTTTAAAAACATACGTGTTATGAAATGTAGATAACATGATGACCGATGAAAGTTTACCTTTGCCATTGTGAGGTACTTCCCCCCGCCGTGAGCGTAGCACCGCATACCGGTAACCCAACCAGCAACAAAAAATACTGGTAAGCATCCAGACTTTTGTACGCTTTTAGATCTGCACCTGTGTATAGGGATACTGTGTTTACAACATAGTGGCACAGATCATGTGGATTGAAGTCAGGCAGACTACACAACTTGGTTAGATCCGTGAATACATGGGGAGGAAGAAGGTACAGGTCGGTATGTAACTCTGCTAACGCTAGTTTCTCCAAATACCGCTCTTTGTCAGTACCTACAAGGTGACCCATCTCAACCGACAACTGCACAACATCTTTTTGACTTGTAGTAGCCATTTATACAGTCAAAACGGTGTTAAATGTTACAAAATGCTAATTTCAATCGAAATCACTTCTCTCTTCTGAATTTTCCCACTCATCTGTTACGGTCTGTTTACGTCCATCATTACTTCCGCCGTCCGTCATGGCACTGTCACGTGATCATGTGACGTATGTGCAAAGGGTGAATTCATTCAGGGTTGCTACACAGACACACACCACACCAGTTGACAAACCCCCTCCTCACCATGCTGGGTGTGTTTACAACGTAGGACTGTTAGGGCAGATGTAAATCCAAACAAACCAATCACATCTTGTCTTTTGACAACTGACAAGTGGCTCAACCTCACACACCTCATCCCTCTCCTCGCATCACTGCGCCGCATTACCTTTCTCCTTCAGCAGCTCTCTCCACCTGGGAAAGGCTACCCTGATGTTGACCCTCGTTTTTTGAATTCACCGGTCACATTGCCTTTTTGATTCCCTTTTGCGCTTTCTTGGCGACGAGGATTCCGTCTCCCATGATGCTGCATGATCCTGCATTATGCTCAAAGAGTGGGACTGTGTTATCCTGCAGTAGTGCCGGGGAAGTAGCGAAGTGCCTCTTGCGCCTCTTGCTCCTCTCCTTCGGCTTCTCAGTCACGCAGCGCTGGCTCTCAACAAAAACGCTGAAGGCGGGGCTTTTCCCTGATAGTGCTATATGTCCCTTGCTGGCGGATGTATTCTCAAGATGGTGAAACGTTAAGGAACCCCCCCAGACGAATTACCCATACAATGTATGAACAAATCTGAAATTCTCCTTTTAGGAGAATAAGTCAGATTATTGGTGGAGGTAATGACACACCAATGATGACATGTTTATGAATGCAGACATCGATTTTTGCCAATAAACAACTGAAAATGTTTCACACTGTCCCTTTAAAGAAAGGAGAGATTCTCTGTAAAGGTACAGTTACAGTTACAGGATACAGTTAGTTTATTGATCTAAATGGCATTTCTGAGAAGTTTCAGTCTCGTTTTAAGCTACGCCATAGCACAGAAACGGCGCTTTTAAGAATTTTAAATTACCTTCTTTTAACAGTTGACACTGGTAACTCTGCTGTTCTGGTCCTTCTGGATCTGACAGCTGCTTTTGATACAGTTGATCACAATATTCTCCTGTCACGCTTAAATACTTGTGTGGGCATTAGGGGTACTGTTCTGAAGTTCGATCCTACCTCTCAGATAGAAGCTTTTCTGTCCAGCAGTTCTTCAGCCACTTCCCCCCTGAGCTGTGGGGTGCCTCAGGGTTCCATTTTGGGCCCTCTCCTTTTTTTAATATACATCCTACCTCTGGGATTTTCCAGCGGACCGTTCGAGCAAGTCCAGCTTCTCTGCTGCTAACGCTGCTGCCGGGATACAGCTGAGGAGAAGCTGGCTGCACATGCCGTGCTGCTGTAGCTCAGTCGTAACTGTAACTGATGCTGAGACTCTACTGACTGTGTGACTGGTAGACGGTGGAGGGTGGCGCAACAGGCCAAAACACAAATTCAAAACATAAACATGATTTTTAGATGCAAATATTCTGGCCGTACTATTGTTGTCTGTGAGATCAGTATGTTATATGAACATTATTCCATGGTCTCAGAGACATATTGGGAGGATTTTATGACTATTTGCTTTAGATTTCTTACATATAGCTCCTTTAATTGTTTTTAAATGTTTAAATGGTTTGGTACCATTTTATTTATCAGAGCTTGTTCAGCCTCACAGTACTACCAGGGCACTTAGTTCGTCATACCGGCTGCTCCTGGAACTACCATTTAATCCATGCTAGGTGAGTATTCTTGGCTCTTTCTTTCTTACTTTCTATTTTATTCTAACTTCGTTCTAAATTGTTTTCTTATTACTGTTTTATTTATTACTATATTTGTGCTTGATTATTTATATTGTATCTTAGTAACTGTACAGCACTTTGGTCAACTGAGGTTGTTTTTTTAAATGTGCTGTATAAATAAACTTTGACTTGACTTGACTAGTTACAGTTACTGTTACAGTTACTGTTAAAAAGGCCAATTTACCTCATGTAATCTCTTGTTTTTGGTTTGCAGTTCTCTATTTGTTAACGCAGCTGTCAGTCAGTTATCACAGTCAACCAATCACGTTTCACTCCTAGCTGTCTCTCCCCGCCCACTGCTGCTGCCGTTTCTCATCTTAATCATGGAGACACAGACGGCCTTTCACAGTCATCAGGAGTGCTGAAAGTTTCTTAAAGTCTTGTGCGTGCATGAAAACTGTGAGTAGTCAACTGTGGACATTGTGTGCAATGTGACTGCAGCTTTATGTCATGTAAAATGCAGGATTTGCAGTTATTAGTGATAGTCACGTTTTTGCTAGCTTAATTGTGATGTTAGCTCTATTGTAATGTTGATTGCATGCTGATGGCTGCTACTGCTAACATTAGGTGTAAATGGGACTGGTAATTGCTTTATGTAGGTCCTATTAAGTGAAGTTTTATTTGTTAGTTCATGTATGACGTTTCTGGAGCCTGTCACTCAGTTTCTTAATATTGTGTGGACGTTTTTATACTTTTCTATCTCGATGCATCCACATGCACAGTTTATGTTTGATATCAGGTAGATCAAGATTTCTTATTTTTGGATGTTATATCATTGGCTTAACATTGCTCTAATGTACATATGCATATGGGTGAATTTGTAGTTATTGTGCATATTCATAAGTAATTATGTACATAATCAGCAATGTTTATTATTTTATTTCAGAACCACATTAAGGCGCTTTTGGAAACCGCTTTGGGTGATTGTGTGTGGATGTGCTGTAAATGGTGACGAAGCCTGTATATAAAGCTCTTGAAGTCAGCTTCAACTGCATCCGTCTTTTACTGGACATCCTGCAGCGTGTTTGAATCCTGTACTAACCAGCATTAGTTTTAACGGGTGAGGGCTACATCAGCCAACCATTCAGACGGGCAAGAGCTAACCGTATTTTTCAGTTACAGTTATAGTTACAGTTCTTCAATGTAGATGGTAGGGCATTAACAACTTTGATTTTTTTCAGGTCGACTTATCTGTCAATAAAGTCGAAGTTGAGTCGACAAGTCATTTGATGACGTCATCACATTGACACGACGGAGGAAAGTGAAGTATCTCCACACATGTGATGTGTGTCTGTCAGGCCCAAACATACTCGGGCGGAACATACGTGGAACGGACTATGCAGAGGTCCGCGCAGACTCAAAGCAGACGTCCGCAAGCTCTGTGCACGCAAAGCTCAGATTTTACGACCGGGCAGACTTTTTCACGGACATTTTTACAGGAAACTACAACGCGGAAGTGCGCTCAACTATGAAAGCCCAAATGAGTGCAGACTTTCCTCGTGGAGTCTGCTCCGCTTAAGTATCAGTGTAAGCCAATTAGAGGCAGCGATTGCATTCCGTACACAAGCACACAGAGAGAGAGAGAGGGAAAATACACACGACTTGTCGACTCCTCCTGGGGGGTGTCACTGACGTCGACAAATCGGCTTTTCTGTTAATGCCCTAGTAGATGACTAAATATACTCTGTCAGTGTTTACATCATAGTAAACATTAGAGCAGCTTCACTGCTGTAACATTCATATAGTTCACTTATGACTCCGCCCACTGACTCCGCCCACTGACACCTTAACGTCATCGTCACAGTACTGTGAGTGTTTCAGAATAAAAGCCTTGTGATAACAAACAAAGTTCTTCTGTCCACAGAGACGCTGTCAGAAGGCTTTTATTTTGAAACACAAACAGAAAGTGTTGAGTTAAAAATAAATATTTGTATTGTTTAAATCTGAACTGTGGTTAAAGGCGGTGTGATGTCATCATGACCATAGAAACACCATCTTTACTGTCTGTCTCTGTTGAAACGCATCACGGAGGAACAACAGGCGAGACTGAGCAGCGCCGCTCACACAGGCAGCCTCAAAAGAAGATAAGGGAGCTGACTCAGCGCCTGGCGGCTGGACCTCCATCTGTAGACCTCCTCACAGCTCATGTGTTCACCAGGTGTGAGAGTGGGTGTGGAGGTCAGGTAACATCACCTGGTGACAGAGGAGGCGGAGCTGGTGTGGGAGGGGGAGGAGTCAGAGTCAGTATTCAGTTCAGTGAAACTGATCAGCAAACAAAGTGCTCTGAACTTCTGGGCATCAGAGCCACTTCCTGTTCACACCGTGCACCACCAACATGGATGACATCACCGTTGCCATGGTAACAGTGTTAGAGAGCGGCGCTCAGAGAACAACCTGCTGTCGTACCGTCAGACAACAGAGTGGCCTCGGTCGTCTTTAGCTCGCTTCCACAGTACAACGGGATAAACAAACAGCTATTGTTGTTGTTGTTGTTCTGGGTGAAAGGAGTCAGACAGGTGTGAGGTCACTCTGTCCAAAAGGTCTTTATGTCCCATCTCTGGGATGTCTGGGGACACAGCGTCTGAGTGGACCATGTCCAAACAGTTACAGTAAGAGGACAGACGGTGTCCGTCATGTCTCCTCAGCAGTAGTGACAGACAGAGACAGAGGACGAACAGAGACAGAGGACGGACAAAGACAGAGGAAGAACATAGACAGAGGAAGAACAGAGACAGAGGACGAACGGAGACAGAGGACGAACAGAGACAGAGGACGGTCAGAGACAGAGGACGAACAGAGTCAAAGGACAAACAGAGACAGAGGACGGACATAGACAGAGGAAGAACAGAGACAGAGGACAGACATAGACAGAGGAAGAACAGAGACAGAGGACGAACATAGACAGAGGACGGACATAGACAGAGGAAGAACAGAGACAGAGGATGGACAGAGACAGAGGAAGAACATAGACAGAGGACGGACAGAGACAGAGGACGGACATGGACAGAGGAAGAACAGAGACAGAGGACGGACATGGACAGAGGAAGAACAGAGACAGAGGACAGACATAGACAGAGGAAGAACAGAGACAGAGGATGGACAGTGACAGAGGAAGAACATAGACAGAGGACGGACATAGACAGAGGACAAACAGAGTCAGAGGACAAACAGAGACAGAAGACGGACAGAGACAGAGGACGGACATAGACAGAGGACGAACAGAGTCAGAGGAAGAACAGAGACAGAGAATGGACATAGACAAAGGAAGAACAGAGACAGAGGATGGACAGCTGCTGAGGCTGATATAGGCGGAGGATGTTCAGTCGGCCTCCAAAAGGTTCTTCAAAGGAACATCTAGAACCCAGAGGAGAACCATAGAACCGACCAGACCTGAGAAACCTTAGGAGGACGTCTGCTGTCCCTAGACCAGAATTAACGGTGGACAATGAGTAGATGGACAGTTGTGTCCACGTGTGGCGGACATGTGTCGACTCTCCTGTCTGAGCTGTGATTGGCTGATCTGGTGATGGAGCTCTGGTGACAGGACAGACTGTCTCTGAGGACACCAGGGACAAACAGGAAGGATCAAACATCACTCACTGGCTCCAGGGACGACCAGCAGGTACAGACCGTCCAACGTGGCGACCACCGCGTCGTTATAGAGATTCTTCCATGGAATCTTCAACGTCAGCTTTCCTGAAAACACAAACAGGAAGTCCACAGACGGCAGCCGTTACATCATCAGGTTAGATATTTGTCCTACAGACACAAACAGGAAGTCCACAGACGGCAGCTGTTACATCATCAGGTTAGATATTTGTCATATAGACACAAACAGGAAGTCCACAGACAGCGGCCGTTACATCATCAGGTTAGATATTTGTCCTATAGACACAAACAGGAAGTCCACAGACAGCAGCTGTTACATCATCAGGTTAGATATTTGTCCTATAGACACAAACAGGAAGTCCACAGACAGCGGCCGTTACATCATCATTCTGTGTTCTGACATCACACTGACAGAACTTACCGATCTGTCCGGCCTTCACTTTGAACGGAACATCAAACTCACTCTGAAACACAAACACAGATTATTGATTACTGATCAGTCTTATTGATCTAAACATCCTGTCCTTAACAGAACCATTCTCATTGGTCCTTCTGTACTTCCTCTTGGAATGATTCTCAGCTGACAGGAAGTGATGAGGGACCAAACCTAACGCCATGGCAACAGAGCGTAAACTGAACTATACAAAACAGACGTTAAAGACGTCTCTCTGGACTCTGACATGTTCTGATTCTGACCTATCAGAAACACTTTGTGGGATGACATCAGAGGGAGGGGGCGGGGCCTCAGACTCACCAGAGCGTTCTCCTTCACTCTCAGGTTCTCCAGAACAACATTTCCTGCAGAGACACAGAACACACAACTGTAAACAACTTCCTGTTTGTCCTCCAGCTGACACTGACCAGCCAATCACATCTACAATAACCAGTGGAGCTATTGATCAGTGATCGATCGATGAATAATAACCAGCGGAGCTATTGATCAGTGATTGATCGATGAATAATAACCAGCGGAGCTATTGATCAGTGATCGATCGATGAATAATAACCAGTGGAGCTACTGATCAGTGATCGATCAATGAATAACAACCAGTGTCGTAGCTCCTGATCAGTCCCTCCCATACTGGTCAAACTGGTCCGAACACTCTGAGATTATTTATAGCTGTCAGCTGATTGGTTGAGCCTGTCTGTCAGCTTTCTGTGTCTCAGGTATGATTGTCTCCACCTGACAGGTGTGACAGGTCAACAGGTATGAGGAAGCTCCAGTGATGTCATCACACCAACAACATGCCAACACTTTATATGAAACAAGATTCAGCTGCTGTCAGCTGATCTCATGTCAGAGGTCAGAGGTCAGAGAATCAGAGGTTCAGAGGAAGGACACTGACACAAACACTTTCGTTTCTTTTAATGACAGCTGTCAGTATAACAGCTGAACAATTATTTTCACTGTACATTGAACTAAACATGGAACATTTCTTCTTCTTCATCTTCACCACCTGTTAAAAAAACGTTTTTGGTTTTTTTTTCCAGGTGGTTGACGCACGCTCTCTGTCCGCTGGTGGGAGTGTGCTCACCTGTGTGTGCGCGCATGTGTGTGTGTGTGTGTGCATTTGTGAGAGTGTGTGTGTGTGTGTGTGTGTGTGTGTGTGTGCATTTATGTGTGCACGCATGTGTCCGTGTGTATGTGTGTGTGTGCATTTGTGAGAGTGTGTGTGTGTGTGTGCGCACGCACTTCGGAGTGGAACTCCACCGTGCGTGAGAGCAGAGGAGAATTGTAAAGGCACCCATGTAGAGCAGATGAGGTGGCGTGGTGCAGATAAGATCAATAACATAAAGTATAGAGCTGTTCTGTGGGAACAGTAACCTTAGAGGACTTCTGTTGTGATGCTCCCGTTATGATGGCAGGGGAAACGCAGAGTCATTCATGTTATAATGTTTGTTTCCATGGTACCATGAGTGTCTGTGAGAGTGTTGTTAGTGTGTTAGTGTGTGTGTGTGTGTGTGTGTGTGTGGTACTCTCATTATCCCATAATGACAAAAATCACGAGGGCTTTACAGGAAACACATGGTGTGTGTGTGTGTGTGTGTGTGTGTGTGTGTGTGTGTGTATGTGTGTGTGTGTTTCATTAACCCTGTTTAGTGTGTGGACGGTGTGACACACTGATATGGGTCAGAAACACCGACACCTGCCCTAATGAACCAAAGCTCACCGTCATGCCTCCACTCTCACTGTGTTTGGAGGAGACATGGCGGGGACAGCAGGTGAATAAACCCGGAACACAAACTCATCAGTGTGTTGTGTTTGCGCCGATATGACACACAGAACCTAGTGTTTAACATGATGTAAACACACATGTTACCAGACCTGCTGACATCAGTTTACACAGGAAGGAGTCTTAAATTACGATATTTCTAAACGGACTCTGGTCCCGTCACTGTCATCGCGGTAGCTACTAGCTAAAGTTAGCCGCTGAGCTCACCTCCCCAGATCCCGATCTTCAGCTGGGACTTGTCCAGGTTCTCCACGTAGTCTCCGATGAACCTGTTGAGCAGGTCGCTAACAAGAGACTCGAAGACCATGTCTGACAGCTCTGGGTCGGACCCTGCTGTCGGGTCACCGTCTGTCTTCACCTGATTTCCGGTTCTGATGAGCAACTGTCACGGATCGACTCTCTCTGGGATCGACTGCTGTGTTCGATCGATTAGTGCTGTCTCTGTGTTGATTACAAACGGTGACTGAAGGAGAGAGTCGATCGGTCAGCTGATGAGGAAGTGACTGTTTATTATCTCTGTCATCACGTGACGGCGGTGAAACGTCAGGGAACAACAACATGATGTCAGTGAAGAAAGACAACACGCACTCTCAAAAAAGAAGAAACAAGTCTGGAGGTGCTGCTCGGCCACAGAGCAACAGTATAAACAAGAAAAAGCCAGCAACACTCGGTGTCCTTCGTTACAAACTTTTAATACCTCACTGGTACAGGCGATCAAACACACAGACCGGTTTGGACAAGTGTCTTCCTCAGTGTGTGAAATGACAGAAAACAGGGTGAGACATGCAAAAATAACCTGCATTCCCAATCTCACAGCTGCATGGCATTAGACAATCACCAGAGCACCAAGCAGAATCCTGATAATCATAGAAAATCATCTCATAGAAGAGAAAAAAGAAAAAAGTACAAAACATGTATCAGTAGGTATTAAATAGACCAATATCGAGAAAACATATCTACAATATAAAGTGCCTAAGAGTAATAAATATTTACTGAGTACCCCCCAAAAAATATAAATATATACAAAATACTGCCTGGCAGCAAATGGTACAGTAAAAATATATATAAAGTGCCACAGGTCAAAGCAGTAGAACATAACGTAAATGGACCTGCATTTGTATAGCGTCTTTCTAGTCATCTAGTGACCACTCAAAGCGCTTTTACACTATGACTCACGTTCACCCATTCACACACACATTCATACACTGGTGGCCGAGGCTACCATTCAAGGTGGCACCTACTCAGTTTTTAAACACACTCACACATGGAACATGGGGTTCAGTATCTTGCTCAAGGGTACTTCGACATGCAGCCTGGAGGAGCCGGGATCGAACCGCTGATCTTTCGATAGGTGGACGACCCGCTCTGCCTCTGAGCCACAGCCGCCCCTCATCATAATAATAATATGATTATAATATATATAAATAATATAATTGAGCCAGAGCCAGATCAGACCTGTTACGGTCTGGGAGGCAGACACCGTCTCCACATTTAAGACTAGACTTAAGACTTTCCTCTTTGATAAAGCTTATAGTTAGGGCTGGCTCAGGCTTGCCCTGTACCAGCCCCTAGTTAGGCTGACTTAGGCCTAGTCTGCCGGAGGACCCCCCTATAATACACCGGGCTCCCTCTCTCTCCCTCTCCCCCCCTCTCTCTCTCTCTCTCTCTCTCTCTCATCCTATTACTGCATCTTGCTAACTTGGCCATTCTGGATGTCACTAACTCAGCTTCTTCTCTGGAGCCTTTGTGCTCCATTAACTCATACCACAGCGGTGCCTGGACAGCGTGACATGTGTGGTTGTGCTGCTGCCGTGGTCCTGCCAGATGCCTCCTGCTGCTGCTGCCATCATTAGTCATTAGTCATACTTCTACTGCTATTATACACATATGACTATTGTCACACAAGTATACTGTCAGATATTAATACATACTTTCAACATATTGTACCACAGTAGCCAGAACTATAACTATAATATTATTACTTTTATTAATGTTGTTGTAAGCTACTGTCATTACCTGCATCTCTCTCTCTCTCTCTCTCTCTCTCTCTCTCTCTCTCTCTGTCTCATTGTGTCATATGGATTACTGTTAATTTATTATGCTGATCTGTTCTGTACGACATCTATTGCACGTCTGTCCGTCCTGGAAGAGGGATCCCTCCTCAGTTGCTCTTCCTGAGGTTTCTACCGGGTTTTTTTTCCCCATTAAAGGGTTTTTTGGGGAGTTTTTCCTTATCCGCTGTGAGGGTCCAAAGGACAGAGGGATGTCGTATGCTGTAAAGCCCTGTGAGGCAAATTGTGATCTGTGATATTGGGCTTTATAAATAAAATTGATTGATTGATTGAAAATTGACAGACATGAGGCACATTATATTTCAAACTGTGTTTATGAACACGTCGTCGACATTTAAGGAAAGAAAGTGCAGGTAACATACAGTGACATTTATAACCTACAGAACTCCTGAGACCGAGCAAACACCTGGAGACTAAACTAACCTGATGCTAATGACTAAATGGTCCCAACACATTTATTCCATCAGTCTGAACTCTGGTTTCACAGGTGAGATAGTAAAAACAGAAACACATGGCAGCACAGCATAAACAGATCTGAGTGTAACTGGTTCAGAAGTCACCGGCTGTTTAAAGTGTTCATGCTTTAACATATTTGTAGTTACTGCTGCTGCAGACTCTTTTTGAAAACAGACACAGATAGAAACATTTTCACACAGTTATCAGTCTCGTTCCACCTGCAGACTTCTGCAGACCTCTGCACACTCTGCACACTCTGTACAGTCTGCACACTCTTTACACTCTGTACACTCTGCACACTCTTTACACTCTGTACACTATGCACACTCTGCACACTCTTTACACTCTGTACACTCTGTACAGTCTGCACACTCTGTACACTCTTTACACTGTGCACACTATTTACACTCTGTACACTCTTTACAGTCTGTACACTCTTTACACTCTGTACACTCTGCACACTATGTACAGTCTGCACAGTCTGTACACTCTTTACACTCTGCGCACTCTGCACACTCTGTACACTCTGCACACCCTGTACACTCTGCACACTCTTTACAGTCTATACACTCTGCACACTCTTTACAATCTGTACACTCTGCACACTCTGCACACTCTGCGCACTCTGCACACTCTTTACACTCTGTACACTCTGCACACTTTACACTTTGCACACTCTGCACACTCTTTACAGTCTATACACTCTGCACACTCTTTACACTCTTTACACTCTGTACACTATGCACACTCTTTACACTCTGTACACTCTTTACACTCTGCGCACTCTTTACACTCTGTACACTCTGTACAGTCTGCACACTCTGTACACTCTGCACACCCTGTACACTCTGCACACTCTTTACAGTCTATACACTCTTTACACTCTGCGCACTCTGCACACTCTGTACAGTCTGCACACTCTTTACACTCTGTACAGTCTGCACACTCTGTACACTCTTTACACTGTGCACACTATTTACACTCTGTACACTCTTTACAGTCTGTACACTCTGCACACTCTGTACAGTCTACACACTCTGTACACTCTTTACACTCTGTACACTCTGCGCACTCTGCACACTCTGTACACTCTATACACTCTGCACACACTTTACAGTCTGTACACTCTGCACACTCTGCGCACTCTGCACACTCTTTACACTCTGTACACTCTGCACACTTTACACTTTGCACACTCTGCACACTCTTTACAGTCTATACACTCTGCACACTCTTTACACTCTGTACACTCTGCACACTCTTTATAGTCTATACACTCTGCACACTCTTTACACTCTGCGCACTTTACACTTTGCACACTCTTCACACTCTGCGCACTCAGCACACTCTGTACACTCTGCACACTCTGTACACTCTGCATACTCTTTACACTCTGTAAAGTATGCACACTCTTCACACTCTGCACACTCTGTACACTCTTCACACTCTGCACACTGATGATGATGATGATAAAACTGTTCAGTTTTTACCTTTATAACATGATGTCTTTAGTTTCATATATGTGAGAGGGAACCTGTTACTGCGTGTCACTAACTCGGCCATTCTGCATGTCACTGACTCGGCTTCTTCTCCAGAGCCTTTGTGCTCCACTGTCTCTCAGATTAACTCATATCACAGCGGTGCCTGGACAGCGTGACGTGTGTGGTTGTGCTGCTGCCGTGGTCCTGCCAGATGCTTCCTGCTGCTGCTGCCATCATTAGTCATTAGTCATACTTCTACTGTTATTATACACATATGACTATTGTCACACATGTATACTGTCAGATATTAATACATACTTTCAACATATTGTACCACAGTAGCCAGAACTATAACTATAATATTATTACTTTCATTAATGTTGTTGTAAGCTACTGTCATTACCTGCATCTCTCTCTCTCTCTCTCTCTCTCTCTCTCTTTCTCATTGTGTCATATGGATTACTGTTAATTTATTATGCTGATCTGTTCTGTACGACATCTATTGCACGTCTGTCCGTCCTGGAAGAGGGATCCCTCCTCAGTTGCTCTTCCTGAGGTTTCTACCATTTTTTTCCCAGTTAAAGGGTTTTTTGGGGAGTTTTTCCTGATCAGCTGTGAGGGTCATAAGGACAGAGGGATGTCGTATGCTGTAAAGCCCTGTGAGGCAAATTGTGATTTGTGATATTGGGCTTTATAAATAAAATTGATTGATTGATTGATTGATTGATTGATTACACTCAGACAGCTTCAGAGGATGGTACCTACGACAGAGAGGGTCAGTGGGAGTGCTTACCTCGGACCAGGATACGGCACATATAGCTGTTTTCTGTAGATTCTGTGATTTCATCAGATAACATGGAGAGGTGTTTCACCATGAAACATTACAGTCATGTATCTGAGGCTCCAGTTAAGACGTGTCTGAGGTTAAAGGTGCTTTAAGTGACTACAGTCAGCTTAAAAATAAGTCATCATATTTGGACAGTTTCTTTGTCAGTTCATCAAAATGATACGTGAAGCTTAAAAATTCTTTAGTATGTGTCCCCAGGAATTTGGTGGAATTCAGTCTGTCAGTGACGTGAATATTTATTCTGATACAAACATGTTCATGTTTTTTTCTTTATTTCAACTGGATCGAAAAATAATGAAGCTCGTCTTCCTTATACTGGAGGATCATTTGTTGCATTTAAACCTTGAACCCACCTTCATATCCACCTCCATCAGTTCTTTGTTTAAAATGTGTTTTAGATTATTCAGATTTTTATGAGATGAAAAGAAATTTGTATCATCAGCCAATAAAACTTTGTGTCGACTGCAGGAGGAATTCATAAAATCATTGATACACAGTGTGAAGAGGAGCGGTACCAGTCATCAAAATCATATAAACTAAAATACACACTGACTTTAAACACATGTAACTTCCTGTGTAAACAGGATGTTTAATGTCAGATAAAATGTGACAGGTTTTACTATCATATAAATATGTTACATGTGAAGTCAGATTTATGTATTTGTGGATCCATTTTTTACAGGTGAAGCTGTTTGAATGTTACAGGGTGAATTATTCAGCAGTGACACATCTGATGGGTCAAATGTACATTTGTAATGTTGAGTATTATAACACGGTTGCCAACTTTTCAAAAAACCTTGGAGTGAGATTCAGCGGGGCCGACCACAATTTTGTTGTTTGAGCCAACGCATAAAATGTTTGTTTGTCAACTGATCTGGTAGATGTGATCCTGATCCCCCGCATCCTAACGGATTTTTGGGGCGCCTGCTGGAAATAGATAGGGCCTAATACCTAACATACAAATACCATACAGAGAGAGACAATGGTGGTACTGTGGGGGTCTGGGGGTCATCCCCCAGAAAAATTTGGACGTGGTAGAAGTGATTTCCTGCATTCTGGTGGGTTTAGGGGTAGCATTCTGGAGATGGGCAATACCTACATTCATTCAAAGCCACCCTGACTTGCAGGGCCTTCACAAGTGAACCTGCATTCAGCTCAGAGTGACTGAACTTAAAACCAGAAACTAGGACTTGACTATGTGGTGTATACTGTGTTACTTTGTAGACACAAAACCCATTTTGGATTTAAAGCAAAATAATTCATGGTTGAAATGGTTGAATATATTTTGATTAAGATTTAACTAAAATATTATTTTGGGAATAATAATATATTTTGTTTATTATTGTAGTCTAAAGAGCATTTCATGATATATTTCTAGACTATGCAAGAGTGCCTAGACCTAGGCCATTTCATCTCATTTTTGACATTTACAAAGCTTTCCAAATGCCTTTTGACATAGCCGTAGAAATTAATCGCAAAGTCACTTTTATGCTATAGATATTTTTTCTCAGCCAGTTATAATCTCTCCTCATCTGTGAGGACCCTGCATGATCATCCTTTCTGGCCTCTGGTCCACTGTCTCCCCCCGACCCTGCTCTTTATATTGTGGCAATAAAGAATAAACAAATATGTGCAAAGCAATAGTGAGCACAAGTTCTTATTAAGGAGGAGTGGGTTTTTTCCAAGTATGAAACTAGCTAGCAAGCGATTCAGTACAGGTAACAATAACATTAGTGTTCTTGTTAACTAGCTTAACTTGATATATTGGCATCTATTAATTAGTCATCATTTAGCTTACATTATCTACATGCAACAGCATCACTCAACTTACACAGTTTGTTTGGAAGAAACTGTGCAAAGTTTTTTGCTTCTTGTTGGCTGGTTTGCTGAACATAATTAACACACAGCAGCACACGTCTCGTCTGTGCAATTGATTCACATCACAACAGGACAGCGTGGTCGGCTGACTGTTTTTTTTTGTTGTTGTTTTTTTTTCCCCGTTAAAGGGTTTTTTGGGGAGTTTTTCCTGATCAGCTGTGAGGGTCCTAAGGACAGAGGGATGTCGTATGCTGTAAAGCCCTGTGAGGCAAATTGTGATTTGTGATATTGGGCTTTATAAATAAAATTGATTGACTGTGAGACTACAGCTGCACAGTCCAAGCAAATATGGACTGCGCACCAATCAGAGGGTAGTTTTCCACAGAAACATTTGGCTGCACTCCATTTCACTCAACCGGTACGCCGGTCAGGCAGAGTCTGCCCTTCTCCTCTCCCCTCTCTGAAGTCTGGCTGCAAACTTCCAACTTCTTCAACTCCGCCCACCTGGCGTGCCGGCTGTTTGAAATTAATTTAAAATACTCAGCTGCCAGCCTTTTTTCCAGCGTTTGTCGCTGGTGTGAGAATTGGTTGGGCAGAGTGAGAGCTTGAGACGGAAGGTGATTGCATGTGTCACACACCAGATGCGTGAGAGTTGGCAACCCTGATTACAATTCCACAAAATTTGGTTCAGTTGTTTTTACCTGACACTCTCAGGCCTCTGTACTCAACATGTGGAACATTTGATAACCAGTCCCTGTGCCCCTACTTTCACCTATGGAACTACCAAACAAATCTACCTACAGGTATTTAATAAAGTAATCTGAATCTGAATCTGTGGGGGTTCCCCACCTTTAAAGGGGCGTCTCCCACCTTACCTCTCCCCTTTTGCTGCTGTACTCTGTGGGGGAGGGGCTGGAGTTTGTATGGTTGTGAATGACGGAGGATTTTATTTTTGCCACTTCCTGTCAGGAATAAACAGAGATCACCTCCGAAGATTTCCACGATCTGAGCATCTTTATACATCACCAGAGTCCACCGGTTGCATCAGTACATTTGTGAATCACTTCCTCTCAGTTTGTGGGTCATGTGACGTGTGTGACTTCCTGTTGGTTTGTTTAGTTTAGTCCATTTCCTGTCGCAGCAGATCTGTAAAAAAAAAAAAAAAAAGCTCTGTGTGAGGTGCACTTTACTGACCACATCAGCAGGTGGCGACGTTCCCTCACATGAGCTGACAGAACATCAGTGAGGGTTTTTGACTTCAATAATTTGTGATGTGTGATTGAAGTGTTTCCTTCATCTGTTTAATCAGTGAAATGAAGTCCGATAAAAAAAAAATGTGGTGCAGTAAAGAGTTAAATACTCAGATGTGTAGATGAGGAGCAGGAAACACACACACACACACACACACACACACACACACACTCACAGAGTGTCATTACCTCTGATATGAACTCAAGTACTGTACATGTATTTATTTGACAGTCACATGAAACTGTTTCACACATTTATACCTTCCAGGGTTTAGTTACAAACAGACGGACACAGGCTGTCAGGTCTGACCAGAGCCACTGATCCATATCATCACATACAGACATATAAGAGACATAAAGGACAGTGTGTCAGTGTCCCCGCTCTGTGACAAGTTTCTTTAAGTTTCCTTCAGCCGTCTCTGTTTCAAAGACATGTGACATGTGTTTCCTCCAATCAGCAGCAGCTGTGTAGATAAAGCTGTCTGAACTTCTGAGGAGGAGAACTGTTGATCCGGATTGAGGGAACTGTCAGAGGAGCACTTTGAGGAACTCCTGAACCCGACCAGTTCTGACTGGTTCTGACCAGGTGTAGTTGAACTGGTCTGGTTCCAGACTGCAGCTGCTCAGATGATTTTGCTTTAGGCTTTTCATAATTAGCACTGCAGTGATGATGATGATGGTGATGATGGTGATGCTGGTGATGGTGATGATGATGGTGATGATGATGATTGTGATTGTGATTGTGATTGTGATTGTGATGATGATGATGGTGATGGTGATGGTGATGATGGTGATGATGATGATGATGGTGAAGAAGAAGCTCAGCACTGACCTGCAGCAGCTCACCTGATAAACCCTGTTACTATGGTAACAGGCTGAAACAGGAAGTGTCAGCGGGTTGTTGTTGTTGTTGAGGACGAGCACGTCTTATTAGAGGTCATTTCCTGCTGATGGACTGTAATCACTCATCAGGTCAGCTGATTGGTGCTGAGTGCAGCGGTGATGTCATCAGTGTGTCACAGTTCAGAGAATCTGCGCCATGTTTGCAGAGACGAGGATGAGGAGGACAAAGAGTTCAATGAAGCAGCTGATGGATGAAGCAGCTGATCTAATGTTCCTCAATCAAACAAGCCGACGAGGTCATTACTGAGGTAAACAACAACAAATAATAACAATAATAACAACATCAGTGGACGCCTGACAGGAAACGCTCTGATTCACCGTCTCATTAAAGAACACACAGACACTCCATATATTTATATCAACACAGAGAACAGGAAACTGATGAGACTGACTTCCTGTCATCATCATCAGAGTAACTACATCGTCAGCTCAGGACAGGACAGACGTGTGTCCCAGAGTCTCGCTGTAAACATGGACACAAACACATGAACAGAAACAAAGCATAAAAAGGAACTGAGTATTAAAGGTGAGTCATAAAATTACACACAGGCAGAAGCTTCAGTGATCAGAGCAGCGAAGAGTTAACACTGTGACACAGTGAAGGTTTGAGTCGATGTCTGACATGTTGGAGCTCTGTGAAACTTTAAAGGCCTCGGTACAGTTCAGGTGAACTCCTCTGGAAACACTTTGGAGGAAACTCAGTGTCCTCACTGTCAGTCAACTCATTTTAGGACCGAACTGTGGTTCAGAGAATTTGAACTTTTCCCCTCTCTGCCTGCTTCGCTCATATAAACTGGACATCCCAGAATAATCTCTGTAGGACTGTGATGATGGAAAGTAAAACAGCTGACGAGCCACAGAAGCTGATTTGACTCTCTGCAGACAGTCTGACCTCTGGGGGGCGCTGTAGAGTCCCTTTGATAACAAGTCCTTCATCCTGACTGCCATCATCATCATCCTCACCTCAGCACAGTAACTGGTGAGTTTAAACCTCAGACAGACACTGAGCTGAACTCAGGTGTTCAGAGTTGGATGATGATTGGTTCTTATGATGTTGTCTCCTGTGTCTGATGAGCTGAGGACAAATGTCCACCCTGCTGGACAATAAACAGTTATTCTACCTTCTATAATTACTGTGTAAATGGGATCAATAGTGAGACGTGAGAGTGAATGTTTGACTGTCAGGAGAAGTCGCTGTCAGTGAAAACTGTGAAGTTTGGTCTCAAACTTGTGACTTGGTGTTTGTTGGAGCTCTGAGGCTACACTCAGTCTGACTCCAGTTTAAACCTGTTAAACACACAGCTACAGGCCAGCTGTGGATCAGAGGTACAGTGGGTCATACACTAATCAGAAGATCAGAGGTTCAATCCTCAGCTCCTCCACTGTGCATGTTGAAGTGTCCTTTGGCAGTTCCTGAACAACAAACTGCTCCTGATGGCTTATTATCAGTGTGTGAACGAGACATGAAGCATTAAAGTGCTTAGAGAAGATTAGAAAGGATCTGTACAAGTGCAGGTCCATTTACAAGGTGACAAATATATTCATATATATATATATATATATATATATATATATATATATATGTGTGTGTGTGTGTGTGTGTGTGTGTGTATGTATATATACACAAAATCACCTTCTCAGGGTGCTATCTGTATCACCCTCAAGCTCAGGTCCTCTACCAGAGGCCTGGGAGTTTGAGGGTTCTGCACAGTATCTTAGCTGTTCCTAGGACTGCACACTTCTGGACCGAGGCTTCAGATGTTCCTGGAATCTGCTGGAGCCACTCTCCCAGTTTGGGGGGCACTGTGCCGAGTGCTCCTACTACCACTGGCACCACGTCAACTTTGACCTTCCACATCTGTTCCAGCTGTTCTTTCAACCCGTAACACTTCTCCACCTTTTTGTGTTCCTTCTCTCTGATGTTGTTGTCGCCTGGTATCGCCACATCTTCCACCACTGCCCTCTTCTGGTGGTTGTCAAACACCACTATGTCCGGTTGGTTAGCCAGCAGCTGTTTATCAGTCTGGAAGCTGAAGTCCCACAGGATCTTAGCCCTGTTGTTCTCCACCACCTTTGGTGGTGTGTCCCATTGGGATTTGGGTACTTCAGGTCCATTCTCGGTACAGATGTTCCTGTGCACTATCCCAGCCACTTGGTTGTGCCTCTCCATGTACGCTGATCCTGCTGGCGTCTTACACCTGCCACTATGTGCTGGACCATCTCAGGGGCATCTCTGCACAGCCTGCACCTTGGACTTGGGCTGGAACCCTCCATGCATGGTGAGGAGCTTTCTTGTCTTGATATCAGTGGCTTCTGTCTCCTCCTTTGGCTAGCTTATGATCCCAGCTGGGTATCTGATGACTGGTAGTGCGTACATGTTGATGGCTCGGACCTTGTTCTGGCCATTCAGCTGACTCCTCAGGACTTGCCTTACTCTCTGGAGGTATTTGGTTGTGGTCGACTTCCTTGCGGCCTCCTCATGATTTCCATTATGATCTGTATGTTTAAGCAGGATCAAAACCAAACAAGGCGAAGCAGCCTTTAGTTTCTATGCTCCCCGCCTGTGGAACAAACTTCCAGAATATCAGAGGTCGGCTGAAACTGTCAGCTCATTTAAATCAGGGCTTAAAACATTACTATTTACTGCAGCTTACCAGTGAACTAGATATGTAACTTATTGTTAGGATAATCTGTAGCTATTGTTTTTATATTTGTCTGCTGTTGCTTTTGCTTTATGTTTGCTTTGTAAATGCATTTTCTGCACTGCTTTTAACTATTTATTGTCTTGCTTTTAACTTTTGTTTTTAATGATCTATTGTTCCTTTAATGTTTTATTTATTTATTTATTTTTTTTTAAAGATATACTTTTGGGCATTTTTGCCTTTAATGGATAGGACAGCCAAGTGTGAAAGGGGGACAGAGAGAGGGCCACAGGCTGGACTCGAACCCGGGCGCCTGCTCTACCACTAAGCCACCGACGCCCCACCTTTAATGTTTTATTTTAATGTATTTCCATGTGAAACTGTACGTGGGCAATATATATATATATATATATATATATATATATATATATATATATATATGTATTAACAATCCCCCCCATACACACACACACACACACTCACACTCACACATACACACACACATATGTGTGTGAGTGTGTGTGTGTGTGTACAAGCAGGCCAAAAATGTATGTTGAAAAAAACAACAATGCTCAACAAACAAAGAAGACACAGACTCAGCGAAACTTTGTTTTTGTCTCGTTGACATTAAAAATATTTTATAAATAATCTATTAAACATGATAGTTAACACTGACGGTAACTTTACATTCTGATTATAATCAGATGATGTCATTTACCAGCAGTACACACACACACCAACATATACAGTTTAAATTAATATCAGCCTCCATCTGATGAAGGTCACTCCCCACCCCTGCAGGTCATGTGACCTCCTCCCCTCCTTTAAATAAGCGGTCGTCCCCTCAGAGAGACAAAGACAACAAAGACGAGTCACAGTGACAGGTGAGTCACCTCCTCTCTCTCTCTCTGCCATATCAATATATTTACTCTGAGTTTTTTTAAATCTATGTAACATGATGTCATAATGATGATGTCATAATAATCTGTAATAATGTGATGATGTAATGTCTTCTGTTGTTCCTGTTGTTTAAAACAAACACATCACAGGTGAGTTCATGATGAAAACAGTTACTTTTTAATAAGTCGTATATATTTTTATTTATAATATGTATAATTAAACTACAGGAAACATAACTGTGTGTTTCACATGTGTTTAACATGTAACTTTATATGGTGTTTAGTGTCACAGCTGCTCTTCATCCTGTTGTATGAAACATGATCAATTAAATATAATAACTGTTTATATGTCTTAATATGTTAATGATTTAATGAGTCTATAAAACACTTTTTAAATCTCTAAACTGGTGACAGGAAACATTCACTTCCTGTTTGTGTTAAAAAACTCGTTCATGTTCAAAGTCCTTCAGTCTGACTGTTACCATGGTGATGCTGATGATGATGATGGTGATGATGATGATGATGGTGATGATGATGATGGTGATGGTGATGATAATGATGGTGATGCTGATGATGATGATGGTGATGATGATGATGATGATGATGGTCATGATAATGATGGTGATGATGGTGATGATAATGATGATGGTGGTGATGATGATGGTAGTGATGGTGATGGCGATGATGATGATGATGATGATGATGGTGATGATGGTGATGATGATGGTGATGATGATGGTGATGGTGATGTGGTGATGGTGATGATGATGATGATGATGATGGTGATGATGGTGATAATGATTATGGTGATGGTGATGATGATGGTGATGGTGATGATGATGATGATTATGATGATGATGATGGTGATGGTGATAATGATGGTGATGATGATGGTGATGATGGTGATGATGATGATGATGATGGTGATGATGGTGATGATGATGATGGTGATGATGGTGATGGTGATGATGATGATGGCGATGATGGTGATGGTGATGATGATGATGATGATTATGATGATGATGATGGTGATGGTTGTGGTGGTGATGATGATGGTGATGATGGTGATGGTGATGGTGATGATGATGATGATGATGATGGTGATGATGGTGATGGTGATGATGATGGTGATGGTGATGATGATGATGATTATGATGATGATGATGATGGTGATGGTTATGGTGGTGATGATAATGATGGTGATGATAATGATGATGGTGATGATGGTGATGGTGATGATGATGATGATTATGATGATGATGATGATGATGATGGTGATGGTTATGGTGGTGATGATAATGATGGTGATGATAATGATGATGGTGGTGATGGTGATGGTGGTGATGGTGATGATGGTGATGATGATGATGGTGATGATGGTGGTGATGGTGATGGTGGTGATGGTGATGATGGTGATGATGATGATGGTGATGGTTGCGGTGGTGATGATGATGATGGTGATGATGATGATGATGATGATGGTGATGATGATGATGATGATGATGATGGTGATGGTGGTATGGTATTGTGTATTGTTTGTACATGTTTGCTCTTTAAAGGAGAAGCTCTCCTATCTCGTCGTACAGGAATGCATAATGACAATAACGGCTATTCTATTCTATGATGGTGATGATGATGGTGATGATGATGATGATGATGATGATGCCTCATTGATCCAAACAGACGATCAGCACTTTATAAACTGTTCCTCGTCAACAGTCCGTCACACCGACCATTCTTTATAAGTTCAACATGAATCAGTGAATCAGTAACTGATGAACAGGAAGTCATGATGTGGATGAACTGTTCTACAGACAAACTAACTCCAGACTAGTTCAGACACACTGATGTCTGATTGTTCTCTAACAATGATGATCATTAATCTGTCAGAACTTTGTCAATGACATCACTCTGTTTCTGTTTCAGACACTGTTAGAGGAGGAGCTGAGGATTGTGGGTCTTCTTCTTGTTTGTTTTCTTCTCGTATGCCGACTGCAGGATGTTCGGCTCTGTGCTGCTCTGCTGCATCTCCTTTAGTCTGCTGCGTCTCTCTTCTTCTCTGGTTCATGGAAACATCCAGCTGGATGATGGTCCGGCCGCCGCCCGCCGCACCGACACCTCCTACCTGTCAGACATTGGTCAGTAACATCCGTCCAATCAGAGAGCTCCACCCACCAACTCACCTGTCACCTGACACACCTCTGCAGGCCTGAAAAGATTTAGCTTAAACCTGTTTTCTACCCAAGTTACTGGTGTGTGTGTGTGTGTGTGTGTGTGTGTGTGTGTGTGTGTGTGTACGTGTGTGTGTGTATGTGCGTGTGTACATGGGTTTATCACTGTAAACACAGGAAAACCAGCAGACAGTACATGATACACTCCATCAGAGGGTATCATGCAGACCTGTACACCTCTGTGTGTGTGTGTGTGTGTGTGTGTGTGTGTGTGTCATGTTGTGGTAGCGAGTGCTGACATATTGTGGTAAGCGAGTTGTGTCAGTTGTGTCCAGTGTTTCTGTGACAGCGTCTCTGTGCTGCTCTGGTGAATTCTACTAGCCTGCTTTCTGCTTTCTCACTTCAGTTGCTTTAACATCTGCTTCAAGTCTTAACCCACACTGGTTCTGTTTAAGCACTTATAGCTCTCCACCTTTTTATGACTTCCCTGCTAATCTCTTAGCTGTTGTTTGCACATTATTAGCCTTGTTAGATACATTAGCTTTACAATTAGCGATGGCTTCTCCTTCTGCTCTTTCTTGCTTGGTGTGCCAAATGTTCAGTTATGCCTCTGCCTGCTTTAGCGACAGTGGTAATTCTAACACATGTAGCTTATTTGCTGTGTTGGTGGCAAGGCTTAGTGAATTAGAAGCGCGGCTCCGCACCATGGAAAATCACTCGGTAGCTGTGGTAGTTAGCCAGTCCCCTGTAGCCGGTGTGGAGCCACATAGCATAGCCTCTGCTAGCAGTCTTCCGGTAACACCCGCTCAGCCGGGAGGCTGGGTAACTGTCCATGAGAAGCGTAGCTCCAGACCGAAGCCCACGGCTCACCACCAGCCTGTTCACGTTTCTAATCACTTTTCCCCACTCAGCGACACACCCACTGAGGATAAAACTCTGGTTATTGGCCGCTCTATTCTGAGGAACGTGAAGTTAGCAACACCAGCGGCCATAGTCAAATGTATCCCTGGGGCCAGAGCGGGGCAACATTGAATCTAATTTAAAACTGCTGGCTAAAGCTAAACGTAGATTCAGTAAGATTGTTATTCACGTTGGCAGCAATGACACCTGGTTACGCCAATAGGAGGTCACTAAAATTAATATTGCCTCGGTGTGTGAATATGCAAAAACGATGTCGGACTCCATAGTTTTCTCTGGACCCCTCCCAAATCTGACCAGTGATGACATGTTTAGCCGCATGTCATCATTTAATCGCTGGCTGTCCAGGTGGTGTCCAGCAAACAATGTGGGTTTCGTTAATAATTGGCAAACTTTCTGGGGAAAACCTGGTCTTATTACGAGAGACGGCATTCATCCCACTTTGGATGGAGAAATCTGGCAAAGTTTATTTGTAATTCAAAACCGTGACAACCCAGAGTTGAGATCAGGACTCAGAGTCGCAGTCCTATACGCGTCTCTGAGCTTTGAGTGCAGTTACCCACCCATAGTTTTATACAACCGGTGTCTGTCCCCCGACCACCTAAATTATTTAAATCTAAAATTAAACAAAGAGGAGTTGTGCATAACAACCTCATAAAAATTAAAACCTCTTCTGTGACAGAAAGACAAAACAGGAGAATTAAATGCGGACTGTTAAATATCAGGTCTCTATCGTCTAAAGCAGTGTTAGTAAACAAATTAGTATCAGATAATCACATTGATTTACTCAGTCTCACTGAAACCTGGCTGTGTCAAGATGAATATGTTAGTCTAAATGAGTCCACTCCTCCCAGTCATAATAATACCCACATTCCTCGAGGCAGCGGCCGAGGAGGGGGAGTTGCAGCCATTTTTAACTCTAGTCTGTTAATCAGCCCTAAACCTAAACTAGATTATAATTCATTTGAAAGCCTCGTTCTTAGTCTTTTACATCCGACCTGGAAAACCTCGCAGCCACTTTTATTTGTTATAGTGTATCGTGCTCCTGGCCCGTATTCTGAATTTGTATCTGAATTGACGTTGATAATGACTCTCTGGCTACCGCATTTATCTCATTATTACACTCCATTGGCTTCAGTCAGGGTGTATATGAACCCACTCACTGTTTTAACCATACCTTCGATCTAGTTCTGACGTATGGAATTAAAATTGATAACCTAACAGTCTTTCCACAGAATCCCTCGCTATCGGATCATTATTTGATTACTTTTGATTTCTTTTTACTCGATTACACGCCACTCAGCAACAGTTACTATACTAGATGTTTATCAGATAGTGCTGTCGCAAAATCTGAGGAACTTATTCCTCCGTTGTTAAATTTAATACCATGTCCTTCAGTAACAGAGGTTTCCTGTACCGACTTTAACCTCTCCCGAATTGATCATCTTGTCGATAGCGCCGTAGGCTCACTGCGAACAACACTCGACTCTGTAGCTCCTCTTAAAAAGAAGTTAACAAAGTAAAGAAAGTTCGCTCCTTGGTATGACTCTCAAACCCGTAAGTTAAAACAAATATCGCGAAAATTTTAAAGGAATTGGCGATTAACCAAACTGGAAGAATCTTGTTTAATCTGGGTAGACAGTCTCAAAACTTATAAGAGGGGCCTCCGCAATGCCAGAGCAAACTATTACTCAGAATTAATAGAAGAAAACAAGAACAACCCCAGGTTTCTTTTCAGCACTGTAGCCAGGCTGACTGAGAGTCAGAGCTCTATTGAGCCTTGTATTCCTTTAGCCCTTAGCAGTAATGATTTTATGAGCTTTTTTAAAGACAAACTTCTATTAGAGGCAAAATTCATGACCTCCTGCCCTCAGATAGTACCTATCTAACCTCGACCACAGCTATAAGACCTAATATATATTTACATTGCTTCTCCCCGATTTCTCTTCAAGAATTGACCGCAGTGATTTCTTCATCTAAATCATCAACGTGTCTCTTAGACCCCATCCCAACTAGGCTACTTAAGGAGGTCTTTCCTGTAGTTAACACTCATATATTAGATATGATCAATATATCCTTATTAACAGGCTATGTACCACAGTCTTTTAAGGTAGCTGTAATTAAACCTCTCCTAAAAAAGCCCACCCTGGATCCAGAGGTGTTAGCCAACTATAGACCAATATCTAATCTTCCCTTTATGTCAAAGATCCTTGAGAAAGTAGTCGCAGACCAGCTGTGTGATTTTCTCCATGATAATAATTTATTTGAGGAATTTCAGTCAGGATTTAGAGTGCATCATAGCACTGAGACAGCACTAGTTAAAATTACAAATGACCTTCTGATTGCTTCAGACAAAGGACTTGTCTCTGTACTTGTTTTATTAGATCTTAGTGCAGCGTTTGACACAATTGACCATCAAATTCTACTGCAGAGACTGGATCACTTAATTGGCCTAAAAGGTTCAGCACTAAGCTGGTTTAAATCTTATTTATCTGATCGTTTTCAGTTTGTTGACGTTCATAATGAATCATCCTTACGTACCAAAGTTTGTTTTGGAGTTCCGCAAGGTTCTGTGCTCGGACCAATCCTATTTACTCTATATATGCTTCCTTTAGGTAACATCATTAGAAATCACTCTATAGATTTCCATTGTTATGCGGATGATACACAGTTGTATTTATCGATGAAGCCAGAAGAAAGTAATCAATTAACTAAACTCCATAACTGCCTTAAAGACATAAAAACCTGGATGAGCACAAATTTCCTGATGTTAAATTCAGACAAAACTGAAGTTATTGTTCTTGGCCCCAAACAACTCAGAGACTCTTTATCTGATGACATAGTTTCTCTAGATGGCATTGCTCTGGCCTCTAGCACTACCGTAAGAAACCTCGGAGTAACATTTGATCAAGATTTGTCTTTTAATTCATATTTAAAACAAACCTCACGGACTGCATTTTTTCATCTGCGTAATATTGCGAAAATTAGGCCTATCCTGACCCGAAAAGATGCAGAAAAATTGGTCCACGCTTTTGTTACCTCAAGGCTGGATTACTGTAACTCTCTATTATCAGGTAGCTCCAGTAAGTCCTTAAAAACTCTCCAGCTAATTCAGAATGCAGCAGCACGTGTACTAACAGGAACTAAGAAATGAGATCATATTTCTCCTGTTTTAGCTTCTCTGCACTGGCTCCCTGTAAAATCCAGAACTGAATTTAAAATCCTACTGTTAACTTATAAAGCTCTAAATGGTCAAGCTCCGTCATATCTTAGAGAGCTCATAGTGCCATATTATCCCACCAGAACACTGCGCTCTGAGAACACAGGGTTACTCGTGGTCCCTAAAGTCTCCAAAAGTAGATCAGGAGCCAGAGCCTTCAGCTATCAGGCTCCTCTCCTGTGGAATCATCTTCCTGTTGCAGTCCGGGAGGCAGACACCGTCTCCACATTTATGACTAGACTTAAGACTTTCCTCTCTGATAAAGCTTATAGTTAGGGCTGGCTCAGGCTTGCCCTGTACCAGCCCCTAGTTAGGCTGACTTAGGCCTAGTCTGCCGGAGGACCCCCCTATAATACACCGGGCACCTTCTCTCCTTCTCTCTCTCTCTCTCTCTCACAAGTTGTTAGTGGTAGAGGAGCTAAAATCAGCGCCTTCACCTGGCTGCATTCTACCTGTGACTACTGCAGAGTCATGTGACCTGGTGTGACCACTGAGTGTAACCTTTCACGTTACATTAAAAAGCAGGCAGGTGTTTGTGCAGATGTGAACAGATGTTTGTGCAGATGTTAGCAGGTATTTGTGCAGATGTTAGCAGGTGTTAGCAAACTGTAGATGTTAGCAGGTGTAGCAGGCGTTAGAGCAGATGTTAGCAGATGTAAGCCAATGTTAGTAAGTGTTTGTGCAGATGTTAGTAGGTGTTAGCAGGTAAAAGTAGATGTTAGCAGTTGTTAGCAGATCTTAGCAGGTGATAGCAGGTGTTAGCAGATATTAGCAGGTGATAGCAGATGTTAGTAGGTGTTAGCAGATAGATATGGTATACTTTATTGATCCCCCAGGGGGGGAATTCAAGTATCACAGCAGCACAAGACAAAGGACAAAGACATTAAATATAATAAGATTAAAGAGAAAAAATAAAAATTAAAGATAATTATAGATAGGCTAAATAAATGATAAAATAAAAAATAAAATTGCCACAGCAATAAAATTGCTACATCAGATGACTAAAGTGACTAAACAATGGCAGACAAAGTGTTGAATGAAATTAAGTGTCAGGTGGCAGATAAAGTGTCATATTGGGCAGATGTTAGTAGGTGATAGCAGATGTTAGCAGATGTTTGTGCAGATGTTAGTAGGTGATAGCAGATGTTAGCAGGTGTTTGTGCAGACGTTAGTAGGTGTTAGTAGTTGTTAGCAGATGTTAGTAGGTGATAGCAGATGTTAGCAGATGTCAGTAGGTGTTAGTAGGTGATAGCAGATGTAAGCAGGTGTTTGTGCAGATGTTAGTAGGTATTAGCAGTTGTTAGCAGATGTTAGCAGGTGATAGCAGATGTTAGCAGGTGTTAGTAGGTGATAGCAGATGTTAGCAGGTGTTTGTGCAGATGTTAGTAGGTGTTAGCAGTTGTTAGCAGATTAGCAAGTGTTCGCAAATGTTAGATGTTAGCAGGTGTTAGCCAGTGTTTTTTACTTTGGTCAAAACAGAGGAAGTGTGTTTGTGTGTTTGAGTGTTTATGTAGAAAATGTGTGAACTGCAGCAGAAAAGATTCAAACAACTTAATTAAGTTGAAGCATGGACTGCACTGCCTGCGTGAACAGCATGTGGTCATCACATAATGTCATGTTTTTTATTTCGGCACCCAGCAGGTTAGATCAGTCACACTGCCTGCGTAAGCAGCAGAACATCTAGAGATTCAGTCTCACCTGTTTTTTCCACTGTGACACAGTTTCAGCAAAAGTGAAAATGATCTTTTAATAATAATGGCCTACTGACTTTATATCAACTTACAGTACAGTCTCAGTGTCTGTCTATTACAGACATAAAAAAATATAAAAACTTATTTTTAACTGAACACTTCCTGTTTCAAAATTAAACGTTTGTGGACAGAATCTCTTCATTTGTTAACATGAGGCTGTTTATTGTGAAATATCATCATTACCATGTTGTTGATGAGGCAGCGGCTGCACGGCTCCATAACTGAGAGAAAATACAGTAGATACAGCAGCAATGCTGTCTGTGTGAACACTGCCAGTGTTCGAGCTGCAGCAGATCATTGAGGTTGCCATCATGCACTGCTCACACAGGTGGTGTGGCCTTTGTCACATTGCCTGTGTGAGCAGTGCATGAAACCGTACAGTGTCATGCAGGCATCAAGAGACACTTCAGACAGATCAAAGTCATGTAACCACATCAGGTCTGTTTCCCATGTACAGCAGAGAGAAGCCATGCCCCCGACCCCATGCAGGAGCCCGCCCTCCTGCCTGTTGACTCAGTGGAGGATCACTACCTGATGGACACAGCGTCCTATGATGAGGTGGGTGTGGCATATTTAAAGGTACAGAGAAATCCTGAAGTTTCTTTGTTCCAGATGACAGTGAACGTATCATGAGATGACTCCAGTGAAGGTGTGTTTCCTCTTTCCTGTTTCCAGGACTCGTCAGCAGCCCTGCAGCTTCAGGGTCGAGCCATGCGTTCATCGCGACGCTGCATCCCCCACCAGCAGTCCTGTCTGGGTTACCCACTGCCCTGCTGTGACCGCTGTGACACCTGCTACTGCCGCTTCTTCAACGCCATCTGCTACTGCCGCCGCGTTGGCCACGATTGCCCGCCCAGACGCACCTGACAACACACCTGACGTCACACCTGACACCACACTGGAGACAGAGACAGACAGACACACAGACGCTGCCGACAGGAAACATGTTGATGCTCCCTTTGTTACATGTTGGATGAAATGTGCTCTGTGAAAAATATATTTTCAGATGTTAATAAAATACGTTTGTGTGAGTCATAAAAAACCATCAGGTGTCAACCTGCTCTCTGAGCTCAGTACTCATGCATATGTAAAATAAAATGAAATTAAATAAAATGTGGACATATAAAACAGATTTCCAATAAGCAACAGTATTTAACATTTGATGCCTGAAAAGGAGTAGGAAGAAAAAAACTGCAGGTCGAGTCCGATCGTGAGTACACGGTCAGTTTCTCTCTGTTCAGCTCTTCATGTGAACAACAATATATACCATAAATAAAATCAACAATACGACTCTCTTACGAAAAAGAGGAAAACCAGTATCACTGTTGATGAAATGAAATGTTTTTTTGTGCATCATTTTCAGCTGATGAAACCTGAAAAGTTGGTTGCCAGCTGGAACCAAAAACCAGCAGGTTTTACTTAAACCTGACGTGTGAACCGTGACGTGATTGGCCGGCTGATGCTCTCACCGTTGTGGCGGGTCAGGCCCCAGCCAGTGGTCACACACTTCATGCCTCTGGGGAAGTTGTCTCTGGTCTCAGCCACACACACAGGGGAAACACTCATGTTCATCTGGGCGGGGCTGGCCAGCTTGATGAGCTGAAGAAAAGCGAGGCCTTCTTCAGAGAAAACCCTTTGACCTTCATAGCTGACACACTGGTCGAGTTATCGGTCACAACTCATTTTCTTATTGAATCATTGAGGGGTCGTACACATGCTGACTCTTTAACCGCCTGGAAAACACGAGGTCAGGCACTGTGTGACTCATGTGCCTTTTCTGTTCCAGCTTTCAGGAGTGTGGCGGCAGGTTGCATCTGAGGTTGCTAAGCAACCATAACCAGCCCCGTGTCACAGCCTGTTTACATGAAGTCCTGAGGTCAGAGTTGATCTACTTCCTGTCTGTTTGTGGGACAGATGTGAAGCCTGCACTAACATGATCAACTTCTCCTCCATATTTATCACAGACTGATATTTACTGAAGAAGGAAAGACATCTGTGGGCTGTGATTGGTTGGTCCTTGTCACATGACTTGAGGTGCATGCAGCTGCATTCTAAAAATTTAACTCGGTTTATCTCAGGGTGCAGGAAAAATAGACACTCAGTAATGTGTGCTTGTGCACCTGCCGCACATCTACATTGAAAACAATGGATAACAGGTTGGAAGAACACAACATATGTACGGCCCCTTACTCGCCCTCTCTGCTGTTGGACGCCATTTTCTGCTTCCATCATGAAGTCGGTCTCATCATCTGGCGAAATGTAGTCATTAGCATGTAGCATCGTTTTTTTATTTGTCTCACTGAGATCAAAGATCTCTGTCACACAGGAAACTCGGCCAAGAACAGATAGGTTAATTGTCCTTTTCAGGAGATTATTTTCACATTCCGTACAGCCACGAGAATAGACATACATTACACAGGCAACTTCACAAGTTACAAAGACAACATCAATACCACAGACGTATACCTGCCACCATACACATATCCATTCCACATAGTTACAAACTTTTCATTCTTTTCTTTAGTTCAGTTATTGAACAGAAGCAACGTTTCAACAGAAAATAAACCCCAGAGAGCTGAGTAACATGAAGATCAGATAAACAGCTGCACACAGACAGTCTGGACTCACTGTGGTTTTTAACTCTGGGGTCACCATGTCCTTAAGCTGCAGATTGTTCCACACTGCAGAGAAACTAAAAGCTTTATCCCCAGTTCAGTTCAGACTCCCAAAGACAGAGACTGTAATTTAATGCCATTATGAAAGCCTGACCTGCAGCCTGGACCTGACTGGAAATTCAAACTTAACAGTGACTTTGAGAGCAGCTGGACTTTAAAACTTATAAACTAAAACCAATGATTCATCAGAACTTCTGCTTTTATTTCGTAGTAAAGAAGTAACAAAAATACTTTAGACATAAAAACACACAGAGACTGGAGTGAAATACTTTTTACTCCAAAAGACAATTGGATCCTCACGTCTCAGAGACAAGGACCACATAACAATAGACATAAACTGTGTCAAAAATCAGATTCTGTTTGAGACATGACATTTGTTACGTTTTATGTAACAGACAGTGTTTTATTCATGTTTCCACTGACTGAAAAATTTGACAACATTCGAAACATCAACTCTGAGATGTCTGACAAAACTCAACCTCACTGATCTCTGATCTTTGATTCAGGCTGAAATTATCAGTCTACTCATTGATTATTGATTGATAACTGATGATGAACTGATTTTATCTGTTTGATTTCACTGTAAACTGAGTCTCTTTCTGTTTTGCAC
>JANUFT010000002.1:49916187-50108687 GCA_037127435.1 Epinephelus malabaricus | reverse complement strand
GGACGACGAGACGAGACGAGACACACATATATATATATTTACTACACCCTGTTTACATCTCTGTGTATTCCTTCTCATCACACACACATATATATATTTACTACATCCTGTTGACATCTAAATTGTTTGACATTATGTCTGTTATAAATATATGTTATTATTTATTATATGGTGTATTTCATCTCTTTATTTGAACATCTGATCTGTTTTATGTGTCAGACCCCCAGTGTTGCTCAGATGATATATGATTTATATATTCACTGAGCATTTTCAGAGGCAGCCTGAGATCTCAGATCATTTCTTTGTAACTGTTTAGACAACAACAAAGAAACTAAAGTTTAAATTCTGTCAGCCTGACCTGAGTTTTCTGATGTCTGATAATCAAACATATTGAAGTCATTGACACATCTGTAACCTTTTGGTTTGTTCCTCCTCAGGTGGAAAACTCTCTGTCAGCTCCACCTGTCCAAACTCCCACCATCTCTGATAAGATGTCCCCTCCTGTCCTGTCCAATCACGTCGCTCCCTGGTTGTATATAAGCTCCAGCTGCAGACAGACCCCACATGATCGAGCCATGGCCTTCCTGTGGATCCTCTCCTGCCTCGCCTTTGCCGGCGCCGCCTACGGTAAGACAAAGTCTTTACCATCAGAGTAAGTGCTGAGAGAGTGACACGTGCTGTCCAGCTGGCTCAGTCTGAAAGTTCATGGTTCATATCCGAGGCTCTCTGATTGGTTAAAAATCCTTTATTTCATTCAGGGATAGACCAACATGTTTCATCTTAAGAGTCTTCATCAGGTTATCGTACCTCTGATCAGGGTTTAATACCTCTGATCAGGTTATTGTACCTCTGATTAGGGTATCATAGGTGTCTGTCTGTCCATGAATGAATGACGGATTTTTAACTAGTGTCGGAGTTTCTCAGATGTGTATCATGAACGTTCACACTGACTCGTTGCTTTGTGACTACTCGTCCAGTCCTTGAAGAGCACCTGATTTTTGGTGTCTTTCTGGTGTCTTGAGCTAGAGCAGCTCTCTCATCACATGCATGTTGTTGTTAATGATGTCATCATGATGTTACCAGGTTGCGGCACTCCCGCCATCCCTCCCGTTATCACCGGATACTCTCGTATCGTGAACGGTGAGGAGGCGGTGCCTCACTCCTGGCCCTGGCAGGTGTCCCTGCAGGTAAACACACACACACACACACACACACACAGGGTGTGTTACAAACATGTGATCTGACTCCTCTTGTTGTTGTTGTTGTTTCAGGACTACACCGGCTTCCACTTCTGTGGCGGCTCTCTCATCAATGAGAACTGGGTGGTCACCGCCGCTCACTGCAACGTCAAGTAAGCCGCTTTGTCAGCTGATCTTTCAGGTGTTTGACACAAAATGGCCGCCTCATGTTTCTGTCTCCTTCCCCACAGGACGTCCCACCGCGTGATCATCGGAGAACACGACCGTTCCTCCAACGCTGAAGACATCCAGGTCATGAGAATCGGCAAGGTGGGTGAGAAACCACGCTGTCGTTACTGGGGCAACAAGATCACAAACCACGCCAGCTCCTGGTCTCACGCCGGCATCTTCCTGTGTGTTCACCGCTCATAACTGTGTCATTTCCTGTCAGGTGTTCAAGCACCCCCGCTACAACGGCTACACCATCAACAATGACATCCTGCTCATCAAGCTGGCCAGCCCCGCTCAAATGAACATGCGTGTTTCCCCTGTGTGTGTGGCTGAGACCGGAGACAACTTCCCCGGAGGCATGAAGTGTGTGACCACTGGCTGGGGCCTGACCCGCCACAACGGTAAGAGCATCAGCTGGCCAATCACGTCACGGTTCACACTTCAGGTTTAAGTAAAACCTGCTGGTTTTTGGTTCCAGCTGGCAACCAACTTTTCAGGTTCTGTTTAAGTTTGGTGGGAATGTTCTGAGCAGGAACCAGAACAGAACGTGTTCCATGTTGGTGTAAAAGGCATTACTGTGTGTCCGTGATGTTTGCTTTTGTATCACAGCTCCTGACACCCCCGCCCTGCTGCAGCAGGCCGCCCTCCCCCTGCTGACCAATGAGCAGTGCCGTCGTTACTGGGGCAACAAGATCAGCAACCTGATGATCTGCGCCGGAGCGTCCGGAGCCTCCTCTTGCATGGTGGGTGGTGCAGACGGGTGACAAAGATGGAACAGTGTGGATCCTGAGGTCCTGTTGTTGATCTCTCTGTTTATTGTTGTTTGTTCAGGGCGACTCTGGCGGTCCTCTGGTCTGCCAGAAGGCCGGAGCCTGGACTCTGGTCGGTATCGTGTCCTGGGGCAGTGGAACCTGCACTCCCACCATGCCCGGCGTATACGCCCGCGTCACTGAGCTCCGCGCCTGGATGGATCAGACCATCGCTGCCAACTGAGCATGTCCGACAGGACAGCTTTCACTTTAACCTGATCATCAATAAAACACTGAAACTGTCAAACACGTGTGTCGCTGTCACTCATTCACGCTGAGCTGAGTTGTTGAAGCTCATGAACTCATTCTTTTGTCCTTGATGAATGAATGAACAAACACAAGTCACCCTCAGTATTTTATTTACTTTAAAAAGTCTGAAACAATATCTACAATGTGGTTTCTGGATTTAACACCTTTGTTATGAGTACTGTATCAGTGGAGGTTGGTGATGCTTCTTCTGTGGTCTGATGTTTGGTGTGTGCTTGCTTCCACTGGGACACACACAATATTTAGTATCACTGTTTTGCAGATGATACAAAATTTTGTCCCATTAAAAACAGTGAAGACAACTTTCATCAGCCAGTCAGAAACAAACTTCTGGATGTTTCCAAACCTTCTCCAGTCAAATGAATACAAATCTGAACTTTTTATTAGTCCTCTAAAGTCGCTCCCAATCTTACAAAAACATTTTTACTCCCTGTCTACAAATGTCAAACCTGCAGCCAGAAATCAGGTTTTAATATCTGACAGTTAATGAAGTTTATTATCATATTTTTATATCATGAATTCTTTTAATACCACATACTTACTGAAGTTACACTGCAGCTGTCTGTACACAGACACTTACTAGCAGATAGATAAATATTTTTTTGTGTTTGATTAGAATATGTAGTCATTTTACCAAAGTCCCTCAATTGTTCATTTTTTTCGATGTTTTTCTTCTGTGTAGTGGGAAGACTGTATTTTCACTGTATTTGTGTGTGTGACCGCGCCCTCTGCTGTCTGTGAGTAAATGTACTGGATACTTCTGGTCTCTTGTCAGTCTGCAGTTAACTTGGCTGTGAGACGAGTTTATTTATATCAGCATGATTCTAAACTGAGAATTTTACCTTCTGATGTTGATTGAAGTGCACAGAGCAGCATATTAATGCAGAATGTCATCAGGGTAGTTTTCTGTTGGATATTTTACCCCTAAGTTGAGTTCCGAGAGATTGAGCTAAACCACATATTTCCTGTGTGTTTGTTCTGGCGTCCACCATTTCATGTTCACATGGGATACACGTATCAGTTTGTCTTTTTCTTACGTTGGTGAATACACATGACAGCATTTTGCGTTTGTTTGGACTCATAAAAAGAATAAACCTGAGTTTGACATGATACACCAGTGTCCACGGTCTGATTTTGTACCTGAACACAACGCAGAGGGTCTGGATCTGTTACAAATACACTTATTGTGAGAACAAAAACATCTGGGGCCTCATCGCAGAAAAATATCCTCACTGCTCTTTACCTAAATTTATAGACAGGAAAAATATTCCTCTTACAGATATAATTCCTGGCTGTGTCCAGTCCTGGCTCAGACCTCCTCTCTTAACCTAAGAAATCCAAACAATGACTGTAATTTTGATTCTTTAATCAGCACTCGTCTTGTCATGTCCGTATCTTTGAGTGGAAAGCAGCGATATGTTCATGTTCTGTTCATTACTGTCATACAGACACATTTTTGTCAGTTCTTTTGTGGGTGGATGCAGTTTGGGATTCATAACTTGGGAAACTCCACAGTTAGGACAGTTCTGTCTGATCTAAACTCCTGAAATCTGATCCATGTTTCTGTGAAGCCCAAAATCTTAAAAGTCATCCTAAACTAAGATGAGACAGGATTTCAGATGGAGGAAGTTTCTGTAACAAGGCCCCTGAGTTGTCAAAATGTTGGAGTATTTCTTTACACTAAGTCTGAACCAACATATCAGCTCAGCGTGAAGGAGTGACAGCGACACACGTGTTTGACAGCTTCAGTGTTTTATTGATGATCAGGTTAAAGTGAAAGCTGTCCTGTCGGACATGCTCAGTTGGCAGCGATAGTCTGATCCATCCAGGCGCGGAGCTCAGTGACGCGGGCGTACACGCCGGGCATGGTGGGAGTGCAGGTTCCACTGCCCCAGGACACAATACCGACCAGAGTCCAGGCTCCGGCCTTCTGGCAGACCAGAGGACCGCCAGAGTCGCCCTGAACAAACAACAATAAACAGAGAGATCAACAACAGGACCTCAGGATCCACACTGTTCCATCTTTGTCACCCGTCTGCACCACCCACCATGCAAGAGGAGGCTCCGGACGCTCCGGCGCAGATCATCAGGTTGCTGATCTTGTTGCCCCAGTAACGACGGCACTGCTCATTGGTCAGCAGGGGGAGGGCGGCCTGCTGCAGCAGGGCGGGGGGTGTCAGGAGCTGTGATACAAAAGCAAACATCACGGACACACAGTGATGCCTTTTACACCAACATGGAACACGTTCTGTTCTGGTTCCTGCTCAGAACATTCCCACCAAACTTAAACAGAACCTGAAAAGTTGGTTGCCAGCTGGAACCAAAAACCAGCAGGTTTTACTTAAACCTGAAGTGTGAACCGTGACGTAATTGGCCAGCTGATGCTCTCACCGTTGTGGCGGGTCAGGCCCCAGCCAGTGGTCACACACTTCATGCCTCCGGGGAAGTTGTCTCCGGTCTCAGCCACACACACAGGGGAAACACGCATGTTCATTTGAGCGGGGCTGGCCAGCTTGATGAGCAGGATGTCATTGTTGATGGTGTAGCCGTTGTAGCGGGGGTGCTTGAACACCTGACAGGAAATGACACAGTTATGAGCGGTGAACACACAGGAAGATGCCGGCATGAGACCAGGAGCTGGCGTGGTTTGTGATCTTGTTGCCCCAGTAACGACAGCGTGGTTTGTCGCCCACCTTGCCGATTCTCATGACCTGGATGTCTTCAGCGTTGGAGGAACGGTCGTGTTCTCCGATGATCACGCGGTGGGACGTCCTGTGGGGAAGGAGACAGAAACATGAGGCGGCCATTTTGTGTCAAACACCTGAAAGATCAGCTGACAAAGCGGCTTACTTGACGTTGCAGTGAGCGGCAGTGACCACCCAGTTCTCATTGATGAGAGAGCCGCCACAGAAGTGGAAGCCGGTGTAGTCCTGAAACAACAACAACAACAAAAAGAGGAGTCAGATCACATGTTTGTAACACACCCTGTGTGTGTGTGTGTGTGTGTGTTTACCTGCAGGGACACCTGCCAGGGCCAGGAGTGAGGCACCGCCTCCTCACCGTTCACGATACGAGAGTATCCGGTGATAACGGGAGGGATGGCGGGAGTGCCGCAACCTGGTAACATCATGATGACATCATTAACAACAACATGCATGTGATGAGAGAGCTGCTCTAGCTCAAGACACCAGAAAGACACCAAAAATCAGGTGCTCTTCAAGGACTGGACGAGTAGTCACAAAGCAACGAGTCATTGTGAACGTTAATGATACACATCTGAGAAACTCCGACACTAGTTAAAAATCCGTCATTCATTCATGGACAGACAGACACCTATGATACCCTAATCAGAGGTACAATAACCTGATCAGAGGTATTAAACCCTGATCAGAGGTACGATAACCTGATCAGAGGTATTAAACCCTGATCAGAGGTATGATAACCTGATGAAGACTCTTAAGATGAAACATGTTGGTCTATCCCTGAATGAAATAAAGGATTTTTAACCAATCAGAGAGCCTCGGATATGAACCATGAACTTTCAGACTGAGCCAGCTGGACAGCACGTGTCACTCTCTCAGCACTTACTCTGATGGTAAAGACTTTGTCTTACCGTAGGCGGCGCCGGCAAAGGCGAGGCAGGAGAGGATCCACAGGAAGGCCATGGCTCGATCATGTGGGGTCTGTCTGCAGCTGGAGCTTATATACAACCAGGGAGCGACGTGATTGGACAGGACAGGAGGGGACATCTTATCAGAGATGGTGGGAGTTTGGACAGGTGGAGCTGACAGAGAGTTTTCCACCTGAGGAGGAACAAACCAAAAGGTTACAGATGTGTCAATGACTTCAATATGTTTGATTATCAGACATCAGAAAACTCAGGTCAGGCTGACAGAATTTAAACTTTAGTTTCTTTGTTATTGTCTAAACAGTTACAAAGAAATGATCTGAGATCTCAGGCTGCCTCTGAAAATGCTCAGTGAATATATAAATCATATATCATCTGAGCAACACTGGGGGTCTGACACATAAAACAGATCAGATGTTCAAATAAAGAGATGAAATACACCATATAATAAATAATAACATATATTTATAACAGACATAATGTAAAACAATTTAGATGTCAACAGGATGTAGTAAATATATATATATGTGTGATGAGAAGTAATACACAGATATTTAAACAGGATGTAATAAATATATATATATGTGCGTGTGATGAGAAGTAATACACAGAGATGTAAACAGGATGTAGTAAATATACATATATATATATATATATGTGTGTGTGATAAGAAGTAATACACAAAGATGTAAACAGGATGTAGTAAATATACATATATATATATATGTGTGTGTGTGTGATAAGAAGTAATACACAGAGATGTAAACAGGATGTAGTAAATATATATATGTGTGTGATGAGAAGTAATACACAGAGATCTCAACAGGATGTAATAAATATATATATGTGTGTGATGAGAAGTAATACACAGAGATGTAAACAGGATGTAGTAAATATACATATATATATATATGTGTGTGTGTGATAAGAAGTAATACACAAAGATGTAAACAGGATGTAGTAAATATACATATATATATATGTGTGTGTGTGTGTGATAAGAAGTAATACACAGAGATGTAAACAGGATGTAATAAATATATATATGTGTGTGATGAGAAGTAATACACAGAGATGAAAACAGGATGTAGTAAATATATATATGTGTGTGTGATAAGAAGTAATACACAGAGATGTAAACAGGATGTAATAAATATATATATGTGTGTGTAATGAGAAGTAATACACAGAGATGTAAACAGGATGTAGTAAATATATATATGTCTGTGATGAGTAGTAATACATAGAGATGTAAACAGGATCTAGTAAATATATATGTGTGTGTGATAAGAAGTAATACACAGAGATGTACACAGGATCTAGTAAATATATTTGGATGTAGTATATATATGTGTGTGTGATGGTAGAGATCAACAAAGTTTCATCATTTTTTCTGATGTATTGATCGATATTTATCATAAAATAATTTGATATATATTTCTCAGTTTCTCAGAGTCCGAGATGACGTCCTCAGAGGGTTATTCCAGGTAGGAGGTTCAACAAACTCTGAGTCTATCCCTGAACTCTGAGTTGATTTACTCTGAGATGGGAAACTCTGAGTATCCGGTTCCAGAACAGCTGATCTGAGTTAGTTCAGTCAACTCTGAGTATGTTCACTCTGAGTTAAACCGACAATAAAAAGCCATCATCAATGGAGCTCCAACTCCACGATTCACCATGGCAACAGGTAACTAAAAGACAGCGCCTCTATTTTAATCCAGTGGATGTAGAGATATTAATGCATGTGTAGCAGACGGTGCACGTTTATCTTTAAAAGAAGAGCCTGAGTCAGAGCGAGGAAAGTGTCAATAAGTTAACCATAAAGTTAATAAAAAAGTTTATTCATCATTTATCAGACTTACATTTCCTTAATGAAGATAAAGTGGTGGAATCTGACAGTGTATCAGGCTGTAGATACATTACATTATATTAATAATATATAATAATATATTTGTTCAGATTTGATCTGATGGGGAAAAACACAGGAGGCAGCAACTAAGAAATAGGAAGATTTAAAACATATAGGCTAGGCTATAGATCAAAGACATAAAGACATGACTGTAAACTCACAGTCTGAGCCAGTAATAATATGTTTGGTGGTTTCCACTTGAAAAGACGTTGAGGTTAAAATACAGTAGATTTTAAAATGTTGCACATGTATTTGTATCTTGACTCAACAGCATTCAGTGACTTTATTTCAGCTACAAATGTAGTAAATGTAAAGACAGTGAAACGCTGCACCACTGCTCACTCAGAAATATGAACATATAATCCCCAATATTAGGCTATAGGAATTATGTTCCATCAGTGCGACCAGTGACATCAGTGATAGAGATCATTAGTCATTGATACTACGTGTCTAAAGCTTCATACCCATTTTTAAAATTTAAATAATTAGACCTACACATTATGTGCAATAAACATTTGGGAGCTGCTCTGACAGACTGACAGTCTGATCCTTGTGCACAGTGTTATAAAAATAATAAATATAAAAAGGACAGAGGTTTGATTCTGAGCTGAGGGTGAATTCTCGCTGTGTAATATTTGAATGTAAAGACAAAAACTGATGTCCAAAGAAATGACTGATGTGCATAAATTCAGTAACTTAAGACAGTCCTGAGTAACAAACTAATATCCAGCAGGATTTAGACTGTGACAGACGGTAAATCTCCGCTAATGAATGCGCTTCCATACAAGCTTTGACACGGACTGAATGAATGAGGAAATGAAACAGCGTGTAAGAGGGAGGAGACAGAGAAAAACTTAGGGTTTATTGAAGGAAACCTGTCAGCGAGCAGGTTATTTTTACAGAGTCTGTAGCCATGGTGACTGACTCAGAGTTTCAGTTACCTCTCTTTCTGGAACGGATAACTCAGAGTTTCCCTCATCTCAGAGTTAACTTACTCTGACTTTTCACATAACCCGCTTTCTGGAATACCCCCAGATGTCTTTCTGTGTCCAACAGTCCAAAACAGAAAGAGACTCAGTTTACAGTGAAATCAAACAGATACGATCAGTTCATCATCAGTTATCAATCAATAATCAATAAGTAGACTGATGATTTCAGTCTGAATCAAAGATCAGAGATTAGTCAGGATGAGTTTTGTTGTGAGTTTACTTTGAAATACACTTTGTGTCCCATCAAAGTTCAGCTTAGAGCTCTTTCTGCTTATACTCACTGTCTCAGGATGATGAGTGGCTCTGTGTGTGTTTTTAATGTGGAGGAACATCTCAGCTCTAATCTCTGTTTGTTTAAGCTTATTTTATACCTCCTGTTTATATTGATTCTTTTTTATTCTATCAACTTTTCACCATCTTTACTTGTAAGTTTGTTCTGTTGTTTTCGTTTTTCTTAATCGTCTAATTGTAATATTCTGGTCTTCGTGTTCACTTGTTTGTGGCCTTTAAACTGTGTCTGTTTAATTTCAGTTTCATCATGTGAAGCAGTTTGTGTTGTGTGTTTGTGTGAAGGTGATGTTTAAATAAAGTTTATTAACAGTCTCTGTTCTGTCAGGACCTGCAGCCTTACTGACTTTATCTTATTTCACACATGTAAGACTATTGTGTCCCTGACTTCTGTCAAACATCAGCACCTTACATCACTGATGTACCTGTTAGTAACACTGTCTCTGATAGTGTTTGTTAATACTGTTAATACTGTATTTCCTGTGTGCGTTGGAGAGCAGCAAGGTACAAGTTTCTATTGTGTAAAAACACACTGGTAGTTTCTTAATTTATGTGACAGAAACTTCCTTAAACTCCATGAAGAGCGAGCGATGGGTTGACTTGAGGTCAGACTGATCTCACAGCTGGAACATTTACAGATGTTTATTTCTTGTAATTTGAATTTAAACCCATCCTGACTCACTTTGGTTAAAAGCATCTGACCAATAAAATGTGACCTGGTGAAGTTTTATTGGACGGTTTTCTTCAGCAGTTAATCTGATAAACTGCACTAATGAAACCAAACCACCAGAAACACGTCACCAGGATCAACTCGTCTCTGTCAGTTCAGTTTGTCTGATGTCACAGCTCGCCTGTGTTGATTGGAGTTTATTCAGGTCACCTGTTGAATAGGTGAAGGTACTAAGCTCGTTCGAGATGAACCGCGCCTCACCTGGAAAGTAGACAAGAGCAGGCGGCTGCAGCTGGGGGCGGTGACAAAAAGCTGCGGTGAAGTCGGACAGTTTCCCGACAGTTTCCAGCAGCCTTCAGTCCGTACAGGAAGTCACAGACACACTAACATCCTGTCTGGAATGATGTCAGTTCATTAAAAAAAGTGATCAGACCCATATATCAGTTTGTTTTCAGTCTCCAGTTGTTTTAATTATGATAGATTAATTTATTAAAATGCTTTACAGGTGATCTGTAGTTCATGTTCATGGTTCATGAACTCTGCTGTAAATCAGCATCATATCAGTTTGACCTGTCCCCTCAACTACACAGGCTGAATACACTGTGTTTGAATATAAGGTTAATATTTTATACAAGACAACAACTTTCATTAAGGCTCAGTCAGATACACATCTGATGTTATTTTAAGAATCCTCACATCCCACTGACCACCAGTCTCTGTGTTGCTAAATACTTCAATAATTAAAACAGTCCAGTGTTAATACACAGTAGACTCTGTATAGTTCATGATGAATGTATTCAGTCTCTGACGACTAAACTTCACCATCAGTCACACAACATGTTTTCTGTTCACAGAATAAACCTTCAGATCAGACAAATACAATCTTAATGTCCAAAATTCAACAAAAAAAGTTTATCTAAAACGTCATATTGAGTCGACATCTGAACCAATCAGCTGTTAGATCAGGTGAGAGTCAGAGCAAGTAGGGATGAAGTCGGACACAAAACTAACTGGCATGCATTGTGCTCCGATGGCCGGTGATTCAATCTGTGCAGGCCTGGCTCATCTCCAACAAAGAGCATGGATACCAAGAGACGAAGCTCCGTTGAATTTTTGCCAACAGCCACTAGGGGCGCTGCAGTAGTGCTGCCGCCATTTTGGACTGTTGCGCTCAGACAACATGCAAGGAGAGAGGCAAGATGTCAAGGAGAGAGGAGAAAAAAAGTAAAAGAAAACAGTTTAGTGCAATTAACTGCAACAACTATCAGTGGAACACCCCGCACCTGGCCTTCCACCGTTTCCCGAAGGATCCCGACAGGTAAGAACTCCTGAGGTGTAAGTTTTAAAGTGTTTTAATATCAATTTAATATGCCCGTTTTGTTTTGTTGTACATATATATGGCCTCTTGGACCATTTATATCAGAACTGATTACTGCTTTAGCATTAAAATATATCATATTAAAATAGCCTATATATTATTATTATTACTGTCCCCTTACTGTACAAACTGTAAATAAATCTTTATTCCTGCCTGTGTGACGTCACCATTAATGTGTTTCTAGTTAAAATATTGATTTTTTTTTATTGATTTTTTGGTAGATTGGCCTATCGGGTGATTTTGAAGGAGTAATTAAGTTAATCTTCTCATAAGTGGATGTAATATGTAGAGATGCCATCTCGGCCGTTTTTCCTCGTTTTTTTACTCTTCACTCATTTTACTTAATTTTCAAGTTTTTCTGTTCATGTACAGCCACACCTGCTGCTCCACAATAACCATTCATTATAAAGCTTCTGTTATTGTGGACTTTATTCACCACAGAACAAAAATAAAATGTCACTCAAACCCAGAAATGCTCACAAAGTCAGATGCACCTGCATTTGTATAGCTGTTTTTACACTATGATTCACATTCACACGTTCATACACACGTTCATACACTGGTGCTGACGCTACCACACAAGGGGCAACCTGCTACTCAGTTTTAAGTCACTCACACACTGATGGAACAGCCGTCATCAGGAGCACTTTGGGATTCAGTGGCTCAAGGACTCTTCTGCATGATCTCCTGATTGGTGGACGACCCACTCTTCACACACCACTTCCTGTTTTTAAGTGTTTCAAACTCAGAGATGCTGAATGAAGATCTGTTTATTTCTCTCTGATCCGAGCCTGAAAATATTAACACACAGGTGGTGTCTTGTCTTGTCTTGTCTCGTCTCGTCTCGTCTCGTCTCCTCTCCTCTCCTCTCCTCTCCTCTCCTCTCCTCTCCTCTCCTCTCCTCTCCTCTCCTGGCTCAGGGCTTCAGTTAAGGGCACATGGCATGATGTGGACTCATAAAATCATGCCATGGCTTGGCCGACAGACATGACAGACTACACAATGGTCCACGACCAATCATCAGTGGTCACCTTTCACGACTTGTGTGATGTCATCAGATTATTCTTGTACTGTTATTATTATTATTATTATTATCATTATTACCTCAGACACTGTGTCTGTTCATGTTCCAGCTGAACTGTTACTGTAGTGACGTAAAAAGTGTCACCAGATGGGCGGAGCTACATTTGAAATACCACATGAAAGCCATGAAGTCACTGAATCCTCCACAGGAAGTTCCTGCAAATGTTTCACAATGAAAGCCTTTTTAGAAAATGAAGAGATTCTCTCAGCTGAAATGATAAGGGGCTTTTAATTTGAAACAGAAACAGGAAACAGAAAAGTCTTTTTTGTCAGAAACAGGAAGTGTTGAGTTTGATTAAACTAAGAACAGAATGATAAATGTGGTGTGTTTGAGATGCAGCTGGTAGCCACTGCAGCTGTGCTGAGTAAAGGCCCAGACACTATCCGTGAGTTTGATTCCTTTATATCCTCCATTATGAAGAAAGAACATTCTTTGCTAGCTTGATGCTAATGGCAGTACTCAGCGCGTTGATAAAGTGCCTCTGATGTTTCCTCTTTACTCTGTGTGCTAACGTCCCTACAGGAAATATCTGAAAGGCTGGGCTGTTGTTGTCCTACAGTTTCCATGGCAACAGATCGATCTGTGTTCCTGTTGGTCAAAGTGAAGGCTGTGACGGGAGAAGTTGTGGAAGACAAAAAGAAAATCAGACATGCTAGACTTTCTGTTGGGACGTCGTGAGGCGCCCCAGACATGGCGTTGGTAGTCGTCTACTATGACACACTACATGGGATAAAACAAGTGATTATCATGCATGAGACTTGCTGTCGCTTACGATCCATGCCGACACTGTATATCGTTGCGTCGGGCTGTAATAAGGCTGATATCATGTCATGGCATAAGATGGAGTGTAAATACTCTGAGGTTTGGTGGAGATGAGTTTGAGACCAACGTGACGTCTGATGTTTTTATTCTGTCAAAAGTTTAAAGAAATAACTCAGTCATGAGAAAACGTTGTAGATTGAAGTGTGTGTTCATGCTGTAGAGGAATGAGTGTGTGTGTGTGTATGTGTGTTGGTGTGCTGGTGTGTTGAAGGTCAGTTGGTTGACACGTGTGCGTTTCCCAGCAGCAGCAGTGTTTATCAGCAGCAGCTGGACCTGAACGTGTCACACACGTTGCATCAGGACTCGACCTGCAGAGAAACACGTGAACATAAAACCTGTCTGGATACTTAGTAACATAAAGTCTCATCACTGCGTCAACATCACATCTCCTCATTAATTAACTTTATTAGTCTGACGTGGTGACGTCATGTGACCAGCAGCTGGTTCAGTTTTATGTGTAAATGTCAAACATCAGATTTGATCTGAAAACTGTATCAAAATAAATTTAAATCAGTGACAAACACAGAAACAGTGGACTCAGCATGATGTGAAGTGATGTGGCTGTGAGACAAAGAAACTGCTGCTGATGTTAATATTTATTCAGTCATTAATGTAAAAACATTTTATATCAGCCGGTCAGAGAAGCTGTTTGATGGAGGAAACATTTCAGACTTGATTCTTTTTACTGTGTGTAAAGTGCTTCTGTAGACACTCCTGTCAGAGTCAGGAAGACACGCACATCTGCAGATGGAGCAACAACAACCTGACTGATAAAGTCAAATGTTACTCAGATTTTCAGCATCACTGATGGACGGTGGGTTCACGTGTGACACGACAGTAAGCTCTACTGTAACTACACGGCTTTGTTGAGAGGTGTGTACGTAATATTACGTCCACAGAAATAAAACAAGTGTCATTCTCTAACTTTTAAGTTACAGCTAAAAAGCTGGATAAAGAGTGTTCATAATGTTTTGTCTCAGCTGATGATCTGTATCGATCACAGACTGAATACTGACTACAGTTACTCAAAGCAGTGATTTGAAGGTGATCCTCAGAACATAAACTGATCCTGACCAGGTGAGGTCTGCAACATCAGTTACTATGGCGATCTGTCCAGGTTAGAAGAGCGTCACCTTCGTAGGACGTAAAACAGAGGGATGTTGTATGCTGTAAAGCCCTGTGAGGCAAACTGTGATTTGTGACATTGGGCTTTATAAATAAAATTGATTGATTGATTGATTGAAAACTCTGACGTTAGACTCAACAAACCTCTCTGACACACTGATGGTGCTTCCTGGTTCAGCCCCCTGGTGTGTCAATGTTACGCCCCACCCATGGGTGGAGAGACTTCACTGCAGCCATGTGAAGAGACTCGGCAGACTTTAAGGGCACGTTTAATTAACCAAACATCACTCAGACAAAACAGACATTCTGTGTTAGTAGATGTAATAAGTTACTTCACAGTATCAGCCAGAAGTGACCATCACCTGTTATTCTATAATGACACAACACGACACAGAGACCTTCAGTGATTTTTTTTCTGATGAAGTGGTGCGGTGTGAATGAATGAAAAATGAAACCATGTCACATGACATTCTACATGTAATGATATCACCTGTAATCCTGCTGAACACATGTTATATTACTGCGTCACTGCTGAACCATCATCATCCTCACTGTGACCTCGTCACATGTCTACGTTTGGTCATGGACTTTCCACGTCCACATATGACGTCCAAGGTACCCTGGGTGTGTTGGTTGTTGACGTTCTGGGACGCCGTGTCAACATTGTTGAGTTGGAAGTCAGTGACCAAACACCAGTATTCGATGAGTCCAGAGTGAGACCAGCTTGTTGGAATTATACACGCAGCGCTGCATCCACAAAGCCTCCTCCATCATTAAGGACCCTCACCACCCCTCACATCACAGCTTCTCCCTGCTGCCTTCAGGGAGAAGGTACACAAACATCAGCTGTGACACGTCCAGGAAGATGAACAGCTTCTTTCCTGATCACACACTAAATCTTGTATCTTGTCTTAAATAAAATAACTGACACTAATGACTTCTTATTAATACATTTATGTTTGTTGCAGTTTGTTTATTTTCTGAAGCCTCAGCAGGTTTCTGTCAGATCTGTTTAATAAAAGAGAGGTTGTTGTGTAATAAACAGCTGGGTGCCATCATGAATTAAATCTAAATGATACTTTGACACAAATAAAAACAACAAACAGAGTCAGTGATGTTCAGTGTTTTTATTATCGTTCAGTGTCGACACACTCTGAGGTGAAAATGCCGGGCTGGGGTCAGGGGTCAGGGGTCAGGGGTTGGTTTGCTGCCTCTTTAGTTAGCGGCGAGAGTTTGGTCAACCCACCCACGCAGCTCGGTGACACGGGCGTAGACAGCAGGAGTGGAGGTGGAGCAACGGCTGCTTCCCCAGGAGACGATACCGACCAGAGTCCAGGCGTTGTCCTTCTGACAGACCAGGGGACCGCCGGAGTCGCCCTGAAACAACAACCACACATGTCATAAACAACAACAAAGATCCATGAACACACAGGTGAGTGGGCGGGGCCTCACCATGCAGGAGGTGGCTCCGTCTCCTCCAGCGCAGATCATCACATCGGAGATGTTGCTGCCCCAGTGTTTCTTACACTGCTCGTTGGACAGCAGTGGCAGAGCGGCCTGCTGCAGCTTGTTGGGAGTACTGGGAGCTGTGGGACAAACAACAGCTTAGTCCCACTTCCTCCTCCCTTTCACAATAAAAGCACAGAATAGGAGGCAGGACGTGTGGGGGGGGGTCTCACCGTTGTAACGGGTCAGGCCCCATCCGGAGGTGACACAGGTCATGCCGGCGGCAAAGACGTCAGTGGTCTCAGCGAGGCAGACGGGGGACACGTTGGTGCCGAGGCGGGCGGGCGTGGCCAGCTTGATGAGGGATATGTCGTTGTTGATGGTGCGGGGGTTCCACCCGGGGTGGGTAAAGACCTGGGGGGAGGAGGAGGAGGGGGAGGGGTCAGAGGGTGGAGAGGGTTGTGTTCTGGAAGCTGATTGGCTCTCACCAGGTTCTCACCTTGGCGGGTTTCAGCACCTGGATGGCCTCGTTGGAGCCATAGCCCTTATCGTGCTCTCCAACAATCACACGGTGGTAGGCCCTAACAGGAAACAGGAAGTGTGGATTTAAAGGGCCAGTTCACACAAATCAAAGACACTTCCTGTTTTTTTCTTCTTCTCTGTTTTTAAACTTGAAACTGCGAAACGTCTTCAGTTTATTAATGATGTCATCGTCACATTCAGACTGAGGTGTCAGGCAGGCGATCTGCTGACAGGAAGTGATCATCATCCCCGACAGAGTTGCTATGTCTCACTACAGTAAAACTATAGACAGGGAGTGGGCGGAGCCATGTTGTGTTGAACTGACCTGACGTTGCAGTGAGCAGCAGTCACAACCCAGTTCTCATTGATCAGAGATCCTCCGCAGAAGTGGAAGCCATTAGATTGCTGACAAGAAACAAACTGAACTCAGTCACTGAGGAGGGGGAGGAGGAGCGGAAGAGGAGGAGGAGGAGGAGGAGGAGGAAAAGTTGGTGCTGAGGTCAGCTGACTCACCTGCAGAGACACCTGCCAAGGCCAAGAATGAGGAACGGCCTCCTCACCGTTGACGATGCGGGCGTAGCCGGTGACCTGGGGGGGGATGGCAGGGATGCCGCAGCCTGAGAGGACAACAGGAGACAGATGTTAAAGGTTGAAACTCTGTGAACGTCTCAGGAAGCAGACACCTGTCCAGGTGTGAGGGGAGCGGCGGAGGCTCAGGTTTTAATCTGAGAATCTGTAAAATTTATTTTTTCTCTGTTAAAGTTTATAATCTCAGTTCATCATTGAGGTCAGAGTCTCACCATAGGCGGCGCTGACGAAGGCGAGGCAGGAGACGATCCAGAGGAAGGCCATGGTGACGATGATGATGATGGTGTGCTGAAGGACTGAGCTGCTCTTTTATCCCTGGACTCCGCTGGGCCTCAGCCAATCGGAGCGCTCTGAGGTTTGTGCAGCTCAGCCGTCAGCTGGTTATCAGACCAGAGGCGACGCAGCATTCCCACGAGTCCCACACCCCAACCTCCTTCTCTCTGATTGGCTGCTGACACCTGCAGGACACCGAAAGTGGTCAGCCCTGGTTGTTTTCACCCAAACTGAAGAAAGATCAGTCGGTTTTTAAACAAGTTCACAGAAAAATGAAATCACAAGAAGGTCGGTGCTGCGTCCAAAACTGTCTCTGCTGTACGGACCTGATGTTTGTGACGTGTCGATCACATTGAAAGAGAGAATGTGAGAATGAATGTCATTGATCACAAACTCTGGATCATAATCATATTACCGTTCATCACAATAATAAACAAAACAAAAGATTTTCTGAACTTTAATTAAATGACAGATATTTTATTGTTCACACACACACACACACACAGTGTTATGGAAATACATCAGATAACGTCAAGAAACTAAACACACACGTGTGTTTCAGTGGGGTCGATGTGTGAAACTGTGAAGTCAGAGACACACAACACATGTAAACTCAGCAGAGTGAAGATGACGTGTGTTAAACGGGCTCTGTGTGTGTGTGTGTGTGTGTGTGTGTGTGTGTGTGTGTGTGTGTATACTGAGTCGGTGTAACAAGACGTCAGCTTTCAGCTCCTCCTGTTTTCTTGATCTTCGTTTTTAATGATAAATTTATTTATTGTTTATCACCCAAATTGTTTCAGTTTAGTTGGAAAATTACTGAAATAAACTAAACTACACTAAAACAACAAAAGTCAAACATGTCAATAATACATATATATTTATATATTTATCATCAGGTGACAATATAAAATTATTCTCATGGAAAACACCTCAGATGTCAGTTTCAACATGAAATTAAAAATCAAATTAAATACTGTAAAAAGACAGAAACACAGAACACAAAAAACACAATTAAAATATGGAAAAAATATTTTTACAATTTTAGTTTAAAATTTGATTGATTATAAAAAAGTGTTTTGTTTTTAGAAGTTTCTTTAAACAACATCTGTGACGTCTGCTGAGAAACTCTGCAGCTGACAGGACGCCTAAAAAAATGGTAGAAACCTCAGGAAGAGCAACTGAGGAGGGATCCCTCTTCCAGGACGGACAGTCGTGCAATAGATGTCGTACAGAACAGATCAGCATAATAAATTAAGAGTAATCCATATGACACAATGAGACACAGAGAGAGAGAGAGAGAGAGACAGAATGAGAGAGAGAGAGAGAGACAGACAGAAAGAGAGAGAGAGAGAGAGAGAGAGAGACAGACAGAAAGACAGAGAGAGAGAGAGAGAGAGAGAGAGAGAGAGGGAGAGGGAGAGGGAGGGAGAGGGAGGGAGAGATGCAGGTAATGACAGTAGCTTACAACAACATTAATGAAAGTAATAATATTATAGTTATAGTTCTGGCTACTGTGGTACAATATGTTGAAAGTATGTATATATTAGATATGATCAATATATCCTTATTAACAGGCTATGTACCACAGTCTTTTAAGGTAGCTGTAATTAAACCTCTACTAAAAAAGCCCACCCTGGATCCAGAGGTGTTAGCCAACTATAGACCAATATCTAATCTTCCCTTTACGTCAAAGATCCTTGAGAAAGTAGTCGCAGACCAGCTGTGTGATTTTCTCCATGATAATAATTTATTTGAGGAATTTCAGTCAGGATTTAGAGTGCATCATAGCACTGAGACAGCTCTAGTTAAAATTACAAATGACCTTCTGATTGCTTCAGACAAAGGACTCGTCTCTGTTCTTGTTTTATTAGATCTTAGTGCGGCGTTTGACACAACTGACCATCAAATTCTACTGCAGAGACTGGATCACTTATTTGGCCTAAAAGGTTCAGCACTAAGCTGGTTTAAATCTTATTTATCTGATCGTTTTCAGTTTGTTGACGTTCGTAATGAATCATCCTTACATACCAAAGTTTGTTTTGGAGTTCCGCAAGGTTCTGTGCTCGGACCAATCCTATTTACTCTATATATGCTTCCTTTAGGTGACATCATTAGAAATCACTGTATAAATTTCCATTGTTATGCGGATGATACACAGTTGTATTTATCGATGAAGCCAGAAGAAAGTAATCAATTAACTAAACTCCATAACTGCCTGAAAGACATAAAAAATTGGATGAGCACCAATTTCCTGATGTTAAATTCAGACAAAACTGAAGTTATTGTTCTTGGACCCAAACAACTCAGAGACTCTTTATCTGATGACATAGTTTCTCTAGATGGCATTGCTCTGGCCTCTAGCACTACCGTAAGAAACCTCGGAGTAACATTTGATCAAGATTTGTCTTTTAATTCTCATTTAAAACAAACCTCACGGACTGCATTTTTTCATCTGCGTAATATTGCAAAAATTAGGCCTATCCTGACCCGAAAAGATGCAGAAAAATTGGTCCATGCTTTTGTTACCTCAAGGCTGGATTACTGTAACTCTCTATTATCAGGTAGCTCCAGTAAGTCCTTAAAAACTCTCCAGCTAATTCAGAATGCAGCAGCACGTGTACTAACAGGAACTAAGAAACAAGATCATATTTCTCCTGTTTTAGCTTCTCTGCACTGGCTCCCTGTAAAATCCAGAATTGAATTTAAAATCCTACTGTTAACTTATAAAGCTCTAAATGGTCAAGCTCCGTCATATCTTAGAGAGCTCATAGTGCCATATTATCCCACCAGAACACTGCGCTCTGAGAACGCAGGGTTACTCGTGGTCCCTAAAGTCTCCAAAAGCAGATCAGGAGCCAGAGCCTTCAGCTATCAGGCTCCTCTCCTGTGGAATCATCTTCCTGTTACGGTCCGGGAGGCAGACACCGTCTCCACATTTAAGCCTAGACTTAAGACTTTCCTCTTTGATAAAGCTTATAGTTAGGGCTGGCTCAGGCTTGCCCTGTACCAGCCCCTAGTTAGGCTGACTTAGGCCTAGTCTGCCGGAGGACCCCCCTATAATACACCGGGCACCTTCTCTCTCTCTCTCTCTCTCTCTCTCTCTCTCTCGCTCTCTCTCGTATTCTATTACTGCATCTTGCTAACTCGGCCATTCTGGATGTCACTAACTCGGCTTCTTCTCCGGAGCCTTTGTGCTCCACTGTCTCTCAGATTAACTCATATCACAGCGGTGCCTGGACAGCGTGACGTGTGTGGTTGTGCTGCTGCCGTGGTCCTGCCAGATGCCTCCTGCTGCTGCTGCCATCATTAGTCATTAGTCATGCTTCGGTGTCAGCGCAGTGTTCTGGTGGGATAATATGGCACTATGAGCTCTCTAAGATATGACGGAGCTTGACCATTTAGAGCTTTATAAGTTAACAGTAGGATTTTAAATTCAATTCTGGATTTTACAGGGAGCCAGTGCAGAGAAGCTAAAACAGGAGAAATATGATCTCCTTTCTTAGTTCCTGTTAGTACATGTGCTGCTGCATTCTGAATTAGCTGGAGAGTTTTTAAGGACTTACTAGAGCTACCTGATAATAGAGAGTTACAGTAATCCAGTCTAGAGGTCTAGAGCGCTAAACCACTGACTGAACCATGGCTGACACCACCCGCACTCTCAGACGTGCATGTAGACACGCTGAGAGAAAGTGGAAGAGAGATCGTCTTCAGATCTCTCTAGATATTTTAAGAAATAGTTTATCTGAATATCAGAAAGCTGTTAAAGCTGCAAAAACTAATTTCTTCTCAAACCTTGTGTCAAATAACAGCCATAAACCTCAGTTTCTTTTTAATACTCTTAATTTGCTTTAAAATACCTGTAATTCTACCTCCATTGTATCTTCTCCTGCACTATGTGAAAAATTTCTTAAATTTTTCAATGACAAGATTTCTGCCATCATGTCCATTCAATGATATTCTGAAAGCTAATGAAGAAATGAAGGAGAAGCTCTCTAAAGAGATTAAAGAAATGAAGATCAAAAAATTCAACAGAGACAGGCAAGATGCACGTGAGGGCAACATCTACCACTGGAGGAATCCTGAACGCAGCCCCAAGAGACGACCTGCTGGACATCAACAAACTGATCAGTTCTCCTCAGACCAGCTCTCATCAGCTTCAAGTTCCAGTTTTTTATCCAACCGAGCCAGAGAACAGCAAGGCATGTCAGTCAGAAGAAAGGGCCGAGGCAGAGAAAAGGCCGTACATGACGTGGAAAGAAGAGAAAAACCATGGACCCGCTCCCGGGCCCATCAATGGAAGAAGTGACTGTTTAATCTATCTAGTAAGTCTTTAAATGAATCTCATCTCTCTGTGTTAAACAAAGGACTCTCATTTGTGCCTACTAATCATGTCAAAGATTTTAATATCAAGGTAGATTGATAGAGAGGCAGACACCACCGCCATGATGTTTACCTGTGAGTTCAGTGTCTCAGTCCAGCCTGACAGGAGACCCAAAACCGTCTATGTGCAGGCTGTTATTGCTGTCCACACCCTTCAACCACGTTTCGGTAAAAGCAAGCAGTGAGGCAGACTAGCAGAATGCTGAAAACTCGTATTGCCGAACATAGGAGTACTATAAGATGTAAAAACCTGAATTATCCAGTAGCAGCTCATTTTGTTGAGTTTAATCATCCAATTTCCTCCCTAAGATATATCGGCATTGAAGAGGTAGCCTATCTCTCCCCCTAGAGGGGGAAACTTGGATGTTTTACTTTCTAGAAGAGAACACTATTGGATCCACCATCTGAAAACCCTGTCACCTCAAGGATTAAATATTGATTATGACCTAAGATGTTTCTCTGAAGTAATCCCCCGTGTTTTAGATTTTTAGATATCTAGTTAAGTTCTTTATGATGTTTATTTAGAACTGATGTTAAACTTGATCTATATGTCTATAGGTAATTTTGATAAAACTATGTGGATATTAATGTTCCTTTATCTTATAATATCTTTGATTGGCTTGAAATTGATGTTTTCTAACCCTGTCCCAGCCAGGACTGTCCATTGTTACCCAAATAACAAACTGTGGGTAACAAAGGACATCAAAGTCATCCTCAATGCAAAGAAGAGGGCCTTCAGAGCTGGTAACAGGGAGGAGGTGAGAACAATACAGGGGGAGCTGAAGATGAAGATCAGGGAGGCTAAGGAGAGGTACAGGAGGAAGCTGGAGAGGAAACTCCAGCAGAACAACATGAGAGAGGTCTGGAGTGGAATGAGGACCATCACTGGCTTCAGGACCAACAACCACAGAGGAGTTGAAGGCAGCGTGGACAGGGCCAATGAACTGAATCTGTTTTTTAACAGATTTGACACTGCTGGACCTGCCCATCCCCCCCCTGACTCTTCTGCTGTCTGTCTTGGTCAACCATCTCCCACTCCGCCCTCCTCCCTCTCACACCTCAACACCCTCCTGCTTGACCCCCCCCCCCCCTCCTCCTCACACCTCCTCTCCCCGTGGTCAGACTGACTGCTCTCTCCATCATGAGGACTACACCCCTCCCCCATGTATCGTCACCTCCACAATGTGCTTCACTGCTGACCATGTGAGAAGACAGCTGATGAGACTCCACTCAAATAAGGCTGCAGGCCCTGATGGTGTCAGCCCCAGGGTGCTCAAAGCCTATGCCCCCCAGCTATGTGGAGTACTTCAGCATGTCTTCAACATGAGCCTGAGTCTCCAGAGGGTCCCCTTGCTGTGGAAGACATCCTGCCTCGTTCCTGTGCCAAAGACGTCGCGTCCCAGTGGCTCCAAGGACTACAGACCCATGGCATTGACCTCCCACATCATGAAGACCCTGGAGAGACTCGTCTTGGAGCAGCTCCGGCCCATGGTCAAGCCACTTTTGGACCCCCTCCAGTTCGCCTATCAGCCCCGACTTGGAGTTGAGGACGCCATCATCTACCTGCTCAACCGCGTCTACGCCCACCTGGACAAGCCGGCGAGCACTGTGAGGGTCATGTTTTTTTACTTCTCTAGTGCGTTCAACACCATCCGTCCAGCTCTACTGGGTGACAAACTGACAGCAATGCAGGTGGATGCCCCCCTGGTGTCCTGGATTGTAGACTACTTGACTGGCAGACCACAGTATGTGCGCTTGCAACGCTGTGTGTCAGACAGAGTGGTCAGCAATACTGGGGCCCCACAGGGGACTGTCCTCTCTCCCTTCCTCTTCACCCTCTACACCACGGACTTCAGCTATTGCACTGAGAACTGCCATCTTCAGAAGTTTTCTGATGACTCTGCTATAGTTGGATGTATCAGCAAGGGTGATGAGGATGAGTACAGGGCTGTTGTGGATAACTTTGTCACATGGTGTGAGCAGAACCATCTGCAGCTCAACGTGGCAAAGTCAAAGGAACTGGCTGTGGATCTGAGGAGGACCAAGACACCGGTGACCCCTGTTTCCATCCAGGGGGTCAGTGTGGACATTGTGGAGGACTATAAGTACCTGGGGGTACACATTGACAATAAACTGGACTGGGCTAAGAACACTAACGCTCTCTACAGGAAGGGCCAGAGCCGTCTCTATTTTCTGAGGCGACTGAGGTCTTTCAACATCTGCCGGACTATGCTCAGGATTTTCTATGAGTCTGTGGTGGCCAGTGCTATCCTCTATGCTGTTGTGTGCTGGGGCAGCAGGCTGAGGGTGGCGGACGCCAACAGACTCAACAAACTGATCCGCAAGGCCAGTGACGTTGTGGGAACGGAGTGTGACTCTCTGATGGTGGTGTCAGAGAGGAGGATGCTGTCTAAGCTACGAACTATCTTGGACAATGTCTGACACCCACTCCACCATGTGCTGGTCAGGCACAAGAGTACTTTCAGTGGGAGACTCATACCACCAAGATGTACCACTGAGCGCCACAGGAAATCATTCCTGCCTGTGGCCATCAAACTGTACAACTCCTCCCTCTGAGTGGCCCTGACACTTTTCACACACTGCAATAATTTAACTTGTGCAATAACCCCATTCACCCTGACTGTATATACTCTGTTTGTGTAAATAATCTTGTTCATGTTTACAATATATATATGTATATTTATATATATATATATATATTTACGTTTATGTTTGTGTGTAAATAACCTTGTTCATGTTTACAATATATATATATGTATATATATATATTTATTTACGTTTATGTTTGTTAATAATTCCTGTTTATTTCAACTATATATTTGTTAATACTATTGTTTAAATTTCTTATATTTTCACGTATCTTTCCCCTCTTGCAAGGAACACCTGTAACATAAATAATTTCCCTTCGGGGATCAATAAAGTATTTCTGATTCTGATTCTGATTCTGATTCTCTTTTCACTGTTTGAAAAAAGTTTTAATTGTCTCTTGTTACTCCACCCAAGTGGGGAAATATGATTGGCTAATCAATATCAGGGCGTGGTCGAACTGACCTATAAAGCCTTTCTTTATCAGTGAGCAGTGCAAATCTTGAAGAAGGCCATGTAGTCGAAACGTTGATTTAAATAAACTGCATATGGAGCCAGAGTGTGCAACACTTTTTTTCTTCAACTGATCTTTCTCCAGTGATCAGCACCTCAAGAGTATTTGGTGTGCGTTTTCTCTTAAAATTTACTAACTTCACGTTCCTCAGAATAGAGCAGCCAATAACCAGAGTTCAGCGGGTGTGTCGCTGCTACCGAGTGATTTTTCATGAGCCGCGCTTCTAATTCACTGAGCCTCGCCTCCAACACAGCAAATAAGCTACACTTATTACAATTACCACTGTCGCTAAAGGAGGCAGAGACATAACTGAACATTTGGCACACCGGGCAAGAAAGAGCAGAGGGAGAAGCCATCGCTAACTGTAAAGCTAATGTAGCTACCAAGGCTAGTAACGTGCAGACAACAGCTAAGAGATTAGCAGGGAAGTCGTAAAAGGAGGAGAGCTATAAGTGCTTAAACAGAACCAGTGTGGGTTAAGACTTGGAGTAGATGTCAAAGCAACTGAAGTGAGAAAGCAGAAAGCAGGCTAGTAGAATTCACCACAGCAGCACAGAGACGCTGTCACAGAAACACCGGAAATGACCCAACTTGCTTACTGCAATACGTCAGCACGTCTAAGCCAACACATCCAACATACTGACATCACCCAGATGTGCCGATCACCAGGATGAGGAACAAACAAACCAGAGCTCAGCTCCTGATCCCTGCTGCTGTCAGGCAGCCTCAGGACGCAGAGGCAGGACGGGATATAGTGGAGACGTTATGACACACTGAACATGATAACACACAGTATGACATCACCCAGATGTGCCGATCACTGACACTGACTGTCTATAATACCATCTGTGATGACATGACGACACACATCAACCTGCTGGTGATGTTTTCTCTGGTGGCTCACCGGCTGCAGTGGTGCGGTGGATTAATGAAACATGAAAATGATAATCAGTTCATTTCAGATGTTAGTGCGTTACATGACACTGTAAATGTAATAATATCACCTGTAATCCTGTTGGGAATCTGTTATATTACTTTGTTACTGCTAAAAAGTTCCCCCGTCACTGAAATGAGCAGCTCCATTCCTCTGAATCCAGATTTCCTCCTGATCAGTGTGACGTGTATCTGTTGCACCAACAGTGTGAAATAATGTTTAAATATCTATTTCTGACTGAGAGCAGGAAGTTTAACTGATACCAAGTTTAACCTCAGTGTGGCAAATAAAGGAGGGACCAGAGGCAGAGCTGATCAGCAGCTCCTCACATTCTATATCTAACATGAATGTTGTCTTTCAGATTAAAAGCATGAATAAGTAAATAAATAAAGCCCCATCCTGCTGTTCTGATCAGAGGCTGATGACTGTTTCAGATTAAAATATCTTCAGACTATGACCTGATCATAACATGATGTCTTATTTTTGAAAACAAGAGTTATCCCTCCTCAGTTGCTCTTCCTCAGCTTTCTACCATTGTTTTCCTGATCAGCTGTGAGGGTCATAAGGACAGAGGGATGTCGTATGCTGTAAAGCCCTGTGAGGCAAATATTGGGCTTTATAAATAAATAAAATTGATTGATTGATTATTAATCAGTTTTTATAATCTTTCAGTTGTTTCTGTTGTTAAAGTTTTTTTTAACCCTTTCAATCCTGAGAGTTTATTAAGTGGTTTTACTTTGAAATCCTCTGACAGGAAACAGGTCACGGTGTTGGTGTGCGCGTGCCGTGTGTCTCCAGCTCTCCGTGGAGTCCGGACTCTGGATCATGGACCCGCTGTGTCTCCTTCAGCTCCTCCACCTTCTGCTCTAACCTCACCTCCGGAGCGGAGCTCCGACATGCTGCAGCCGGGAAACGCGTCCTCCGGCTGGGCTCAGCACCCGGACTCTAACGGGTCTGCTCCGGCGGCGGGCGGTGGGTCCGGACCGGAGTCGGTGATCGTGCCGGTGGTGTTCGGCTTGATCTTCGTGGTGGGGGTGGTGGGGAACTCTCTGGTGATGGTGGTGGTTGGGAAGGTGAAGTACAGCCGCGGTGGGGGAGGAGGAAGGGGGGGGAGGCGCCCCGGCAGCCCCACCAACATCTTCATCCTGAACCTGAGCGTGGCGGACCTCAGCTTCCTCCTCTTCTGCGTCCCCTTCCAGGCCACCATCTACTCCCTGCCTCAGTGGGTGTTCGGAGCCTTCCTCTGCACCTTCGGACACTACTTCTCCACCGTTAGCATGCTCGTGAGCATCTTCACGCTCGTGGCCATGTCCGTGGACCGATACATCGCCGTGGTGCGCTCCAAGAGCGCACCGTGCGTCAGGAGCCGCAGGAACGCGCTGGCCGGGGTGTGCGTCATCTGGACCCTGTCTCTGGTGTGCTCGGTGCCAGTGGCCCAGCACCAGGTCCTCACCAGTCACCCCAGCGCCCCGAACAGCACCTTCTGCTGGGAGGAGTGGTCCGGAGCCTCCAGACACACCTACAGGGTGACCATCCTGCTGATCGGATACCTGCTGCCGCTGCTGCTCATCAGCTGCTGCTACACCAAGGTCCGTTCACACAGGCCTCATGTCCCGGGACAGAGTCTGTCTGTCGTTCACACGAGCCTCATGTCCCGGGACAGAGTCTGTCGTTCACACAGGCCTCATGTCCCGGGACAGAGTCTGTCGTTCACACAGGCCTCATGTCCCGGGACAGAGTCTGTCTGCCTGCCAGCTGCTGTAAAACACTGATCCGTGTCACAGCGCAGGGACCAAAGGGCGCACACAGAGCCACACGGTCATAAACACCGTGCGTAAAAACCCGCGGCACGCGCGCCCACACTCAGAAGTGTTGGCACTCAAGTTTCAAAATAAAACTTCCACTGAGATGTTAAAGTTCAGATTAAACTGTGTCACAGAGAAACAAAACGTGTCTACTCACTGAAAGAGCTCAGTGATATTTTATTATAGATTTTATACAGAACTGATCAGTGCCGATATCATCAGATATTATGTCATCATCAGATATTATGTCATCATCAGATATTCTCAGTCACTGACTCTGTGACCTGTTACAGTCAGTTATGATCAGATCTGATCACTGTGTGTTTCAGGTTCTGTTTCACCTCCATAAAAAGATGAAGAACATGTCCAAGAAGTCTGAGCGCTCCAAGAGAAAGGTACAGTCCTCCTCTTCCTCTCTGCTGCAGTGATGATGATGATGATGATGATGATGATGATGATGATGATGATGATGAGCTGTGAAGCTTCAGGGTGTAACGATCTCTCTGACTGTGATGATGAGCTGTAATCAGTCTGTAATGAGCAGCAGCTGCTTCTCTACACACACACACACACACACACACACACAAACACACTGAGGGTCAGCATCTGTCTGTCAGGGGCCTCAAGGTCTCTGACCTCTCAGGGGCCGGTTGGTTAGTTAATGTGTTAGTTCATGTGTTGTGTGTGGAGCCACTGTGGCTCAGAGGTACAGCGGGTTCGATCCTCGGCTCCTCCAGTGTGCATGTTGAAGTGTCCTTTGGCAGATACTGAATCCCAAACTGCTCCTCTTGTCTGATCATCAGCGTGTGAGTGAGTGTGTGTGAATGGTTACTGAGGAGCAGGTGGCACCTTGTACAGCAGCCTCGATCACCAGTGAGTGTGTGCATGTGTGTGCATGTGTTTGTGAGTGTGTGAATGTGACTTGTAGTGTTAAAGAGCTCTGTCCAGTCAGACGCCTGGAGAGGATTGTGAGGGTCATAAGGACAGAGGGATGTCGTATGCTGTAAAGCCCTGTGAGGCAAATTGTGATTTGTGATATTGGGCTTTATAAATAAAATTGATTGATTGATTGATTGATTGACCTGTACAGGTGCAGCCTGTTTATTTTGTTTTTGTTTATTCATTTAGTTCTGTAAAAACCACATATTAATATTTAGTAAGAACACGTGTGTTCTGATGGTATTTAAGTTTCTGTATAATGTGAACAGTGTGTGGTCGTGGACTGTACTGAAGTTATCTTTAGATTCACTTTTGAATACAGGCACCAGTCATTTACACCAGGTGTGCTGCTGTCAGGTGGTTTAGTGCCCGTGACAGAGACTGTTGACAGCGTCGTGTGTAAAGATGACATGAAGTTTGTGTTGATTTGGATCATCATAAGTTTAATAACGAGACTACGGTGAGAATATATAGAGTGAGGACGTGAGTCAGCAGTGGACTGTATGAGGTGTTATTTTGGGAGGAGTTGGCCTGTTGTTTTGTTTTCCTGTTTTTGGATTCTCAATGAACCTCATTAAACTTTTTCCCATCTCATGTGAGACCTGTGGATCTGCAGAAAGGGACCAGAAACACGAGTCAGAACCAGGACACCTCACAGACTAAGTGTCTGAGGAACTGTTGTGTGTTGAAACGGCCCTGCAAGTTAGTGTGGTAGTTTTTTTTTGTTATTTATTTATTATATATTATTTACTTTTTCATTAAATTAGTCGGTGTGTTTACACATGGTGTCACCTTTTTATCTAACGTCTCTGTTTACTGAAATAATTTAATATTAATACTGTTTTTTTTGTCTTTGTTTTCTGACTGTAAACAAACATGTTTATTAATCTCAGTCAGAACACAGTCACAGATGGTGATTATGGTGATGGTGATGATGGTGTATGGGGTCAGATCAGTCTCATAATGAATGTACTCATGCAGGGTTTTTCACAAATGCACATGCTCTGCTTTGCAAATATTATTTTGAGGCACACTTGTAATATAAATTCACAGATCATCTGAATTGCTGAATGTGCATTTACAAACTGCTTCTCATTTGTGAACCTCTCTACATTTGTGAGAGAAATCTGTGTGGTGAATTTTGAGACTCCCCTGACGTTGCAGGTCAACGAATGTCACCATTGGCTGGTAAATCTGTCAATCAAATTTATGATTCTGACTGACAGATTCATCAGTTAATCAGGTGTGTTCACTTTCAGCCAATCGTATGGCTCTTTACAATTTCTCCACACTTTTAAACCAATCACAGAGCTACTGAGCTTCTGTTTGCAGTGTTCAGACAAGACGCGCTAGACTGAAACGGTGTAAGAGACATGGATCAATCTCAACCTGTAAGTAACACATTTATCTTATTATCACCTCGTTGTAAATCATGCAATGTTATTGAATTATAATGAGTTGAAGCGTTCTGCTTCGCCAAGTGACATGTGTGAATGAACATAAACTATGAATACAGCCTATGTAAGGAGATGGTAATGGTGATGTCCGTTGACCTGCAACGTCAGGGGAGTCTCAAAATTCACCACACAGATTTCTCTCACAAATGTAGAGAGGTTCACAAATGAGAAGCAGTTGGTAAATGCACATTCAGCGATTCACATGATCTGTGAATTGATATTGCAAGTGTGCCTCAAAATAATAATTGTGAACCTGAGTGTGTACATTAGTGAAAAACCCTGCGTGAGTTCATTCATTGTGAGACTGATCTGACCCCATAATGATGATGGTGATGATGATGATGGTGATGATGGTGATGATGGTGTGGACTGTGACTGTCAGTGGGTCGTTATGGTCCTGCTGATTGATGAAGTTACTGATTAGACAGCTGCTGCTCGCAGGAAACACCCATCATCATCATCATCATCACATCTCTGAGAACGTTTTTTAATGTTTAATTAAATTTTGACTATGAGAGAAACAAGAAGTCCACCAGCTCTTCTGTCAGAGACAGTAAAGATGGAGGAGTTCTGCAGATGGTGCTGCAGGTAGTGATGGTACTCTGGAGGTAGGACCTGGATGAGTGGTAGTACTGTGGATGTCAGGTCTGTGGGGCAGCAGGTGAGCTTTCTCAGGTGAGTCTGTGACAGCACTGGAGGCCACCCTGGTTGACGGAGTGCAGACGTGCAGTAACAGCAGTTCACAGATCAGTCAGCAGCAGATGGTTTACAGCAGCTCCTCGGGTCAGTGCAGCAGGAACAAAGGCTGCTGGGTAAATATTTAGACAGCATGACTAAGAATAGAGGAGATTCCCTCAGAGACAGATGAGAGTTCAGCAGGGACGCTCTGTGGAGACAACATACACTGTGATACTCTAATAACTGTACTGCTCTGTCGTCATGTTCATGCTGTCACCTGGTGACAGGGTGATTTTATCGACATGAGGAGGAAATGTTTTTATTAACCTGTGAAGTTATTAATTTTCCTGATGAAGGATTTTATGGCTTTTTATTTATCAGCCAAATAAAACAAACTGATGAAGGTCAGAGACCAGAGTCCAGTCAGATCAAATCACTCTTTGTTTTAATATTTAAACCTGAAAACAGTTAATCATCTTCATAATGAGTAACTGCTCAGGTACTCTGTCCTCTACCTGCTCAGGTACTCTGTACTCTACCTGCTCAGGTAGTCTGCCCTCTACCTGCTCAGGTACTCTGTACTCTACCTGCTCAGGTACTCTGTACTCTACCTGCTCAGGTAGTCTGCCCTCTACCTGCTCAGGTACTCTGTACTCTACCTGCTCAGGTAGTCTGCCCTCTACCTGCTCAGGTACACTGTACTCTACCTGCTCAGGTACACTGTACTCTACCTGCTCAGGTACTCTGCCCTCTACCTGCTCAGGTACACTGTACTCTACCTGCTCAGGTACACTGTCCTCTACCTGCTCAGGTACTCTGTCCTCTACCTGCTCAGGTACACTGTACTCTACCTGCTCAGGTACTCTGTCCTCTACCTGCTCAGGTACACTGTCCTCTACCTGCTCAGGTACTCTGTACTCTACCTGCTCAGGTACACTGTACTCTACCTGCTCAGGTACTCTGTCCTCTACCTGCTCAGGTACACTGTACTCTACCTGCTCAGGTACTCTGTACTCTACCTGCTCAGGTACACTGTCCTCTACCTGCTCAGGTACTCTGTCCTCTACCTGCACAGGTACTCTGTACTCTACCTGCTCAGGTACTCTGCCCTCTACCTGCTCAGGTACTCTGTCTTCTACCTGCTCAGGTACACTGTACTCTACCTGCTCAGGTACTCTGTCCTCTACCTGCTCAGGTACTCTGCCCTCTACCTGCTCAGGTACACTGTCCTCTACCTGCTCAGGTACTCTGTCCTCTACCTGCTCAGGTACTCTGTCCTCTACCTGCACAGGTACTCTGTACTCTACCTGCTCAGGTACGTTGTCCTTTACCTGCTCAGGTACTCTTTCCTCTACCTACTCAGGTACTCTGTACTCTACCTGCTCAGGAACATTAATTGATGTGTGACATCACCATGGTGAACATGACGTGATGACATCATCAGAACAATCAATAACTCTAATGTGTCTTTGATCAGTAACAGTAATCTATCACAGTGAGTCAGCAGTTTTTCTTGAAGAAGCAGAGCTGCGTCTATCAGCAGCATCTGATCACTCGTATTATTATAAAATCCCTGTCAAGAATCTCATGTATTTTTAAAGTGTTGTCACTGAGACGCTCTGAGACATGACGGCAGATAAAGAGACGTCCCACAGTGGGAGGAACAGACGTTTTCATGCTGCAGGAAGTGTCACAGTCTGAGTTCATGACCCTGTGACGCTGTCCTCACCTGGCAGGAAACAGCTTCTTTTGTTTAACATAAGTTCTGAATGTCTGAAGTGGTGTCAGTGAACGCAGCACAAGTGTCTCAGCTCTGTTTGTACATCTGAAGTGGACGGACTGTCGTCCACCTCCTGTCCTGTCATGTGTCATCATCCCTCAGCTGCAGTTAAACCTGTTCACACAGAGAGTCTGGAACCTTTCTGGATCTGTCTGTCTGTCTGTCTATCTGCTCATCTGTTCATCTGTCTGTCTATCTGCCCATCTGTTCATCTGTCTCTGTATCTGCCCATCTGTTCATCTGTCTCTCTGTCCATCTATTCGTCTGTCTGTCTGTCTGTCCATCTTTCCATCTGCCTGTCTGTCTATCTGTCTGTCTCAGATGTCCAGTGTTCAGACAAAGTTCACTGTCACAGTGGCTACGGTTACATGATAGCTTCTCATTCGGAATAAAATAAATCTGAATGAAATCATTCGGAATTAAAGTCTTTCCAGGTAGTTTACATGGCAAATATTCAATCTGAATGAGGGTTTACAGGGAGATCAGTTCAATCGCCTGTATTCAGGTCTGCACAAGGTTTGGGGCAGGGAAGGTTTCTGATTGGATAGGGGGCGGGGCGGATGTTACGTGTTTACGTTTACCGGAAGAAAACACTGTAGTCCTCGCTCCGGATAACAAGATGCTTGACGACGCCGTTCTTAGTGCGTTTTTCGGGCTTGTTTTGCTTATATTCTTGAAGCAGCAGTACGACAACAACCTTGTTCTGCTAATGCTTCGTCTGTTGAGGAGGAGAAGGGAGGTAGAAGGTCGAAGAAGGGAGATAGAAGACCGTGCTGTGGAGAATGGAAACCGGTGAGTGCAACAAGTCCGACTGCTCTATCTCAGCCTGTTGCTATGCAGCCCGTTGCTATGCGCGCTATATACGTCATCGCGCCAGAAGGGCAAGGAAACGAGCATGCGCAGAAAGACCGGAATGAATTTAAAGAGGAATGAGTGTATACATGCACACAAAATTCTTTCATTCAGAATGACAAACTGAATAAACCACCCCCTTTAATCGGATTTAATTTTCAGTCGGAATGACCGTTTACATGACCACTTTTATTCAGAATGGCCTTTCATTCTGATTAAAAGTGGAATTAAACTGTGCATGTAAACGTACTGACTGTTATTCACACCAGGAGCCGTACTCACAAACATCCTGAGAACTCTCTCAGAGCTCCGAACGAAGGAGTCTGAGCTCAGGAGAGATTTAGGAAAGTTCTCAGAGAGACTCTGAGCGAGGAAGAGACAGAAACTGTGACCTCAGTGAGGAGGTGTGGTCGACCCTGTTGTTAGGTGTGATGCTTTCTTTTGACAGGTGTGATTGGTTGTCACAGACATGAGCCTGTAAGGTGAGGACACCCAGTGGACATGAGATGAACTGCATCACAATATGAGCTTGACAGTGTCAGTGTCAGTGAGGTCACTGCTGATGAAGGTTGAGACAGACTCAACTCATCACTGCTGCTCTGAAGGGTTTTTACAGTTTTTCAAATATCTTAATATTGTGATCATTTTATTTCTGGTGTTATAGCGTTATTTGGTCAGCTGGGAAATGTGTGTGTATGACATCAACCACACATATCCTCCCTGCACCATCTCATCTGTAGCGTTTCATTGACTCACTGTCATTTTGTGTTTAGAGACTGTTTCTCTGACCTCTCTGTGTTTCCACCATTTTCTCCTCTGACTCACAAACTCTTAAACTCCTCCTCCTGCTCCCAACACTTTGTCTCCTCTTATCAGGTCTGAGACACTCTGTGAATAACTTTTATCTTTACAAGGACCTCATCTTAACTTTTAGTCTTAACTTTAAGTCTTAACTTTAAGGGGAAATTCTAAGAAAACGTCACAATTCTAAGAACCTTCTTAGAATTTCGTCACTAGGAGCGACTCCTAGCACGAGGAAGCTTTGTGAATATGACCCCAGGTCCTTAAACAGAGGGCTTGTTGTGAGGTCACCAGTGTTGATTCTGACAGGTATCTTAGATTCTGTCTGAGTCCTGAGACGAACATGTTTATTAGTTTATTCACAGTTAAGTCATTTTTATCCTTCATAGTTTCAATCCTGATGTTTCCATCTGTATTTTCTCTTTAAACTAATTCATGTCTCATAAATCAGAGTCAAGGTGACAGGTTGTATAAACCAATGTGTGTGTCATTTCTAGGGATAGACCGATATGGATTTTTTAGGGCCGATGCCGATACTGATTTTTTTCCATCTCCCTTAGCCGATGACCGATTATGGACTGCCGATTTTCTTGAGCCGATATTTGGGGCCGATACTGCTTTTGCTCCCTCAATTTACATCAAAAAAATGACACAATGATAACAAATATTACAGGTCTCAAGTTTAAAATAAGAAACATTTATTGAACAGTAAAAAATATTAAAACAAGATGGAAAGTTGAGGTAGAACAGGTAGAATATTATTATTATTATTATTATTATTATTATTATACATTCAAATAAAAAAAAAGAGTTCAGTGCTCTTAAATCTTCCAGTAATGTCTTTATAAAATAAACAAATATTTAAGCTGAAGCATAAATAAAACAACAACTACTGTACACAGTAGGATTCGCTGCATGTGCGCTGCAGGGTCTTCCGGCAACACAGAGCTGCCCGTGGATACCTGTCTGTAAATCATGCCAGGGAAAAATAAATCCGCAAACCCACGCGCGTATCGACCGATGCCGATACAAGTAAAAAACTCAAATATCGGCCCAATATATTGTTCGGCCGATGTATCGGTCTATCCTTAGTCATTTCTCCAGCAGTGTTTGACCTTGTTCATTGTAACCTCAACCTTCTGTCTCATTGGTTTGTCCCTGTTCCACAGTTTTACCTGCACACCTGTCTGGTGTTCGTCTTGTTGGCTCCGCCCTGCTGATCCCTCCCCCTCCTCGTCTCCTCGTGTGTCTCCTCCTCCAACTGTGTCTGGTTTCTGTGATGAGCTCTCAGTATATACTTATATGTTTGTACCTGTCCGTCCATCTGTTTTTCTCCGTGCTTCTTGTTGGGCTCCCTCTGTGATCCTCTGTTCTCAGATTGTTTCTGGTTTGGTTTTTGTTCAGCTCCTCGCTTTAGTTTCCTGCTGGCTTCTGTCTTTGTGTCATTAAAACTCACCTGTGGTTGTTTCCTGTGTGCAGCTGAATCAGAGTCAAGTAGAAGACATAAAGAATAAATAACAGACAGACTTTCAGCTGCTAACGGGTAAAATAAATCAGTCTGTTGACTCTCTGAGGGAGGAGAGGAAAAGTTTGATGACTTCCTGTGGTGCATTATGAGTCGGTTTGTGAACGTCCTCCTGTGTTTGACCAGAACATCATGTTGTGGGCGGGACACATGTCCAACATGACAAATAACTTGGACAGCATCCTCGTCTCTGACAGAGAGTCCGGCTCCACCATGTGATGGCTGTACAGATCAGAGCAGAGTCGTCTGACGGCTGCTGCCCTCGCACAGGAAATAAGGTGAAACTTCAGAGCGGAGCGTTTTAAATCTGCTCTTTGTTTTTAATCTGCTTCATCACTTCCGTCTCTGAATGAGCGTCTCTCGTCTAAACTGATGTCTGCTCTCCTGTGGATCGTGACATCTTCGGTCTGCTGAGACGACCTCTGAGGCTCTAAACTTTATTTGTACAGCACTTTCCTAACAAGGTTCTAAAGAGCATGGAAATAAGATGATAATAACATGACAATTATTAAAAAATGTTAAGAGCTCAGAAACAGTGAGGTCAGAGACAAAAACAGAACAAAGGGAAATAAAACACAAAAGTCATCAGACATTAAAAGAGAACTTTCCTATAAAAGTGTGTTTTTAACAATGATTTAAAAACAGGTCACATACCAACCAGTCTGAGAATTCCAGAGCCTCGAAGCCTTGATGGTAAAATACTGCTCACCTTTAGTCAGCAGCCTCGACTCGAGGATCTCAGGTCCTGACTTGGCGCACAGGGAGTCAGAAGCTCGGCTGTGTAACTAAGGACTGAACCATGTTGAGCTTTAAAGGTTTATGACAGAATAGAGAGAGGACGAGAGGACCAGAGTACGGACTCTCTGGTTTTGAAACTTGAAGATGAGTTTCTTCTAGACTTTAGTTTCCACCCGGTACGAGTGAAGGTGATTGATGAAATAAAACTCCTGTGTTGTCTCTGATGATCTGTAACTCAGTCAAACTGAGCAGAGACAGCAGCCTGGTATAACCACTGTGGGACCTGGACCCAGAGTCCTGTCTGTCCTGCATCAAACTGTCTGTCGTCTTCGTCTGAAGGTCGACTTCAGCCTCTGAAGATCCTCTGGGCGAAAGACTCCCACCTGCAAACTGCCTCAGAGTGCAGCAGCCTCAACATGTCCGTCTCTGACTGTTGGTGTCACTAGGTGTTTCTCAAAGTCAAGGAATGGTGTGGTCAAGGTGTGATGTGTCCCTGCAGTGTGATGTGTCCCTGCCATGTGATGTGTCCCTGTAGTGTGATGTGTCCCTGCCATGTGATGTGTCCTTGCAGTGTGATGTGTCCCTGCAGTATGATGTGTCCTTGCAGTATGATGTGTCCTTGCAGTATGATGTGTCCCTGCCGTGTGATGTGTCCTTGCAGTATGATGTGTCCCTGTAGTGTGATGTGTCCTTGCAGTATGATGTGTCCCTGCAGTGTGATGTGTCCTTGCAGTATGATGTGTCCCTGCAGTGTGATGTGTCCCTGCAGTGTGATGTGTCCTTGCAGTATGATGTGTCCCTGCAGTATGATGTGTCCCTGTAGTGTGATGTGTCCCTGCAGTGTGATGTTTCCTTGCAGTATGATGTGTCCCTGCAGTGTGATGTGTCCCTGCAGTGTGATGTGTCCCTGCAGTATGATATGTCCCTGCCGTGTGATGTGTCCCTGCAGTATGATGTGTCCCTGCCGTGTGATGTGTCCCTGCAGTGTGATGTGTCCCTGCCGTGTGATGTGTCCTTGCAGTATGATGTGTCCCTGCAGTATGATGTGTCCCTGCAGTGTGATGTGTCACTGCAGTATGATGTGTCCCTGCAGTGTGATGTGTCCCTGCAGTGTGATGTGTCCCTGCAGTGTGATGTGTCCTTGCAGTATGATGTGTCCCTGTAGTGTGATGTGTCCCTGCAGTGTGATGTTTCCTTGCAGTATGATGTGTCCCTGCAGTGTGATGTGTCCCTGCAGTGTGATGTGTCCCTGCAGTATGATATGTCCCTGCCGTGTGATGTGTCCCTGCAGTATGATGTGTCCCTGCCGTGTGATGTGTCCCTGCAGTGTGATGTGTCCCTGCCGTGTGATGTGTCCTTGCAGTATGATGTGTCCCTGTAGTGTGATGTGTCCTTGCAGTATGATGTGTCCCTGCAGTATGATGTGTCCCTGCAGTGTGATGTGTCCCTGCAGTATGATGTGTCTCTGCCATGTGATGTGTCCCTGCAGTGTGATGTGTCCCTGCAGTATGATGTGTCCCTGCAGTGTGATGTGTCCCTGCAGTATGATGTGTCCCTGCAGTGTGATGTGTCCCTGCAGTATGATGTGTCCCTGCAATGTGATGTGTCCCTGTAGTGTGATGTGTCCCTGCAGTATGATGTGTCTCTGCCGTGTGATGTGTCCCTGCAGTGTGATGTGTCCTTGCAGTATGATGTGTCCCTGTAGTGTGATGTGTCCCTGCCGTGTGATGTGTCCCTGCAGTGTGATGTGTCCTTGCAGTGTGATGTGTCCTTGCAGTATGATGTGTCCCTGTAGTGTGATGTGTCCCTGCAGTGTGATGTGTCCTTGCAGTATGATGTGTCCCTGTAGTGTGATGTGTCCCTGCCGTGTGATGTGTCCCTGCAGTGTGATGTGTCCTTGCAGTGTGATGTGTCCTTGCAGTATGATGTGTCCCTGTAGTGTGATGTGTCCTTGCAGTATGATGTGTCCCTGCAGTATGATGTGTCCCTGCAGTGTGATGTGTCCCTGCAGTATGATGTGTCTCTGCCGTGTGATGTGTCCCTGCAGTATGATGTGTCCCTGCAGTGTGATGTGTCCCTGCAGTATGATGTGTCCCTGCAGTGTGATGTGTCCCTGTAGTGTGATGTGTCCCTGCAGTGTGATGTGTCTCTGCCGTGTGATGTGTCCCTGCAGTGTGATGTGTCCTTGCAGTATGATGTGTCCCTGTAGTGTGATGTGTCCCTGCCGTGTGATGTGTCCCTGCAGTGTGATGTGTCCTTGCAGTGTGATGTGTCCTTGCAGTATGATGTGTCCCTGTAGTGTGATGTGTCCTTGCAGTATGATGTGTCCCTGCAGTATGATGTGTCCCTGCAGTGTGATGTGTCCCTGCAGTATGATGTGTCTCTGCCGTGTGATGTGTCCCTGCAGTGTGATGTGTCCCTGCAGTATGATGTGTCCCTGCAGTGTGATGTGTCCCTGTAGTGTGATGTGTCCCTGCAGTATGATGTGTCTCTGCCGTGTGATGTGTCCCTGCAGTGTGATGTGTCCTTGCAGTATGATGTGTCCCTGTAGTGTGATGTGTCCCTGCCGTGTGATGTGTCCCTGAAGTGTGATGTGTCCCTGCCGTGTGATGTGTCCTTGCAGTATGATGTGTCCCTGTAGTGTGATGTGTCCTTGCAGTATGATGTGTCCCTGCAGTATGATGTGTCCCTGCAGTGTGATGTGTCCCTGCAGTATGATGTGTCTCTGCCGTGTGATGTGTCCCTGCAGTGTGATGTGTCCCTGCAGTATGATGTGTCCCTGCAGTGTGATGTGTCCCTGCAGTGTGATGTGTCCTGTTTGTGCTCTGGGCGGCACTTGATGCGTGTCATATGAAACGCTGCCCCGCAATGTGGCAACAACACACATGTGGTTACATTTAGCCAACACTTACAGGTGAAGAGAGGAGGAGCGCACACAAGGGACGGAGAGGTGCTGACCATTGACGAAAATATACAAATTTGAAAAAAGATGTCAGGAGCACACTCTAAGACTTGATGCAAAAATGTTTTATTCAAGTACCAACGTTTTGACTAGACCTTCTTCATCAGGGTATTATAAGACACTGAGCTACCAAACATTTTATAAGACACACAGGTGAGCTCTATGATTAGAGGGAGTGTCTTCAATTACAGGCACATGCCATGGGAGGAGCCGACAATCAACACAAATGAGACAGGAAAAAAGCACAAAATGATCAAAGCTCAATTTCCATTCAAGTATAATCTTAAAGACTAAAAAAGGACAGAATATAGACAATTCAAAAGTACAATTCAAAAACACTTACATTCTTTTCAGTTATCAAAAAGTAGTAGACAATAAAAAGTATCATTATCTTAAATACAGCCAAATCAGGAAAAGAATAATGCATTTCAACACCACTTAAAATGGAAAAGAGCAGAGTACCCCTGTTTTTTGAAAAATGAATTCCTATAGGAGGGGGAGACTACAAAACAACTGTTAGGACTTTGAATTAAGACATCTAAATATATGAAACATAATTGTAAATGATTAAGTAGAAAAATGTTACATTTTGAATACAATTTGGGGCGTCGGTGGCTTAGTGGTAGAGCAGGCGCCCCACATACAAGGCTGCTGCCGCAGCGGCCTGGGTTCGACTCCAGCCTGTGGCCCTTTGCTGCATGTCACTCCCTCTTTCTCTCCCCCCTTCACACTTGTCTGTCCTATCCATTAAAGGCCACAATAACCCAAAAAAATATCTTTAAAATAAAATAAAATAATAATAATAATTATAATATAATTTTAGAAAAAGAATTTTTAGGAAAAAAATAAATTTAGGAAAAATCTACTTACAATATTAACGGTAGATAATTGAAATTAAAAAAAAGTTAAATTTTAGGAATTTTGGAAAAATGTTTAAGGACTTAAAACAATCTACATAAAAGGAAGTTAACGATAAAGGATTAGAAAATGCATCACAATGCCTATAACACATAGGACAATCTAGAGTCAAAGAAAAAGTTTAAGGTCAAACTCAACATTAAGGCCACTGGGAACAAGTATTTAATGTGTAGATCCAGAAAGCTTCTCTTTTCAACAAAAGAGTATCGAAATCACTCCCTCTTCTAGGAAGACATACTTTTTCAATCCCTATATAACGCAGAGCAGATATAGGATGTCCAGCCTCAATGAAGTGTGCTGCAACAGGATAGGTCATGTTTTTTACATCTTAAGTGCACACTTGGTTTTACCCACATAATATTTGCCACAAGGACAAGAAACAATAAAAATAACACCTTTAATAGGGATCTTCTGACCTGAATGAGGGTGTTTGATCTCTATATTTATAAGTACTGTTGCATTGTGCACAGCCACCACATCTATAGTAACTGTCTGTGACAGGAGCAAGAGTGCGCTGTGGCGAAATTTCTAGAGGAGGCAAGTCTGAATGGACTAGTGTATCGCTCAGGTTTCTACCTCTTGAGAAGACAACTCTAGGAGGATCATTAAAGACATTTGTTAGAAGAGGATCAGACTTTAAAATGTGCCAGTGTTTATGCAACATCGGTTTGAACCTTTCAGCACAATGGGAATAAATAGTGATAAATAGAGAAACTTCTTTTTTGTTTTTATTTCTAGCACCTTCAAACAGGTCAGCTCTAAAAATTTTATTTATTTTCTCAACAACAGAGTCCAGTTGTAGCTCCTTGTAACCATGCTCTTTAAATTTACCTTTCATTATATCCATATTTTCAGAGAAATCAGAAGGATCTTTGCAAATGCGTTTTAACCTACAAAACTGACTATAGGGTAAACTGTTTTTCAAGGGAAGAGGGTGACAGCTGTCAGCTCTTAAGAGACTATTGCAATCAGTAGGTTTTGTATTTAAGTCAGTGTACAATGTGTTATTTCTCCGAATGATCCATGTGTCAAGAAAATTAATCTTCTCCAAATCAAACTGCATAGTAAACCTCAGATGTTCAGAGACAGAATTCAAAAAGTTGCAAAAAGACTGTAGCTGATTACTTGTTCCACTAAAGATGCAACATATGTCATTTTGTACACCAGAATGTTAGGCAGACAAGGATTATTATCATTCAGTCTTTACAAATACCCGACATAAAGACTGGCAAAGTTGCAGGACATGATGTGATGTGTTGTGACGATGATGAAGCTGCTCCAACTGTCAAGTCTGTGAACCCGATCTTTGGACTGTCTCTTGTTGGTGGTTTTGTGGTCAGTTTTAAAACATGTCTGTACAGTAACACAGTAAGACGAGCAGAGCGTTGGGAGGACTGGGAGGTTTGTTGTGGTGCAGACTGGAGGTTTGCAGACTGACGTCAGAGCTGTTTGTGTGGAAGAAGAATCTCTTTTTAAACAGATGAATTATAAATCTGGACTCAGTATTTATAACTGCAGCAGTCGCTCCAGAGTCGTGGGTGGAAATGTGACGGTGTAAAAGTGGGATGTGAGTCTGGAGATGAGTCACAGTGAAGACAGACAGAATAACCTCAGTGAAGCTTCAAGTTTTTAGTTTGTGTATTTTTACTGTGTTTCTTTCTGAGCTGTTGAACGCAACTTATCTGTTTGTATAAAGATACATGAACACATGTTTCTGACCTGAAGAACTCTGAAACTTTTATTTGAAGTCACTTCTGAAGGTTTAATGAACAGCTGTGTCATGACCTTCACACCGGAACATCAGCGCCACACAGAGTTCGCTGATGTCGTGTCTGGGGAGGGCTGACGGAGGAAGTTTATAAACTTCATCATCAGAACAGATCTCATTTGTTTCCTGAGTGAAACTGAAGGAATAAACGTTAATGTATGTGTAACAGTGAGAGATCATGAACTCTAAATCATGTTTGGTTTGATTTTATTTCACTAAGACCGAAGCTGCTGCAAAGACTCGATCTGTCAGAGTTTATTCACCTTTGATATGATGGTTCAAGCTATTTCATCAGTTTGAGGTGAAGCTGGTTGAACAGCAACAGTTTGAAACACGTATCAGATCGATCCGGTCATTTCTCTGGAGAATATTCCCTGAAGGTTTGAGGAATTTTTCTGGAGTGTTTAGAAATGTTTCTGGTTAAATTGATCTAAAACAGCGCCCTCGTCCTTTAACCTGCCCTGTGGACTCAGACTGATGTCTCTTCTCTGTTTTCCCGCAGACAGCTCTGACGGTCCTCCTGGTCGTCACCGCCTTCACCATCTGCTGGATGCCTCACCACATCATCGCCATGTGGGTGGAGTTCGGCACCTTTCCCCTGAACGACGCCTCCTTTGCCTTTCGCATCGTCTCCCACTGCCTGTCTTATGGAAACTCCTGCGTCAACCCCATCCTCTACGCTTTCCTGTCTGAGAACTTCCGTAAGGCCTGCCACCAGGTCTTCGCCTGCCGCTTCCTGTACCCGCCGCCACCGGTGGGCAAGGTGGTTCGTTTCCGCATGGAGAACTTCTCCACCACACACTCCACCACCAACATATGAGGGACTGCGGGACATCATCAGATACATGACCAGGACGCTGAGGTGGAAACAGGAAGCAGAGCTGAGGCTGACGGTCACATGACCACAGGACAGCAGGTGATTGGCTACTGACTGTATCTATGGATGACCTGAACTCGTTTATGGGAGTTTATTAACGACAGACTGAGACACCGAACAGGAAACTGAAGGACACATTCAGACAGGGACAAAATACAGACTTTAGAAATGTAGAAAAAAACTAAACTGTGTTTTCAGTTTTAATAATTTAATTAAAATTAATCTTTGATAATAAAACAGTCCGAGATAAATGTAAAATTATATTCCAGTATTATATCAGGTTTTTTTCTTTATTTTGCCTAAAATTTTTGTCTGAGCAGAAACACAGAACCTGTGAGGAGTTTAACATGTGTTTGACTTTATATGTTTTATATGTTTAATATGATTTATTATATTTGATGTGTGTGTTATGTGTTTCAGAGACAAATGTTCCTCAGCACAACCTTTTTATTATCAGTGTGAATTCTTATTTTCTGGGGCATCTGATCAGACAGTTTCTGATCCGTCCTGATGAACTTTGATAGTCTGAGTATATTTACAGATTTAATGTGAATGTGAAAGATCAAACCTGATAAATAGATAAATAAATATTAAATAAATGGTTGTCGTATTAAATTATTTTTTGTCAGCTCAGGATTTGTTTTATATGGAAATAAACTGTGGTGAGCATGGACTTTTGGCTTTTATTTTATGAACATTTCCGAGTCTACTTCCCGTGTGGGTTGTGTGCTGCTGTGTTTACCTGTCTCCAGAGGCTTTTCCCCTCCCCTCCCCTGCCCTGCACTGAGGCTGAGTGCGCACACCTGAGAGTCATCTGCAATCAACGGGCTTCAATATTGCCACCGACTCTAGCCTCAGTGCCAGAGTATTTGCGACTGCATGCAGTGGTATCTCGGCTCCTCTGATCCTCCAGTGATTTGAGTAATCTTGCAAGTTTGATTGTGTTTTTTGCTCTTCGAGTGTTTAACCCTCGTTCTCCTACCTTTTTTTTCCAGTGTCTCCCTCCGTGCCTCACAGCTGCCCACAGCCCAGCACTCTCACCTGGTTTTCTCACTCTGCACCTGGACTCCGGATCTCCTTTGTTCTCTGCATTATTCTGGCACAATAAAACTGTTAAACCTTTTCCCTCAGTCTGTCTGCATTTTGGGTCCATAACCTCGCTGCCACCACATAAACATAATTTATTTCCAGTGATTTTATTCATTGATATTCCATAACGGGGGTTTCTCTGAATATTTAATGATTACATTCAGTTTTTTTCAGGGATGGAAACACTCACAGATTAACAGGAACAACAACAGATCTGAGGGTGATCTAACTTATTTAAAGTTTATTTTAAAGATTTACAGTTTGAATCAGTAATTCTGTGACCTGTTTTAATGAGCTGACTTTAGTTTGGTCATCACTCAGTGCTGTGATGACGTCTGAATATTCACCTGTTACAGGATGAACCTCAGCTGATGAATGAACCCTGACTTTGATCTGTCTGACTGTATTTCTCTGTGTGGTCATAGTATAAATGTCTTTGTGTCAAGAGCACAGCAGCAGAACAGGGACAGAGAGAAATGACATGTTCAGACAGTGTGATTCAGCTGACATTAGCTAACGTTAGCATGCTAACACTAGCTAACGATCAGTAAACACAGTCACAGAGCTGAAGCTGATGTGAACTGCAGGTCACAAACCAAAGTTCTGCTCACTGCCTGATTCAGACTGTTCTCACTAATGTTTGATATGTTTTCCTATGAAAATCAATTCACCCAAATTCATACATACGTATATGTTGAAAGGCTGTGATCATGTGACCAATGAGCTGACGGCAGTAAACAGGAAGCAGTCCTGAGCGCCTGTAAGGAGGCAGGTTGGGGTGGTGGATGGGACTTTCCCCTGGAGTCACGTGATCAGATCTGTGTGAGTCATGTTAAGGTTCGTCCTGTGTTTCTGTTCCTAAAGCTAACCTCTGTAACTTTATGGTAATTGTAACTGTAACAGCACGTTAAGGACGTGACGTCATTCATGGGGCCCTTTATGTAGGATATCATACAAACTGTTGAAACTGAGAATATGTTGATTTACTGGCATGTTGTATGATTAAAAACTGTAAAGTGTTTTGATTCTTCGTGTGCTGACTGTGATTATGATATCATATAGCCTAGTCAGTAAAGTGAAGTCAGATTCAGATCTTTTATTTAAGGGTCACACACCAAAAGATGCTCCGCCCACATGGGCTGCCGTGACACTACAACATATTGTAAACAAGACTGATGACATCATGATACAAACTGTATGATGTGTACATTCATCAGACATGGAAGAGATCGGGGGAGGAGCTTCTTACTGAGACACTTAACAAATGAACTGTTTCATTTCATTCATCCCACAGCTGTGCTCAGGTTTTATATCTGAACCGTGCTACAGACAGTTCCTCCTTTTTTGTCCACGATGACACGTAAAAAAACCCCAAAACAAAACAAAAAAAACCTCACCAGGTTCCCTGGAGTCTCAGAGGAAACAGCAGCCTCAGGTTGATAGAGGTGACCTTCAGAGGGCAGGGTATCTGTCCACAGCAGAGACTCTCAGACCTACAGAGACACTGAGGAACCAGACCAGAACCCAAACCTGATCCCAGGATACAGAGGCTCGGTGAACGTGGTGTTGAAGGTGTGGAGGTGGATCAGAGAGTCTGAGGAGACGCTGTAGAAGGACAGAGTGCCACCGGGACAGTCCACATACACTGCCACTCTGTTAGAGCCAGAGGAGGCGAAGGAGGAGGCAAAGGAGGGAGTGGAGAAGAAGAAGGCAGAGGAGTAGTTGGAGGAGGAGGAGATGGATGTTTCTCTGTCATTGTGATAGGCGGAGAAACCATCACTGTCAGAGCAGAAGAGACACCAGGACTGATTGTTTCGTCCAAACATGGAACCTTTCCTGTTTCCTTTTCTGCTGACTCCTCGGTAACTCACTGAGACATAAATGTCTCCCGTCCACTCCACCTCCCAGTAACAGCGACCAGTCAGACCAGTCCGGCACAACAGCTGAGGAACCAGGTCAAACCTGCCTGGATGATCCAGGTACGACTGGTCCTGTCTGACGTGGGTCACCGTCCTCTCATCTTCAGACAGTTGGAGTCTACTGTGTACTGTGTTTGTGTCCACTTCCAGTTCACAGATGTCTGAGGGAGATAGAGACAGGAAACAGCTGCAGGTCACCATCTGATGACTCATCAACGACTTCACTGAAAGTTACTGAGAGAAAATCAAACTGTGAACGATGTTCAACAAACTTTTAATTCATCAATCAAGTCAGAACATTAACAGTTACTGAAACATCAGAGTCATATTTCTGCTTTTTGTCCTTGGGGGTGACAGACGATAAACACACTCACATTTCCTCACACCAGGTCTCAGTCTCTGCTGTCCACCATGATCCACCCTGCAGGAAGAGACAATGTCAGAGTCGACTCGACACACCAGCACTCATATCAACAATGAAACAGGAAGTTCATCAGTCAGAGTCACAGAGAGACAGTTAGACAGCTGCAGGTGTCTGTCTCTACCTGAGAGTGTCCAATCTCCAGTGAGGATCCTCCAGTCCAGCAGTCAGCAGCTTCACTCCAGCGTCTCCTGGATGGTTGAAGCTCAGGTCCAATTCTCTCAGATGGGAGGGGTTCAACTTCAGAGCCGAGGCCAGAGACATACAGCCGTCCTCTGAGATCAGACAGCCTGACAGACTGAACACACACGCACACACACTTTCCATCAATGTGAATTTGGCTAAAGGGCCTCAATAAGCAGCACAGTACGATGAGATCCAAAGAAATCCCCAGGGAGATGAGAAAGTGACTGAAATATATCAGTTTGGAGGTGTAACATCTCTAAAGCTCTGTGACTCCAGCCAGCCGCAGCGAGAACCATGAGCTCGACATGGAGAAAACCTGGAACAGTGGTGGATCTTCCCAGGAGAGGCTAGAGTACCACAAGGTCACATTCGTGCCTCGTCCAGGAAATACCAAAGAACCCAGAGGAACAGTGAAGGAACCTCAAACCTCGCTGGCTTCAGTTAAAGTCAGCGTTCATGATTCCACCATCACAAAGAGACACAACATTCTCATTCCGACCTTATGACATGCCACTACACGGCACTGCCTCTGTGTTTTCAACTTCACGCTCTCTACTGACCGATCAGACTGCAGGATTTCTAGCTCCACCTTTTAGTAGCCTACCAGATCTGTGTGCTAAGTACCCTAACAGAGGGGGGACCAGACATGGGGATGCTGAGGAATGCTTCTGTTGGTACCATCCACAACTTTTCACTGTGGGAACAGAAAGAATGAACTGAACTGAACTGAACTGAACCGGACTGCTCGGTGGAAACGATGCTGATGAAAGCTTCATAAGTAAACTTCAAACAGTAGTCAAACCCTGACCTGAGAGTTTCTAGTTGACAGTTCGGACTCTTGAGTCCAACAGACAGCAGCTTCACTCCTGAGTCCTTCAGGTCATTGTTACTTAGGTCCACGTGTCTCAGACTGGAGGACTGGGAGCTGAGAACTGAGTACAGAGCTTCACAGCTGGTCTCCGACAGGTTACAGCCACTCAGCCTGAAGATGAATCAGACAAACACAAGATGTCAATTACAAATCAACAGTTTTTAGATAAACTACATCTCAGCTGGATGGATACATATGCACGTACAGAGCTGTGTTGGAGGCTTTGAGCACTGGCAGCAGCCTCAGGAGAGCCTCCTCTGAAGCAGAGTATTTCTTCAGGTCAAACACGTCCAGATCGTTTTCTGGTGACAGTAAGATGAAGCACAGAGCCGACCACTGAGACGGAGACAGATTATCTGTGAAGAGACGTCCTGAACTCAGGTACTGTTGAATCTCCTCCACCAGAGAGCGATCATTCAGTTCATTCAGACAGTGGAACAGGTTGATGCTTCTCTCTGCTGACAGATTCTCACTGATCTTCTTCTTGATGTACTGGACCGTTTTAAGACTGATCCATGAGCTACTTCCTGTCCATGTCAGCAGGCCTTGTAGGAGAGTCTGATTGGTCTGTGAGCCACTTCCTGGCTGTGTCAGCAGGCCTTGTAGGTGTTTGTGATTGGTCTCCAGAAACAGACCCAGGAGGAAGCGGAGGAACAAGTCCAGGTGGCCGTTAGGACTCTGTAAGGCCTTGTCCACAGCACTCTGGTAGAAACGTGTTGATCTTCCATTGAACATTTCAGACCACCAGGAGGTTTGTTGTTCTTCCATCAGGTTGACTCCAGAGTTGATGAAGGTCAGATGGACATGAAGAGCAGCCAGAAACTCCTGAACACTCAGATGGACGAAGCAGAACACCTTGTCCTGGTACAGTCCTCTCTCCTCTTTAAAGATCTGTGTGAACACTCCTGAGTACACTGAAGCTGCTCTGATATCGATGCCACACTCTGTCAGGTCTGATTCATAGAAGATCAGGTTGCCTTTCTGCAGCTGATCAAAAGCCAGTTTTCCCAGAGACTCAATCATCTTCCTGCTCTCTGGACTCCAGTGATGATCTGTCTCAGCTCCTCCATCATACTTGATGCTCTTCACTTTGGTCTGAACCACCAGGAAGTGGATGTACATCTCAGTCAGGGTCTTGGGCAGCTCTCCTTCCTCTCTGGTCTTCATCACATCCTCCAGAACTGTAGCAGTGATCCAGCAGAAGACTGGGATGTGGCACATGATGTGGAGGCTTCGTGATGTCTTGATGTGGGAGATGATTCTGCTGGCCTGCTCCTCATCTCTGAATCTCTTCCTGAAGTACTCCTCCTTCTGTGGGTCAGTGAACCCTCTGATCTCTGTCACCATGTCAACACAGTCAGGAGGGATCTGATTGGCTGCTGCAGGTCGTGTGGTTATCCAGAGGCGAGCAGAGGGAAGCAGTTTCCCCCTGATGAGGTTTGTCAGCAGCACATCCACTGAGGTGGACTCTGTAACATCAGTCAGGATCTCATTGTTGTGGAAGTCCAGAGGAAGTCGACACTCATCCAGACCATCAAAGATGAACACAACCTGGAACTCTTCAAACCTGCAGATTCCTGCTTCTTTGGTTTCAGTAAAGAAGTGATGAACAAGTTCCACCAAGCTGTACTTTTTCTCTTTCAGCACATTCAGCTCTCTGAAAGTGAATGGAAATGTGAACTGTATGTCCTGGTTGGCTTTGTCTTCAGTCCAGTCCAGAGTGAACTTCTGTGTTAAGACTGTTTTCCCAATGCCAGCCACTCCCTTTGTCATCACTGTTCTGATTGGTTCATCTCTTCCAGGTGAGGCTTTAAAGATGTCTTCTTGTCTGATGGTTGTTTCTGGTCTGTCTGGTTTCCTGGATGCTGTTTCAATCTGTCTGACCTCATGTTCATCATTGACCTCTGCAGTCCCTCCCTCTGTGATGTAGAGCTCTGTGTAGATCTGATTCAGGAGCGCCGGGTTTCCTGCTTTAGCGATCCCCTCAAACACACACTGGAACTTCTTCTGCAGGTTAGACTTTAGTTTATGTCAACACGCTACAGCATACGTTCCTGAATTAACACACAACAAATAAAACCAGTGAGTCGGTTTCAACAGAAAACACAGAGGACATGGAGGACACAGAGGACACGGACGACACGGAGGACACAGAGGGCATGGAGGACACAGAGGACACGGAGGACACAGAGGACACGGAGGACACAGAGGACACAGAGGACACGGAGGACACGGAGGACACAGAGGGCATGGAGGACACAGAGGACACGGAGGACACAGAGGACCAACAGCCTCAGATCTGATACAGATTATTGATCTGTTAACTCCTCTTACGTCTCTGTAGACAGTCAGCCAGCTCCTCCTGCTTCATCCTCCTCAGGAGGTGCAGTGTGATCTTCACAAACGCCTCTCTGCTGGTCCTCTGGTCTTCATCCTCCTCATTCTCACTCTGACTCTCTGAGCATTCTGGGTAATCTGGAATTAGAAGCTTCTGGACTCTCTTCAGCCCGTCCTTCACAAACGTGATGACATTCTCCTCCAGCAGCTGCAACACAATCAGCTGAACATGAAGAACGCAACATGTGATCCACGAGTCTGTCTGAAGACCATTTATCAGTTGGCCATGTTTATTGTCTGATATGAGCCCGTCACAGATAAATTGCACCAGCGAACATGTTTCCAACATGAGCTGGTATGAAAACATTTTTACAGAACATAGAAAAAAGAAAACAAAACATCAGTCATTTCACAGAGGTGTCATTATGTAGTTTGTCCAGCAGAGTGCGCCCTGACTCCAGCACATGAAGCAGAGTGCATCACAGCTGATCAGATGAACTAATAGAAATTATATGACCTCAACTGTTTCCATGACAATGGCTGTGTCTCTTATGTTCATCAGTTCTTGCAACAAAATGCTAACGCTATCCAGCAGTACAGTCTGTAGCATCAGAGCTTCTCTTGGCAGCTCAGCAGCAGCAGAAGACAGCAGAGACAGGAGAGGACAGCAGAGAGAGCAGATACAGCAGAGATAGCAGAGGACAACAGAGACAACAGTGACAGCAGGGTGAACAGAGGACAGCAGAGACAGCAGAAAGAGCAAATACAGCAGAGACAGCAGAGGACAGCAGAGACAACAGTGACAGCAGGGTGAACAGAGGACAGCAGAGACAGTAGAGGACAGCAGGGAAAACAGAGGACAGCAGAGACAGCAGAAGACAGCATAGACAGCAGAAGACAACAGAGGACAGAAGGGACAGCAGAGGACAGCAGAGAAGGCAGAGGGCAGCAGCATAGAGACAGCAGAAGTCAACAGAGGACAGCAGAAGACAGCAAAAGACAGCAGAGGAAAGCAAAGACAGCCAAGGCAATAGAGACAGCAGAGACAGTAGAAGACAGCAGGTATTGCAAAAGACAGCAGAAGATGGCAGAGGCAACAGAGACAGCAAAGGACAGCAGAGACAGCAAGGGACAGCAGAGAAGAATATAGAGAGCAGATACAGTAGAGAGGGCAGAGACAACAGAAGACAGCAGAGGACAGCAGATACAGCAGAGAGAGCAGATACAGCAGAGACAGTAGAAGACAGCAGGTATGGCAAAAGACAGCAGAAAATAACAGAGACAGCAGAGGACAGCAGAGACAATAAAGACAGCAGAGACGAGCATAGACAGCAGATACAGCAGAGAGAGCAGAGACAACAGAAGACAGCAGAAGACAGCAGAGACAGCAGAGAGAGCAGAGACAGCAGAAGACGGCAGAGACAGCAGACAACAACAGAGACAACAGAGGATAGCAGCACAGAGACAGTCAGGATCTGACTGGTAGTTTAGTTCTGTTGTGATGAAAATCGAAATGTGTGTTTGTACATGAACTCACCTGAAACACAGAGTCCAGATGTGTTGGATACTGCAGGTCAGACCGAAGCTGTCGCGCAGCTCTGCAGAGGAAACATCCAGTTCAAGGCTCTGTGTGTTTTTTCACTTCATCACATTTACACTTTCAAACCAGAAAAGATCTTGTCTGTCTGACGTCAACATCAGGAAAAATATTAGGGTTCAGATTCTCACAAAGTTTTCATGTTTTCCTCCACAAAGCAGAGTGACTTTTCACGTTTTTTTCAGCTGTTCTCAGTGAGGAGACAACACACGTGTCTGTATGCTGCTGCCCAGACAAGAGTGTCACACCCAGCGTCTGCCTTTTTTTATGTGGCCGCTCTGAGCGCCTCTAGTTGAAAATCTCTGAATCTTTCAGAAAGGCGCTGATGATGTCACTGCCGCTCCTTCAGCTACTGTCTGATTGGTCAGACAGAGACAGAGCCACTTGTCTGTGGACGCAGATTACGTGACGGACGCTGGATGTTGCTGCCGGGTGTTGTGCCTTTATCCCCGTATGTGTGGTATGCTTGTTAACTGTTGTCTGACCTCTGTTAACATAGCGTTACATTAGCTACATTAGCTACATATGCTACAGCTACCTTAGCTACCTTAGCTACATTAGCTACATATGCTACCTTAGCTACATTAGCTACATATGCTACCTTAGCTACATATGCTATCTTAGCTACATTAGCTGCCTTAGCTACATTAGCTACATATGCTACCTTAGCTACATTTGCTACATATGCTACCTTAGCTACATTAGCTACATATGCTACATTAGCTACATTAGCTGCATTAGCTACATATGCTACCTTAACTACATTAGCTACATATAAGATACAAGTTTATTGATCCCATAATCGAGAAATTCCAGTGTTACAGCAGTCAAGGAAAAAGAGTCAGAATAAAGATTTCAAAATTAGACTTAAAAAACTTAAATAACTAGGCATGCAAATAAGTACAAAAATCCAAGAGTCAGTGATAAATAACAATAACAATAATAATAATAATGAAAATAATAGAAAGTGGATAATAATGAGCAGCAGTGAATGAAAATGAGCAGTGGATAAAGGGAGCACATCTAGTGCAAGTGATTGTATGTGCAAAACAGCAGACAGCTGTGGTGTCCATAAAGTATCCATAGTGTCAATAAAGTGTCAGTAAAGTGTCCATGGTGCAGTCTACTGTGAGCAGTGCTGGTTATGTAGCCTGACAGCAGCAGACTGGAAGGACCTGTGATAGCGTTCCTTCACACACTTTGGGTGAATCACTCTATCGCTGAAGGAGCTCTCCAGAGCTTTTATCTCCTCCTGCAGAGGATGGGAGTCATTAGTCCTCAGAGATGACAGCTTGGCTGTCGTCCTCCTGTCTCCCACCACCTGCACAGAGTCCAGAGAGCATCCCAGGACAGAGCTGGCCTTCTTGATCAGCTTGTCCAGTCTCTTCCTATCTGCAGCCGAGACACTACTGCCCCAGCAGACCACTCCGTAAAAGATGGCTGATGCCACCACAGTGTCAAAGAAGGTCTTCAGGAGCCTACACTCCAAAAGACCTGAGCCGCCTCAGCAGGTAGAGTCTGCTTTGGCCTTTCCTGTACAGTGCTGTTATGTGATCAGTCCAGTCCAGTTTATTGTTAAGATGAACACCCAGGTACTTATAAGATGTCATCATCTCAATGTCCTTTCCCTGGATGTTCACCGGCGTTGGGGGGAGGAGTCTGCGCCTGCGGAAATCCACCACCAGCTCTTTGGTTTTCCCCGCATTGATCTGAAGGTGGTTCCTCAGGCACCAGTCCACAAAGTCCTGGTTCAGTTCTCTGTACTCCCTGTCGTCCCCATCTGTGATGAGGCCGACTATGGCAGAGTCATCAGAGAACTTCTGCAGATGACAGGTGGGGGTGTCGTATGAAAAGTCTGCAGTGTAGAGGGTGAAGAGGAACGGGCCCCTGTACTGCAGACAACCAAGTCCGATACACAATCCTGGGTCCTGACATACTGCGGCCGGTCCATGAGGTAGTCCAGGATCCAGGATGTGAGGTGATTAGCCACCCCTATGTGCTCCAGTTTGTCCCTCAGAAGCGCAGGCTGTATGGTGTTGAAAGCGCTGGAGAAATCAAAGAACATGAGTCTCACAGAGGTTCCAGGCTTCTCCAGGTGAGAAAGAGCGCTATGCAGGAGGAAGATGACGGCGTCGTCCACCCCAAGGCTGGTAGGCAAACTGCAGTGGGTCCATTGAAGGGCCTACTGCGGGGCGAAGACGAGACAGGACCAGGTGCTCCAGAGTCTTCATGAGGTGCGATGTTAATGCCACTGGTCTGAAGCTGCTGAAGTCCTTGGGGTGTGGAGTCTTGGGCACAGGTACCACGCAGGATGTCTTCCACAGCTGTGGTACTCTCCCCAGCCTCAGGCTCAGGTTGAAGATGGTTTCAACTATCCCGCACAGTTGGTCTGCGCAGGACTTCAGGAGCCTGGAGCTGATGCCGTCTGGACCCACAGCCTTCCTCGTCTTTATGCTCCTCAGCTAATCTCTCACCTGACAGGTAGTGAAGGACAAGCTGGAGCAGGGGGGCTGTGTGCTGGTGGGTGGGGGTGATGAGGTGGGGGGAGGAGTGGGGGGTGGTGAGATGTCCGGGGGGGTGGGGGCGGTGTCGAAGCAGTGTGCCAGGAGTGTAGGTGGGGGGAAGGTGAAGGTGAGGATGAGGGGGGTTGCAGCCGTCATGTCTGGGCCAGAGGAGGGGCAGACTGATCAAATCTATTGAAGAACAGATTCAGATCATTCACCTACTGCCTTCCACCTCTGACCTAGGAGTCTGGCTGTTTGTGTCCTAAGATGGTTTTCAGACCTCTCCAGACTCCGCTGACGTCGCTCTGCTGCAGCTGTTCCTCCATCTTCTTTCTATATCCTTCCTTTCCCCGCCTGATGATTCTCCGTAGCTCCTTCTGCACTGCCTTCAGCTCCTCCTTGTTTCCAGAGTTAAAAGCTCTCCGCTTCTCCTTCAGGAGAGCTTTTAACTCTGGAGTAATCCAGGGTTTGGTGTTTGAGAAGCAGCGTACAGTCCTGGTGGGTACGGTGTTTTCCACAGAGAAGTTTATGTAGTCCATAATGCATGATGTCATACTGTCAGTGTTCCTCCCCATGGGAATCGCTGAGTACCTCCCACACAGTGGCCTCAAAGCAGTCTTTCAGGGCCTCCTCGGCCTCCTCAGACCACCTTTTCACAGTGCGGGTGGTTGCTGGTTCTCTCTGCATCAGAGGTCTGTAGACAGGCAGAAGATGAACCAGGTTGTGATCAGCTCTTCCCAGGGGGGGCAGGGGGGATGAGTGGTATGCCTCCTTGGTGTTGGCATAAAATAAATCCAGTGTTTTATTGTCTCTGGTGTGGCAGGAAACATACTGGGTGAAGGTGGGCAGGGTGGTGGATGGACAGGCGTGGTTGAAGTCCCCAGAGATCAGAAGGAGGGCCTGAGGGTGCTGTGTTTGCAGCCTACTTGTAACAGAGTGGAGAACATCACAAGCAGACTCAGCCTTTGCAGATGGGGGGACATACACTGCTACCATAATGACATGAGAAAACTCCCTGGGTAGATAATATGGTCTCATGCCAACAGCCAGCAGCTCAATGTCCCTGCAGCAATGCTGTTCCTTGATAGTGATGTGCCCAGAGTTACACCATCTATCATTCACAAACACAGCCAGCCCCCCTTCTTTCCTCTTACCGCTGTCCACTGTCCTGTCGTGATGCTATCTTGATATGCTACCTTAAATACATTAGCTACCTTAGCTAACCTCAGTCTTAAAATATTGTTGTCATAAAAACCAAACCCACAAGTATCATGTCATTAAAAGCAGAGCTGGGAGCATTTTTTATGAAGTACTGACACCGCTTCACCCGCCTTCAGCTGACCTTTGACCTTGACCTACATGCGGGCAGCTGTGGCTCAGGAAGTGCCAGTCAGAAGGTCGGCGGTTTGATCCCCGGCCCCTGCAGTCCACAAGACTGTTCACAATACTGAACCTCAAACTGTGCCGTCAGTGTTGGAGTGTGCGCGGATGAGTAGCAGGTTGCGAAGCCTCGACCAGGAGTGTGTGAGAGTGTGTGAGTGTGTGTGAATGGGTGAATGTGATGAGTAGCATGAAATTGATCTGAGTGGTCATACGATGACAAAGAAGCTTCACAGGTCCATTTAATCTGTCTGTCCACACTCACCCAGTCTGTGAGGGTCCAAAGACTGAGGGTCAGCCATAGTGGATGAGAGAGGACAGAGAGAACTCTGTCTGCTGAGGAGACTTGGGTCTTCTGGACTCTGACAGGTGGACGCTGTGATGTCACTGCTGAATCACTACATTGTTGACTCGATAACAGACAGTGATGCTCCGGACCAACAGTCTGACGTTCTTACCTTCCATCAGCACCACGTCCAACTTTAAAGGACTCAACATGATCCATAGACTGGTCACTCTTTATGGACACACAGCTAAGTCCAGGTCCAAGTCCAGGAGAGTCTTGTCTCTGCTGCTGCATCCTGATGCAAAGAGAGAATGAGGAGTTAGTTTGAGCAGATTCTCATGAATCCATTCACCCTGTCATTCTATTGAGGGTCAGGTTAAAAAACGTAACACACCAAAATATGTTTTACTTAGCACCGGCAACAGGCACTTTGTCGCAAGATATTCAGTCATCCATTCAAGGTGTCTATATATATATATATATATATATATATATATGTAAATATATGTAAAGATATATATAAAACTCTTACAGAAACAAATCGTGATAGATTTGATGATATACATATTTACATATGTGTAAATACATATATAAATAAAACTCTTATAGAAACAAATCATGATAGATTTATTTGTAAGCCTAATTTAATTAAAAAATGTAGGTATAAAGGGTTACAAAAACCAGAGGGGAGGGTTAGAGTTCGGGTTTAGAAGATGGGGGGATGGTTAACGAGTTTTGTGGATTAAAAAGCTACACTGGACTTCTTGTCGGCATGAGGGTCAGTAGGTACTGTCTGTATTTTCATTCTAAAGTGGCCATTTCCTTTAATAGACTTATGGTGTGTTATATTCAGTGTCGGGCAGGAGTACCTTCAGGAAGAAGATATACAGTACAGGTGAGTAATGAACAATCAGCACACTTGGAGACAGTTTTCATTCTTTGAGTTTGATCCAACATTTTTTTTCTTCTCTCCTTTTTCTTCCCTCACAGAAAACTAGATGTCAGTACTATCATGGCAGCTGCTCACTGACAGCCCAAGAACAGCCTGAAGAGGAGGAGGAGGACACCATGTGGTAGAATGAGGGAGTGCAAGACAATGTTATTGTTGGGCTGGAGCAGGACAAGTAGTAGGAATGGACTTGAGAGGCATTGGAAAGGGATCGCAAATCCAAATTATTCTATAGGGTAGCAGCAATCAATAAAGAAGTTATAGGGGCAATTGCATGTACAATGTGTCTCGGACTTCTTCAAAGAGTGAATGTTCCTAATAGGACCAAAACATGCATATTCAAAATCAAAATAAATTTTCCTTTTGAGAACAGGAGGACAAAGAATAAAGCAAGAATCAACACACCAAATGGGGTTACAAGAAATCATGCTTTCTTTAATTGTTTCATGCATGTGAAGAAATTGTACTTGCAATTATTTCCCCTAATGCCACCGCATCTAAAAACAGAAAGAAAATGGATCAACAAATTACAAACCATGGACCCCCATGGTTTGTAATTTGTTGATCCATTTTCTTTCTGTGTTTTGCCTTTGTGTCTTAGTCCAGTTGCTGTTACTCTCCAGCCCCATGTATGTATAATCATTGGTTCCATGGTGTGATTATGAAGTATTGTGGATTTGTTAAGTTCATGTAAATCATATGTATGTTGGTACATCCTGGTACGCAAATGGTTGCCAGTCTCGCCTATGACCACTTTTTTACAGCGAGTACACTGGATAGCATTTATGAGGTTGGAGGTGTCCTCTGGAAAAGACTGTCAGATTGGAAAGCTCATATTGGAATGGATGTTTTGAGGTATGAGGTAAGTTTTTTTACTTTTTATTTATGAAATAAAACTTGTATAATTTCTCTGTTACGATGTGAGTCAAAATTCAACTAGGCAGGTGGACCCAAAAGCAGACTTAACACAGTGGGGCAGAGTTCAAACGGTGATTTAATAACAAAATAAAAAGTAACAGGCACAGGCTTACTTCAAGCACAAGAGGTCCAGAAAATAAGGTGGAAATCCAAATAGCAAACACGAAGGAGTTCAAAAACACTGGAAAAGACACTGGAAAGGCTCAGGAACTCACACCCGAAAACAACACACGAACTGACAAAGACACAGAGAAACACAGGGACTAAATAGACAAACTAATCAGACACAGGTGGGTCAGCAAACAGGTGAACAGAATCAGAGATCAAAAAAGAGCGGGAAAAAGACAAAGACAGGAAGTAAAGACAACAAAGACACACAAGGGGAAACAAGACTACAAAATAAAACAGGAAGTGCCCAACAGAAACTCAAACCATGACATTCTCGACCTTATCCCTTACTATTTTTTGTGTTTCTTTCTGCAGCGGTTGCATTAGGGGAATCATATAATGATTAGTATCCTTTAATTGTCGGTACTCCTCCTTTAAATAATTAGTTTTGTCATGGAAACAAATTTGTCCACCTTTGTCTGCACTCTTTACGATGATGTTAGGATTTCTGGCCAATCTGGAGAGGGCCCCGCGCTCATCCTGGGAGACGTTAAATGTGGTGTGGGGTTTTATTTTCAATTTTTCAAACACCTTAACGTCTTCCCTGATGAGCTTTTGAATAGGCTCTGAAATCGCCTGCAGGTGTGGTTCCCATCCTGATGATTTTGTAAAGGGTACAGGCATTTTTATCATATCTGAGATAATTTAACAGTTTTGGCTGGTGATGATATAAATGTAAATCAGACTTAGCTCGCTGTGGGTCGGTGGTTTTGGAATTGGGATGAAGGTGAGGCCTTTTTCCAAAATTGTTTTCTCTGCGTTGGTTAGTTTGTGTGTTGTATATAGGTTGATGACTAGATGATTAGAATGTGGGGGAGGCGTGTCGGAGCCATGTTCCCCCCTCACATGTTTGATTGGGTCAGCCAATGTTGTAAAATACGTTGCGTGGTTTCCTTAGTCCAATGCACTGGATTGGTGCGATTTGTATGAAATGTTTGTCAATTTTGGTGAGGGTCTTGAATCTGGTCTGGATCCTAGAGTTTAATTCCTCAATTAATGATTGTTGTTTGGCAGTTAATCGATCAGAATAATGGATGAGAGGGACATGGATAGATGCTGAAGGAAAGATTGATGTGGCTATGGCAACCATTTGTTGCATCTGTTTCCAGATATTTAATATTGTCTGTTCTCTGAGGCAGTTGTTCAAGACAACAGACAAGATAACTTTTTCCACCTGGGGTTGGATGTTCATTTTCTTTATCAAATGTGTAATATGGGGGCATCTAGCTCCTGGAAAACTGTCAATTTGGAGTGTGGGGTCTGAAAAGGATGGGATCCAGGCCAGATTCAAGTCCCTATAATTATATTGAGTTTGTGTGCCTTTAAAATCCAATCCTGGACCTTACGATGTGCGTGAGGGTGGACTGTGGGCTACGTGCGCTGCGTAACAGGGACTATGTGTGAGAGGTGATGTCTCTGGAGGCGTACTGTCAGTTGTTTAAGGTAAGCTTCAGCTACTGAGCCATTTCTGTCATTAAGACTTCTGGACTGGCTGCTTTCGAGGGTTAGGGTTATACTTAGTCTTATACTTAGTCTGGGTTTGAGAACTGAAACAGTGTATGGATCAGGACTGATTAATGTGGTGGGTCTGATCAAAGATGGCAGTGAAAAGACATGAAAGACCTGATCTGGGCGGTAAAAACCAAGCCTGGACACAGTGTGTGTTCGATGCCTAAACAAGGTCAGCAGCATCAGTGAGGATCTGACCCTGACCCTGACCCTGACCCTGAGAGGCTCATGAGGAGTGTCCACCCTCAAGTCAGCATAATAACAGATGGTGAAGCTCTGAACCAACACCCGAGTATTCAGTCTGACGTTCTTACCTTCCATCAGCACCATGTCCAACTTTAAAGTTAATGATTTCATCCATAGACCGGTCACTCTTTATGGACACACAGCTGGGTCCAGGTCCAGGTCCAGGTCCAGGTCCAGATCCAGATCCAGGTCCAGATCCAGGTCTAGGTCCAGGAGAGCCTGGTCTCTGCTGCTGCATCCTGATAAAACAAAGACAGAGGATGAGTGGTGTTGTGTTGTTGATCAGGACGTGATGTGTTCCCAGCTGACTGATCAGTGGTTGATAACTGATCCTGAACTGTTCATATTGTAAACATGTGTTTATTCAGTGGCTGAGTAAGTGTGAACAATGTTGGTGGACTGATGTGATGTCATCAGGTCTCTGCATCATGTTGTCAGGTTGTCCATCCCGTCCTCGTGAACATAATGGAATTCCTTTAGGTTTGTCACAAACGTCCACGTGGACTGAAGAATGACATGATTTAGAATTTATTTATTTATTTTATTTAATTCACTGACATGGATGGAGACTGTCAGAGACACTGGACACTGGACTGGTGGGCGGAGTCATACAACCACAGGGTGGACTGGTGGGCGGATTCATACAACCACAGGGCGGACTGGTGGGTGGAGTCATACAACCACAGGGTGGACTGGTGGGTGGGGCCATACACCCACAGGGTGGACTGGTGGGTGGGGCCATACACCCACAGGGTGGGCGGGGCCATATTGTTTTTAATTGTTTGTATTGTTTGTTTGTAGCTATGAGTAGCTGATTTTGGTTGACACCTCACTGGTTGCAGGTGGGGGTGTGGTTTAACCAACAAAGGGAAGGTGGAGGGAAACATGCAGGAACAGGAGGAGTATGAGCTGAGACCAAACATCTATCATCTGTTTTCTCTCTTTCACACACGACCTATCTCTGAATTTATTGATGACCTTCAAACAGCGAGCGTTACAGCGTCTCTCCTCCTGCTGGGACAGGGACTCTGAACTGGGGAGCCTCTAAAATCACATCCACCCTTTGCTGAAACCGTTCAGTCTCACAGGAGACCTTTGATCCCACTGTGGCTGTGATACCGTTCAGACGTGGTGCTTCAGCTTCTTTTAACTGACCACAAACACCCAGAGGCGGTCCTGACTAGTTTTACACCCTGGGCAAACCATCCCTCGGCTCCCCCCCAACCCCCCACCGCTCCCCACCCCCCACGGTACAATACCAGTGAAGGTATCACGGTTCTGAGTAGTATCACAATACCACAGCAAAAATGAGGCAGATATGCCTTTTGTCATTTATAAAAAGATAAATCACTTTTCTATAATACATCAATGATATTTCAATGGAATAAATTCCCTAAGAAGATATACAGTACAGTCCCTAAAGTGCGGTGAGGTTTGTGGGCCGTTACCTGCCACAAAGACAGAAATGTGAACGGCTCGTTTCTCCTCTGACACGCCACATACCTGTGTGCCGCCATGGCTTGGTTGTCCAGGTACTACTGGGCGGTCATGACACCAACGAAAGAGGAAATTACTGGACCTGGAGTCGGACTTCCCTGTCGCCGGTAAGCCGTTATCTTGCGAGCACTATGAGCCTCCGCCATATTCCTGTCTGTGACCCCCGTTCAACCCACAACCGCCAGGATTCGCCTTTCCTTTCTGCTGCTGGTTAAAACATGATAATAGGGGCGCCCCAGCGCCCACTCCACTAACTTGATGTGGAAATGAGCGGTACTCTAGAAAACTGGTGAGTTTTTGTTTTGTTTTGTTTGCGCCCTCACATAGATTGCGCCCTGGGCGGTCGGCCACATTGCCCATAGCAAAAACCGTCCCTGCAAACACCAATTGTCTTTTTACACATTGATCGATCAGTTCTGACTGAGAAACTGATCAGCAGGTCGATCAATGAATAAAAGAATCACTGCAGCTTCACAGAAACACTCAGAGACAAAAACAATCATCATCATCATCATATGTTACAACCCTCACAGGAGACCTTTGACCCCACTGTGGCTGTGACACCATCAGTACACTGACCTGTCACCTTCACACAGCGATGTGCGATGTCAGCACTGTTACTGCAGGAAGGAACATCCGTCTCAACACATGATGTCATGACCCGTGTGTTTGTAGCTTCTTCACAGAAAGATAAAGTCTGTTCTGTCACTTCAGTGACTCGTTCTTCATGTATAAACGTTAACATTATAATTCATGATTAAACCTCTGGATGTCTGTGTCTCTGAGTGTAAACTCTGTGATCAGCTGAGAGCCATGTGATGCTCTGCTTATAGCTCCAACTAAAACATGGAGGAAAGATGGAGGACAGAGACATGAAGACAAGATGGAGGACAGAGACATGAAGACAAGATGAAGGACAGAGACATGAAGACAAGATGAAGGACAGAGACATGGAGGAAAGATGGAGAACAGAGACATGAAGACAAGATGGAGGACAGAGACATGAAGACGATGAAGGACAGAGACATGGAGGAAAGATGGAGGACAGAGACATGAAGACAATGAAGGACAGAGACATGGAGGAAAGATGGAGAACAGAGACATGAAGACAAGATGGAGGACAGAGACATGGAGGAAAGAGACATGAAGACAAGATGGAGGACAGAGACATGAAGACAAGATGGAAGACAGAGACATAAAGACAAGATGGAGGACAGAGACATGGAGGAAAGATGGAGGACAGAGACATGAAGACAAGATGAAGGACAGAGACATGGAAGAAAGATGGAGAACAGAGACATGAAGACAAGATGGAGGACAGAGACATGGAGGAAAGAGACATGAAGACAAGATGGAGGACAGAGACATGAAGACAAGATGGAGGACAGAGACATGGAGGAAAGAGACATGAAGACAAGATGGAGGACAGAGACATGGAGGAAAGAGACATGAAGACAAGATGGAGGACAGAGACATGAAGACAAGATGGAGGACAGAGACATGGAGGAAAGAGACATGAAGACAAGATGGAGGACAGAGACATGGAGGAAAGAGACATGAAGACAAGATGGAGGACAGAGACATGAAGACAAGATGGAAGACAGAGACATAAAGACAAGATGGAGGACAGAGACATGAAGACAAGATGGAAGACAGAGACATAAAGACAAGATGGAGGACAGAGACATGAAGACAAGATGGAGGACAGAGACATAAAGACAAGATGGAGGACAGAGACATGGAGGAAAGATGGAGGACAGAGACATGAAGACAAGATGGAGGACAGAGACATGGAGGAAAGAGACATGAAGACAAGATGGAGGACAGAGACATGAAGACAAGATGGAGGACAGAGACATGAAGACAAGATGGAGGACAGAGACATGGAGGAAAGATGGAGGACAGAGACATGGAGGAAAGAGACATAAAGACAAGATGGAGGACAGAGACATGAAGACAAGATGGAGGACAGAGACATAAAGACAAGATGGAGAACAGAGACATGAAGACAAGATGGAGGACAGAGACATGAAGACAAGATATAAAATCCAGAGGGTCAAAGTTCAGGTATGACGTAATGAGACAGGTGTGACAGGACTGATAAAAGGATAGCTGCAGCTGGTGCAGATACTAAGACTCAAAACACAGTTGACCCACACTCTGTACTGTACCTGAACGCATCCTGAGCGGAGCGGAGAGATTCGGTGTCAGGCCGGAAGGTGAACCTGTTTCATTCCGCTCCACAGTCACGAGACCACACGAGCTTTACGTCATAAAAAGAGCTAAGAAGCGGTGAGCTCGTGCCTCATAACCAGCACAGCTCCTTCTGAGCGTAATGAGGGTGGTGCCGTCACGTGATCAAGGTGACTGTGGAGCTCAGCCGACGGCCTGGGTCTGAGGGTCAGAAATATGAACAGTCCTCCTCCTCCTCCTCTTCATCACTCACACAGACACGAAACACACGTTGACGTCACCCAGCATGACTCATCGTCACCGCTAAACAGACGACCACAGATTCACTCAAAGACACAGAAACAAACCTCAGGACCACAGAGAGAGAGACAGATACTGACCAGAGACACGGGACTCACCTGGGACTCACCTGAGACTGAGAGCAGCAGTAGGTGTCTGTTGCACCAGACGGTAGCTAATCGACCAGCTGACAAAGAAACACGGAGGAAACTTTGACGAAGTGAAAGTAAAAACACAGCTGACACAGGAAGTCCCCTCTCACCATGGCAACGGGTCAATAAAACGTCAACAGAGCGTCTGAGACAGTCAGTGTGGCGTATTGAGCATAGGATTGTAAGAAGAAATAGAATATATGAATTATAGATATGTAAATAGAGTCATGAAATATATTATATTATATTAATCTTGCTGCAGGTTTGAAAACAGAAATAGAAATATACTGAGTCTGTACGAGTGTAATAATATAATGATAATACATTAATATAATATAATATAATAAAAATATTGTAATAATATCATAATATTGACTGAATAAACTCATGTTACAGTCAGAAATATAAATATGTGAGTCTGATAAATAGAGAACAGTCCCTTAGTGACTCTGATACATGAAGAATTCAGTTCAATTCAATTCAATTTTATTTATAAAGCCCAATATCACAAATCACAATTTGCCTCACAGGGCTTTACAGCATACGACATCCCTCTGTCCTTATGACCCTCACAGCGGATAAGGAAAAACTCCCCAAAAAAAACGGTAGAAACCTCAGGAAGAGCTACTGAGGAGGGATCCCTCTTCCAGGACGGACAGACGTGCAATAGATGTCGTACAGAACAGATCAGCATAATAAATTAACAGTAATCCATATGACACAATGAGAAAGAGAGAGAGAGAGAGAGAGATGCAGGTAATGACAGTAGCTTACAACAACATTAATGAAAGTAATAATATTATAGTTATAGTTCTGGCTACTGTGGTACAATATGTTGAAAGTATATATTAATATCTGACAGTATACTTGTGTGACAATAGTCATATGTGTATAATAACAGTAGAAGTATGACTAATGACTAATGATGGCAGCAGCAGCAGCAGGAGGCATCTGGCAGGACCACGGCAGCAGCACAACCACACACGTCACGCTGTCCGGGCACCGCTGTGATATGAGTTAATCTGAGAGACAGTGGAGCACAAAGGCTCCGGAGAAGAAGCCGAGTTAGTGACATGCAGAATGGCCGAGTTAGCAAGATGCAGTAATAGAATATGAGAGAGAGAGAGAGAGAGAGAGAGAGAGAGAGAGAGAGGGAGAGAAGGTGCCCGGTGTATTATAGGGGGGTCCTCCGGCAGACTAGGCCTAAGTCAGCCGAACTAGGGGCTGATACAGGGCAAGCCTGAGCCAGCCCTAACTATAAGCTTTATCAAAGAGGAAAGTCTTAAGTCTAGTCTTAAATGTGGAGACGGTGTCTGCCTCCCGGACCGTAACAGGAAGATGATTCCACAGGAGAGGAGCCTGATAGCTGAAGGCTCTGGCTCCTGATCTACTTTTGGAGACTTTAGGGACCACGAGTAACCCTGCGTTCTCAGAGCGCAGTGTTCTGGTGGGATAATATGGCACTATGAGCTCTCTAAGATATGACGGAGCTTGACCATTTAGAGCTTTATAAGTTAACAGTAGGATTTTAAATTCAATTCTGGATTTTACAGGGAGCCAGTGCAGAGGAGCTAAAACAGGACAAATATGATCTCGTTTCTTAGTTCCTGTTAGTACACGTGCTGCTGCATTCTGAATTAGCTGGAGAGTTTTTAAGGACTTTCTAGAGCTACCTGATAATAGAGAGTTACAGTAATCCAGCCTTGAGGTAACAAAAGCGTGGACCAGTTTTTCTGCATCTTTTCGGGTCAGGATAGGCCTAATTTTCACAATATTACGCAGATGAAAAAATGCAGTCCGTGAGGTTTGTTTTAAATGAGAATTAAAAGACAAATCTTGATCAAATGTTACTCCGAGGTTTCTTACGGTAGTGCTAGAGGCCAGAGCAATGCCATCTAGAGAAACTATGTCATCAGATAAAGAGTCTCTGAGTTGTTTGGGGCCAAGAACAATAACTTCAGTTTTGTCTGAATTTAACATCAGGAAATTGGTGCTCATCCAGGTTTTTATGTCTTTAAGGCAGTTATGGAGTTTAGTTAATTGATTACTTTCTTCTGGCTTCATCGATAAATACAACTGTGTATCATCCGCATAACAATGGAAATTTACAGAGTGATTTCTAATGATGTTACCTAAAGGAAGCATATATAGAGTAAATAGGATTGGTCCGAGCACAGAACCTTGCAGAACTCCAAAACAAACTTTAGTACGTAAGGATGATTCCTTATGAACGTCAACAAACTGAAAACGCCGCACTAAGATCTAATAAAACAAGTACAGAGACGAGTCCTTTGTCTGAAGCAATCAGAAGGTCATTTGTAATTTTAACTAGTGCTGTCTCAGTGCTATGATGCACTCTAAATCCTGACTGAAATTCCTCAAATAAATTATTATCCTGGAGAAAATCACACAGCTGGTCTGCGACTACTTTCTCAAGGATCTTTGACATAAAGGGAAGATTAGATATTGGTCTATAGTTGGCTAACACCTCTGGATCCAGGGTGGGCTTTTTTAGTAGAGGTTTAATTACAGCTACCTTAAAAGACTGTGGTACATAGCCTGTTAATAAGGATATATTGATCATATCTAATATATGAGTGTTAACTAAAGGAAAGACCTCCTTAAGTAGCCTAGTTGGGATGGGGTCTAAGAGACACGTTGATGATTTAGATGAAGAAATCACTGCTGTCAATTCTTGAAGAGAAATCAGGGAGAAGCAATCTAAATATATATTAGGTCTTACAGCTGTGTTTGAGGTTAGATATGTACTATCTGAGGACAGGAGGTCATGAATTTTGCCTCTAATAGTTAGAATTTTGTCATTAAAAAAGCTCATAAAATCATTACTGCTAAGGGCTAAAGGAATACAAGGCTCAACAGAGCTTTGACTCTCAGTCAGCCTGGCTACAGTGCTGAAAAGAAACCTGGGGTTGTTCTTATTGTCTTCTATTAATGCTGAGTAATAGTTTGCTCTGGCATTGCGGAGGCCCCTCTTATAAGTTTTGAGACTGTCTGTCCAGATTAAACGAGATTCTTCCAGTTTGGTTAGTCGCCAATTCCTTTCAAATTTTCACGATATTTGTTTTAAATTACGGGTTTGAGAGTTATACCAAGGAGCAAACTTTCTTTGCTTTGTTAACTTCTTTTTAAGAGGAGCTACAAAGTTGAGTGTTGTTCGCAGCGAGCCTATGGCGCTATCAACAAGATGATCAATTCGGGAGAGGTTAAAGTCGGTACAGGAACCCTCTGTTACTGAAGGACTTGGTATTAAATTTAACGACGGAGAAATAATTTCCTCAAATTTTGCGACAGCACTATCTGATAAACATCTAGCATAGTAACTGTTGCTGAGTGGCGTATAATCGAATACAAAGAAATCAAAAGTAATCAAATAATGAAGAACAGTCCCTTAGTGACTCTGATAAATGAAGAACAGTCCCTTAGTGACTCTGATACATGAAGAACAGTCCCTTAGTGACTCTGATACATGAAGAACAGTCCCTTAGTGACTCTGATGAATGAAGAACAGTCCCTCAGTGACTCTGATACATGAACAGTCCCTCAGTGACTCTGATACATGAAGAACAGTCCCTTAGTGACTTTGATAAATGAAGAAATGAAGAACAGTCCCTTAGTGACTGATAAATGAAGAACAGTCCCTCAGTGACTCTGATGAATGAAGATCAGTCCCCTAGTGACTCTGATACATGAAGAAATGAAGAACAGTCCCTTAGTGACGCTGATAAATGAAGAAATGAAGAACAGTCCCTCAGTGACTCTGATACATGAAGAACAGTCCCTTAGTGACTCTGATAAATGAAGAACAGTCCCTTAGTGACTCTGATAAATGAAGAAATGAAGAACAGTCCCTTAGTGACTCTGATACATGAAGAACAGTCCCTTAGTGACTCTGATAAATGAAGAACAGTCCCTTAGTGACTCTGATAAATGAAGAAATGAAGAACAGTCTCTTAGTGACTCTGATAAATGAAGAACAGTCCCTTAGTGACTCTGATACATGAAGAACAGTCCCTTAGTGACTCTGATAAATGAAGAACAGTCCCTCAGTGACTCTGATACATGAACAGTCCCTCAGTGACTCTGATACATGAAGAACAGTCCCTTAGTGACTCTGATACATGAAAAACAGTCCCTCAGTGACTCTGATAAATGAAGAACAGTCCCTTAGTGACTCTGATACATGAAGAACAGTCCCTTAGTGACTCTGATAAATGAAGAACAGTCCCTTAGTGACTCTGATAAATGAAGAACAGTCCCTCAGTGACTCTGATACATGAAGAACAGTCCCTCAGTGACTCTGATGAATGAAGATCAGTCCCCTAGTGACTCTGATACATGAAGAAATGAAGAACAGTCCCTTAGTGACTCTGATAAATGAAGAACAGTCCCTTAGTGACTCTGATAAATGAAGAAATGAAGAACAGTCCCTTAGTGACTCTGATAAATTAAGAACAGTCCCTTACTGACTCTGATAAATGAAGAACAGTCCCTTAGTGACTCTGATAAATGAAGAAATGAAGAACAGTCCCTTAGTGACTCTGATAAATGAAGAACAGTCCCTCAGTGACTTTGATAAATGAAGAAATGAAGAACAGTCCCTTAGTGAGTCTGATAAATGAAGAAATGAAGAACAGTCCCTTAGTGACTCTGATAAATGAAGAACAGTCCCTTAGTGACTTTGATAAATGAAGAAATGAAGAACAGTCCCTTAGTGACTCTGATAAATGAAGAACAGTCCCTTAGTGACTTTGATAAATGAAGAAATGAAGAACAGTCCCTTAGTGACTTTGATAAATGAAGAACGGTCCCTTAGTGACTCTGATATATGAAGAACAGTCCCTTAGTGACTCTGATAAATGAAGAACAGTCCCTTAGTGACTTTGATAAATGAAGAACAGTCCCTCAGTGACTCTGATAAATGAAGAACAGTCCCTTAGTGACTTTGATAAATGAAGAACTGTCCCTTAGTGACTTTGATAAATGAAGAACTGTCCCTTAGTGACTCTGATAAATGAAGAACAGTCCCTTAGTGACTTTGATAAATGAAGAACAGTCCCTCAGTGACTTTGATAAATGAAGAACAGTCCCTCAGTGACTCTGATAAATGAAGAACAGTTCCTCAGTGACTCTGATAAATGAAGAACTGTCCCTTAGTGACTTTAATAAATGAAGAACAGTCCCTTAGTGACTTTGATAAATGAAGAAATGAAGAACAGTCATGCAGTTATGCTTTCTGTCTACATTTTTATGGAGACGTGACAGTTTACTTGGTACACCTAGAAAAAACAACAGCAGTTTAATATTCAGTCTGACATTTTATTGGAGTGTTGAGTTGTAGATTGTGGTGCTGTTGAACTGTACTGGATTACACTGACAGCAGTTTGTCATTTAGTCTGTGCTCACCAATATAAATGGATCAAACAGGTCAGATGTGAAGAGGAGAAGTTTATTCAGACATCAGGTATACAATTCATATCAGATAATCAATATTTAAAATGCTGTTGAATAAATACTACAATAAAGACAATTAATCTTTAAATACAATAAATAAATTACAATAAATTCTTAAAATCATTATTGAATGGTAAAAACACATAAATAAGCAAAAGAATACAAAGAACATTTAATAATATAATAATATATCTTATATAGTGAGACTGAATGTTGCTCATTAGACATTCCCCAAATGGATTACATGTCATATTTAACCACTACAGAGATATCAGTGGCGAGTTTAAAAGGACGACCAGAGAGAGGCTGCTCTCGGTGGGGCACACACATGTTTATTATCTATGAGCGCTGACACCGCTGTCATCTAGAGGACCTCACATTGAGCTGGGCTGTGTATCCATACATCGACCACGGCTCTTAAGTTTAAACTATGCATGAAAACACTACGTTCCGTGACAGCTCACGTGCCATTTCCGATGATTGCTGCGGAATGCATGCTGGGATACCTGGCTGTCTGAAGTCCACACAAGTCTGCTCCGATGCATCCCCGGTAAAAGGGCGTGGCGGGAACACATCCAGGCATTTGGACTGAACTTGGCCAGATGTGAACTTTGAATTGGAACAGCACTTGGGCTGTGACTGATGACGTGTCACAAGTCCACAAGAACACAAGTCCGCACAAGAACGCATGTTGAGAAACGGCTCCTGTGTGTGTGTGTGTGTGTGTGTGTGTGTGTGTGTGTGAGATGGTGGGAGATAGGCGGGGCGCGTGTGTGGGCGGGGCTTATAGGGAGTAGGTGTAGCCTGAGGCTGAAGGACCAACTGACATGTTTGTTGTTTCCAGACAAACAGGAAGTAACTGAAGGTCCTGTGAGTCCTCATAAAGAGCCAAGCTGCAGGTGAGTCCATTCACCTGTTTGAGCTGCGACACGAGAGCATCAACCTGATGGAGGTGAGTGTGTGTGTGTGTGTGGGTGTGTGAGTGTGTGTGTGTGTGTGTATGTGTGTGTGTAGTCAGAGTGCAGAGCTACAAAGTCTGATTCAGCTTTAACCTGATGTTCTCTGTAAATTGTGGTCACTGTCTCTGTCCCTCATCTTGTCTTCATGTCTCTGTCCTCCATCTCTCCTCCATGTCTCTGTCCTCCATCTCTCCTCCATGTCTCTGTCCCTCATCTTGTCTTCATGTCTCTGTCCTCCATCTCTCCTCCATGTCTCTGTCCCTCATCTTGTCTTCATGTCTCTGTCCTCCATCTTTCCTCCATGTCTCTGTCCTTCATCTCTCCTCCATGTCTTTGTCCCTTATCTTGTCTTCATGTCTCCGTCCTCCATCTTTCCTCCATGTCTTTGTCCCTCATCTTATCTTCATGTCTCTGTCCTCCATCTTTCCTCCATGCCTCTGTCCTCCATCTCTCCTCTATGTCTCTGTCCCTTATCTTGTTTTCATGTCTTTGTCCTCCATCTTTCCTCCATGTCTCTGTTTTCCATCTTATCTTCATGTCTCTGTCCTCCATCTTTCCTCCATGTCTCTGTCTTCCATCTTATCTTCATGTCTTCACTGTCTCTGATTATTTCTGTGATGATGTGCTGAGGGACTGGAGCTGTACAGATGGTTCCAGCTGTGGAAAGTAACTGAGTACATTTACGACAATACCCTTCTGAAGTAACAGATTACATGTTCCTGTACTTTACCTGAGTATTTACATTTTCTCAGAGGGAGATATTGTACTTTGACTGCATCACGTGTGTGGGCAGATTCAGATGATTTATCCATCCATCTTCTTACCGCTTCATCCTCTGGAGGGTCACAGGGGGTGGAGCCTATCCCAGCTGACACTGGGTGAGAGGCAGGGTTCACCCTGGACAGGTCACCAGACTATCACAGGGCTGACACATAGAGACAGACAACCATTCACATTCACATTCACACCTACGGACAATTTAGAGTCACCAATTAACCTGCATGTCTTTGGACTGTGGGAGGAAGCCGGAGTGCCCGGAGAGAACCCACGCTGACACGGGGAGAACATCCAAACTCCGGGATTGAACTGGGAACCCTCTTGCTATGAGGCGACAGTGCTATCCACCATATCACCGTGCCATGGTATGGTGATTGATACATGTGATCAGTAATAACTGATCATCCTGAGCAGCTCCACCTTCACCAGCTGATCAACATCAAACTCATCAACACATAAATTATCAATAATTATAATATCATTTAGATTACTCTGCAGAAACGATACTTTTCCTTAAAGTACTTTATTAAGGATATGATGATAATACTTTTTTACTTCAGTGAGATTTTAAAAGCAGAACTTTAACTTGTACATGATCACAAGTTAATTACTAACTGTCACAAGTTAATCACTAACTGTAACAAGTTAATCACTAACTGAGTATTTTTACTCTGTAACTGAAGTAAACGATGGGAGTCTGAGTCGGGGCTTTGAGGCGGTGACAGTTGATGTTTGCAGCGTTTATTTGTTCAGTGGAAACATGTAAATACAACCAGGTTCCTGTCAGTTGACTTTCTCTCCGGCTCCCACTAAGAACCTCTGATTGGCCAAGGACAGGACAGGTGTGTGTCGTTACCTGAGGAGGTGATTAAAGCCTGTTGGAGATGAGACGGAGGAACATCAGACAGGAACACATGTGACAGGTCACTTTATAAACCTGACGGAGGAGGACATGATGGCTCTGGCTCCTGATCTACTTTTGGAGACTTTAGGGACCACAAGTAACCCTGCGTTCTCAGAGCGCAGTGTTCTGGTGGGATAATATGGCACTATGAGCTCTCTAAGACATGATGGAGCTTGACCATTTAGAGCTTTATAAGTTAACAGTAGGATTTTAAATTCAATTCTGGATTTTACAGGGAGCCAGTGCAGAGAAGCTAAAACAGGAGAAATATGATTTTGTTTCTTAGTTCCTGTTAGTGCACGTGCTGCTGCATTCTGAATTAGCTGGAGAGTTTTTAAGGACTTTCTAGAGCTACCTGATAATAGAGAGTTACAGTAATCCAGCCTTGAGGTAACAAAAGCGTGGACCAATTTTCTGCATCTTTTCGGGTCAGGATAGGCCTAATTTTCACAATATTACGCAGATGAAAAAATGCAGTCCGTGAGGTTTGTTTTAAATGAGAATTAAAAGACAAATCTTGATCAAATGTTACTCCGAGGTTTCTTACGGTAGTGCTAGAGGCCAGAGCAATGCCATCTAGAGAAACTATGTCATCAGATAAAGAGTATCTGAGTTGTTTGGGGCCAAGAACAATAACTTCAGTTTTGTCTGAATTTAACATCAGGAAATTGGTGCTCATCCAGGTTTTTATGTCTTTAAGGCAGTTATGGAGTTTAGTTAATTGATTACTTTCTTCTGGCTTCATTGATAAATACAACTGTGTATCATCCGCATAACAATGGAAATTTACAGAGTGATTTCTAATGATGTTACCTAAAGGAAGCATATATAGAGTAAATAGGATTGGTCCGAGCACAGAACCTTGCGGAACTCCAAATCAAACTTTAGTACATAAGGATGATTCATTATGAACGTGAACAAACTGAAAATGATCAGATAAATAAGATTTAGAGACCTGATATTTAACAGTCCGCATTTAATTCTCCTGTTTTGTCTTTCTGTCACAGAGGAGGTTTTAATTTTTATGAGGTTGTTATGCACAACTCCTCTTTGTTTAATTTTAGATTTAGATATGGGACCTGACTCCCAGTGATGGGACCTTTGTTATGTTAATCAGTGCACGCTCTTCCCCACAAACATCCAACAGCCTCTGAAACAATATTTACTCTGACTAACAGCTGATCACACTGATACGATATGATCTGAGGCTGTACTGGATCAGTGTGGACATGGGGGGCAGCAGAGAGCTTCAGTCCTGATGACAGGGTTTAAATGTCGATGCTTTGAGCACTGTCAGTTCAGCAGGGGCTCTGTGTGTATAACTGGGTGTTTGATGAGCCCTTAAAACAGACGCTCATGCCGACTCATATTTAACTCTGAGGCTGAATCCAGATGTTCAGACTTCACCACACTGACAGACTTTATGTGTGCGTCCCCAGAAAGTCTGGGAGGACTGAGGGCTCCAGATCCTCAACTCATCCAGTCCACAGGACCCAAAGTGGACTGTCTGCAGGCTTCACTGATTTAATTTCCCACAATTCATTGCAATCCAAATGTGATGTTGTACTTTTTTTGTAGCTGACTAAAAAACAAAACGTAGGTTTCTGTGACACAGTTACTGTAGAATATTAAACCTTGAAATAAAATTCAACACCATGATACAGAAACATGTAGAGATACAAGCTGTAGAGAGGAATCAGAACACATGTGTAACAGCAGTCTGCCCTGTGGGTGGCCCTGTGTGATGTCTAATATAAAGGCTGGAAACATGGCCGAACAACAACAGATGTTGTGATGTCATGGACAGCTCGACCCGGCGTTTCTCAATCTGCGTTCTTGCTGACTTGTGACACGTCACTAGTCGCAGCCAAAGTACTGTTCCAGTTCAAAGTCAGCATCCAGCCAAGTACAGGCCAAATGCCCGGATATGAACTTGCTTTGCCCGTTCCATAGGGGATGCATCGGGAGGTGACTTCTGTGGACTTTTGACAGCCAGGTATCCCAGAATGCATTTTTCACAGACCAGCATCAATGGCAGCCATCCTTGGGAGTTTGTACTCCCGAGTCGAACTTGCCAAGTCCGAACTCCCAAGTGCGCAAGTCCAAACTTGGCGTACTTGGTATTGAGAAACGCCTCAAGTTAGAGTTAGAGTTCGACTTCCTGAAGCTCCGCCTGCTGTGACGATAACTTAACTACTACTGTGGTTAATGCTAACGTAGCTCCTTGGGGACTGAAGCTGTGTCCTGTAAGTTAGCGTAGCATAGTTAGCTCTGAGAGAAGGTCCCCTTAGAACAAACTGTCCTGTATGTTAGCGTAGCATTGTTAGCAGGGTACCTGTATGTCAGGACACGAGACACAGAGAGGCGGTCCGACCATTTAGCGCTGATCAATAATACGGATCGATCACATGACCTTCTGCAGGTGGCTGATCTGATGTCTGTTTGTGTCTCAGCAGGATGGGTGTTGACAGACCCATAGCAGATGATTGGAAGAAACCCCCCACTCCTCCCCCCAACTCCTCCAGCCAATCAGAGATGGAGGCGGGGTCAAGGTGAGTCACACACAGACAGTGCTTCTCAAAGTCAAGAATGCTTCCATAGTAGGACAGATCCTGCCATGTCAGGTCCAACAGAAACTTCCAAACATTCAGTGATCCCACATTTAAACAGGTTGGTGAGTGTTCAGGTCATTAAAGAGGCTCCATTTTCAGTTCAGGTAAATCATGAGCACAGAATTTTGTGTACTTCAGCTGAGGATACAGGTATCTTTAAAATTCTCTGAAGGAAGGACTCCGTCCTCGGTAGAAGTCAAAGGATCCTTGACACTGGAACAGTCCTTCAGTAGGTTTTGATGATTGAGCCTACTTGTAATTCAATCTAAGGATCCTTCCTCAGCTCTGAGAAACATTACGTGAACACATGAACATGGACAAGGAGGAAGATGAAGGGATGAAATGTGTGAGCGGTGAGCTGCATTTCAGTGTGAGCTGTAAGCGGTAAGTGAGTGTGAGCTGTAGGTGAGTGTGAGCTGTAGGTGAGTGTGATCTGTAGGTCAGTGTGAGCTGTAGGTGAGCTGTGAGCGGTAAGTGAGTGTGAGCTGTAGGTGAGTGTGAGCTGTAGGTCAGTGTGATCTGTAGGTGAGTGTGAGCTGTAGGTCAGTGTGAGCTGTAGGTCAGTGTGAGCTGTAGATCACTGTGAGCTGTAGGTCAGTATGAGCTGTAGGTGAGTGTGAGCTGTAGGTGAGTGTGAGCTGTAGGTGAGTGTGAGCTGTAGGTCAGTGTGATCTGTAGGTGAGTGTGAGCTGTGAGCTGTAGGTGAGTGTGAGCTGTAGGACAGTGTGAGCTGTAGGTCAGTGTGAGCTGTAGGTGAGCTGTGAGCTGTAGGTCAGTGTGAGCTGTAGGTGAGCTGTGAGCTGTATGTGAGTGTGAGCTGTAGGTCAGTGTGAGCTGTAGGACAGTGTGAGCTGTAGGTCAGTGTGAGCTGTAGGTGAGTGTGAGCTGTGAGCTGTAGGTGAGTGTGAGCTGTAGGTGAGCTGTGAGCTGTATGTGAGTGTGAGCTGTAGGTCAGTGTGAGCTGTAGGACAGTGTGAGCTGTAGGTCAGTGTGAGCTGTAGGTGAGTGTGAGCTGTGAGCTGTAGGTGAGTGTGAGCTGTAGGACAGTGTGAGCTGTAGGTCAGTGTGAGCTGTAGGTGAGCTGTGAGCTGTAGGTCAGTGTGAGCTGTAGGTGAGCTGTGAGCTGTAGGTGAGTGTGAGCTGTAGGTGAGTGTGAGCTGTAGGTGAGTGTGATCTGTAGGTGAGTGTGATCTGTAGGTCAGTGTGAGCTGTAGGTCAGTGTGAGCTGTAGGTGAGTGTGATCTGTAGGTGAGTGTGAGCTGTAGGTGAGCTGTGAGCTGTAGGTGAGTGTGAGCTGTAGGTGAGTGTGATCTGTAGGTAAGTGTGAGCTGTAGGTGAGTGTGATCTGTAGGTGAGCTGTGAGCTGTAGGTCAGTGTGAGCTGTAGGTGAGCTGTGAGCTGTAGGTGAGCTGTGAGCTGTAGGTCAGTGTGAGCTGTATGTGAGTGTGAGCTGTAGGTCAGTGTGAGCTGTAGGTGAGCTGTGAGCTGTAGGTGAGTGTGAGCTGTAGGTGAGTGTGATCTGTAGGTCAGTGTGAGCTGTAGGTCAGTGTGAGCTGTATGTGAGTGTGAGCTGTAGGTCAGTGTGAGCTGCAGGTCAGTGTGAGCTGTAGGTGAGTGTGAGCTGTAGGTGAGCTGTGAGCTGTAGGTCAGTGTGAGCTGTATGTGAGTGTGAGCTGTAGGTGAGTGTGATCTGTAGGTCAGTGTGAGCTGTAGGTGAGTGTGAGCTGTATGTGAGTGTGAACTGTAGGTCAGTGTGAGCTGTAGGTGAGCTGTGAGCTGTATGTGAGTGTGAGCTGTAGGTCAGTGTGAGCTGTAGGTGAGTGTGAGCTGTAGGTGAGTGTGATCTGTAGGTCAGTGTGAGCTGTAGGTCAGTGTGAGCTGTAGGTGAGTGTGATCTGTAGGTGAGTGTGAGCTGTAGGTGAGCTGTGAGCTGTAGGTCAGTGTGAGCTGTAGGTGAGTGTGAGCTGTAGGTGAGTGTGATCTGTAGGTGAGTGTGAGCTGTAGGTGAGTGTGATCTGTACGTGAGCTTTGAGCTGTAGGTCAGTGTGAGCTGTAGGTGAGTGTGAGCTGTAGGTCAGTGTGAGCTGTATGTGAGTGTGAGCTGTAGGTGAGCTGTGAGCTGTAGGTCAGTGTGAGCTGTAGGTGAGTGTGATCTGTAGGTGAGTGTGAGCTGTAGGTGAGCTGTGAGCTGTAGGTCAGTGTGAGCTGTAGGTGAGTGTGATCTGTAGGTGAGCTGTGAGCTGTAGGTGAGTGTGAGCTGTAGGTCAGTGTGATCTGTAGGTGAGTGTGAGCTGTATGTGAGTGTGAGCTGTAGGTCAGTGTGAGCTGTAGGTGAGTGTGAGCTGTAGGTCAGTGTGAGCTGTAGGTGAGTGTGAGCTGTAGGTGAGCTGTGAGCTGTAGGTCAGTGTGAGCTGTAGGTGAGTGTGAGCTGTATGTGAGTGTGAGCTGTAGGTCAGTGTGAGCTGTAGGTGATTGTGATCTGTAGGTCAGTGTGAGCTGTAGGTGAGTGTGATCTGTAGGTCAGTGTGAGCTGTAGGTGAGCTGTGAGCTGTAGGTCAGTGTGAGCTGTAGGTGAGTGTGAGCTGTAGGTGAGCTGTGAGCTGTAGGTCAGTGTGAGCTGTAGGTCAGTGTGAGCTGTAGGTGAGTGTGATCTGTAGGTGAGTGTGATCTGTAGGTGAGTGTGAGCTGTAGGTCAGTGTGAGCTGTAGGTGAGTGTGATCTGTAGGTCAGTGTGAGCTGTAGGTGAGTGTGATCTGTAGGTGAGTGTGAGCTGTAGGTCAGTGTGAGCTGTAGGTGAGTGTGATCAGTAGATCAGTGTGAGCTGTAGGTGAGTGTGATCTGTAGGTGAGTGTGAGCTGTAGGTCAGTGTGAGCTGTAGGTGAGTGTGATCTGTAGGTGAGTGTGATCTGTAGGTGAGTGTGAGCTGTAGGTGAGTGTGAGCTGTAGGTGAGTGTGATCTGTAGGTCAGTGTGAGCTGTAGGTGAGTGTGATCTGTAGATCAGTGTGAGCTGTAGGTGAGTGTGATCTGTAGGTGAGTGTGAGCTGTAGGTCAGTGTGAGCTGTAGGTCAGTGTGAGCTGTAGGACAGTGTGAGCTGTAGGTCAGTGTGAGCTGTAGGACAGTGTGAGCTGTAGGACAGTGTGAGCTGTAGGTGAGCTGTGACTCAGACACTGAACCCCTTGCTGGTTGTTTGACGTCCAGTTTCAGTCCTCTGGACAGAGCGAGCTACCTGTCCTATGCCACCATGTCCTGGATGGGTCCTCTGATGTGGTCCATGTCCAAGAAAAAGCTGGACCTCAACTCCATCAGTCTGTCCCCTCTGGACGGAGCTGACATCAACGGAGATAGGTGAGACCATTATCATCATTCCCATCATCATCACCATCACCATCATCATTACCATCATCATCATCATCATCATCACCAACATCATCATCAGCAGCAGATCTTATCTGAAACTGAAATGTGTGCTTCGATGTGTGTGTGTGTGTGTGTGTGTGTGTGTGTATGTATGTGCAGGTTGCAGCGTCTGTGGGAACAGGAAGTGTCTGCGGTTGGTCTACAAAAGGCGTCTCTGACACGAGTCCTGTTCCGTTTCCAGAGAAACCGAGTGCTGGCAATCGTCGGTCTCTCCATCTTCTTCATGTTGGCTCTGTTCTGTGGCTCAGTGAGTCTCAGCGTTAGATGAATGTGTCTTTACTGTTTCTTTTACTGTAATGTCAGAGCTGCTCATGTTGTGGACATGTCCTCCAGTTTATTAGACTGACTTTATTAGGTACACCAGGCGGAAAAGTGTGTCTCAGTGTGTCCTCTCAGTGTCTCAGTGTGTCCTCTCAGTGTGTCTCCCAGTGTCTCAATGTGTCCTATTAGTGTGTCCTCTCAGTGTCTCAGTGTCTCAGTGTGTCCTCTCAGTGTGTCCTCTCAGTGTGTTCTCTCAGTGTCTCAGTGTGTCCTCAGTGTGTCCTCTCAGTGTCTCACTGTGTCCTCTCAGTGTGTCCTCTCAGTGTGTTCTCTCAGTGTCTCAGTGTGTCCTCAGTGTGTCCTCTCAGTGTCTCAGTGTGTCCTCTCAGTGTCTCAGTGTGTCCTCAGTGTGTCCTCTCAGTGTCTCAGTGTGTCCTCTCAGTGTCTCAGTGTGTCCTCTCAGTGTGTCCTCTCAGTGTCTCAATGTGTCCTCTCAGTGTGTCTCCCAGTGTCTCAATGTGTCGTCTCAATGTGTCCTCTCAGTGTGTCTCCCAGTGTCTCAATGTGTCCTCTCAGTGTGTCCTCAGTGTGTCCTCTCAGTGTGTCCTCAGTGTGTCCTCTCAGTGTCTCAGTGTGTCCTGTCAGTGTCTCAATGTGTCCTCTCAGTGTGTCCTCTCAGTGTCTCAATGTGTCCTCTCAGTGTGTCTCCCAGTGTCTCAATGTGTCCTCTCAGTGTGTCCTCAGTGTGTCCTCTCAGTGTGTCCTCAGTGTGTCCTCTCAGTGTCTCAGTGTGTCCTCTCAGTGTCTCAATGTGTCCTCTTAGTGTGTCCTCTCAGTGTGTCTTCTCAGTGTGTCTCTCAGTGTCTCAATGTGTCCTCTCAGTGTGTCCTCTCAGTGTCTCAATGTGTCCTCTTAGTGTGTCCTCTGTGTCTCAATGTGTCCTCTCAGTGTGTCTCCCAGTGTCTCAATGTGTCCTCTTAGTGTGTCCTCTCAGTGTCTCACTGTGTCCTCTCAGTGTGTCTCCCAGTGTCTCACTGTGTCCTCTCAATGTGTCCTCTCAGTGTGTCTCCCAGTGTCTCACTGTGTCCTCTCAGTGTCTCAGTTTCAGGTCCTCACAATATTTGTCTGTCCCATCAGGGCGTCCTGGTCCATGAGATCCTGAAGTACATCATCAAACCGGAGGCGTCCACAGTTGGGGAGGGGCTCGGTCTGTGTTTCTGTCTCCTCCTAGTGGACTTCTCCAGGAGCGGGTGTCTCGCTCTGGTCTGGGCTCTGAACCTGAGGACAGGAATCAGACTGAAGACAGGGTTCTGTATGCTGGGCTTCCACAAGATCGTCACTCTGAGGACACACTGTGGACTGTCTGTGGGACAGGTCAGGAAGACACATCATGATGTCTGTTTCCTTCACAGTTCACATGTTGCACCTCTGAGTGTCCAACATGGACAGTGATTAGCTTAGCTTAGCATGAAGACCTGAAGTAGGGGGAAACTTGTTAGCTTAGCTTAGCTTCTCTTAGTTTAGCTTGGCATAAAGACCTGAAGCAGGGGACTTATATATACATATATATATACTGTATATGTATAAAAAATTAAACACACAAATGTCATGGTGAAGGCAAGTGAGAGACCTAAAGGATAAAAAATATAAAAAATAAATAAATACAAATAAAATAATGACTACGATAAGGGCAAAAAGATAGACTCATTAAGATAAATAAATTAACAGATAAAAAATAAGGTTTAAAGTCTAAAATAGACGACATCACATAAAGGCATCTGTGAAAGTGGGTCTTAAGAAGTGATTTAAAAGACGTCCCTGAATCTGCGAGCCGTATCCTCTCAAACAGGTTGTTCCACAGCCGAGGGGCCCTGATCGGATCTAAGGCTGCGAGCTGGCTCACATGGGGTCAACATTTCTGCTATATAGCTTGGGGCCAGACCCAGGCGAGCTTTAAAAGTGATCAGTAAACTCTTAAAATCAATTCTAAAACAAACAGGAAGCCAATGGAGAGAAGCCAGGATTGGGGTGATGTGATGTCGTCTATTAAAACCAGTAAGAAGCCCAGCTGCTGCGTTCTGAACTAGGTGCAGGCGGGACAGGGACTTTTGGTTAATTCAATTCAATTTCAATTCAATTTTATTTATAAAGCCCAATATCACAAATCACAATTTGCCTCACAGGGCTTTACAGCATACGCCATCCCTCTGTCCTTATGACCCTCACAGCTGATCAGGAAAAACTCCCCAAAAAACCCTTTAACGGGGAAAAAACGGTAGAAACCTCAGGAAGAGCAACTGAGGAGGGATCCCTCTTCCAGGACGGTCAGACGTGCAATAGATGTCGTACAGAACAGATCAGCATAATAAATTAACAGTAATCCGTATGACAATGCCAGAAAGAAGGGAGTTACAGTCTTGAGAAAATGAATGTATGAACGACTTTTTCCAGGTCTGAGTGTGAGAGCATTGGTTTGATTTCTGAGATGGTTCTAATTTGGAGAAAACAAGACAGGACGAGTTTTTTGATCTGTGGTCAGAGTCAAATCATACTCCCAGTGGGTTTTACATTAGCAGACAGTGGACCGGGGCTATTTTCAGTGAGAGTGGGTTTTGTGTTTGGGGGACTGAACAATATGATTTCTGATTTTGAGTTATTGAGTTGAAGAAAATTTTGTGCCATCAACAGTTGATATCACTGAGACAAACTGAAACAGCAGCTAGGCTTCGGGTGAAGGTATATCTGTGTGTTGTCCGCGTAGCAATGAAAAGATACGTTGTGTTGCTGAATGATTTATCAATCGATTGATATATCAATCAGCTGACTCCCCTCTCAATGTATTTATCCATTAATCTGTCTCTGTGTGTGTCAGATGGTGAATGTTTTGACCAGCGACAGTTACCGGCTGTACGAAGCCGTCCTGTTTGGTCCTTTCCTGCTGCCCTTCCCCATCCTCCTCATCGTCAGCGCCATCTACACCTGCACCATCCTCGACCACACCGTCCTCATCGGATTCGTCATCTTACTCCTCTTCTTCCTCCTCCAGGTGTGTGGACACACTGCTGACTGTTTTACAAGGTGACAGGGAGTGAGATGCTGCAGACAGGATGTAGTTAGCTTAGCTTAGCATACAGGCAGGAAACAGCAGCTTTGCTGTGTCCCCTCTTAGGGGTCCAGATTTTATATAAACATGGAAACATGATTTATATGATGAAAAATAGCAGTGCCCACACCTCCCAAAATCTTAGACAGTATAAAAATGTGCAAAGTGAAGATCAAAAAACAGATTGAGCACCAAAAGTATTTAATGTGGGCAAAAACATAAAGACACGGATGTGTTTCAGCTGAGGAGCCCTGGTCAGCATGATAAAACAACAGTGAATGGGCACTGACACACAGGTGAGGATAGAGAATAAGATCCACCTGTGTCTTTACCTGAAACCTGTCCGTGTCTTTATGCTGCTGCTCATATTAAACTGAATCATGATGACTTCATCAGTGAATTCATTCTGTCAGATACTTTTATTAATTTGTCCTCATTAGTTTTTATCATGTTTATTTATTTTATTTGTTTATATTTGGTGAAGTTGTCATTGACTAAAAGTTTGAACATTTTGCTCCTATCTCAGTCAAAGAAAAGTGTCGATATATTTTAGGTTATTTTAAATATTTCAGTCAAAACAAAACCAAAAATATAATCATCAAAGATTTTTGATGAAACGTGATGAAAAACACAGAGAGCAGCAGACAGTATCAGATGTAGAGATCTGATGTGGTCTGATGCGTATTGATCATGTTACAGCATTGCCTTGCCGACTGCACGGCGACCTTTGAATCCATTGACCTCTGAAGACAGGAAATATTGTTACATGTATTTTGTTTATTAAAGTGAAATATAAAACTGAACACCTGAATTGAAGTTTCTGTCTTTCAGCGACAAAACAGATTGACGTTAGATAATGAAACAAAATAAACCCTCCAACAGTCACCTTGTCTGGTTTATGTGATGTGAGAATGTGGTGTCTGTCTCTACAGGCTGTTTTTGTCCTGCTGTCTCTGATTACATGTTTTTATGTGTGTGTGTGTGTGTGTGTGTGTGTGTGTGTGTGTGTCAGTTAGTGTCTGCAAGGCTCATCAATCACTTCCAGAAGAAGGCGGTTGAGATCACTGACAGTCGAATTCGAATCATCAACGAGATCCTCACCTACATCAAACTCATCAAGATGTACGTCTGGGAGAAGTCCTTCTACGGCAAGGCCACAGGTGAGAACAGTCACACGGTTCACCTGTACAGAACATCACTGTCACACAGGTGAGAACAGTCACACGGTTCACCTGTACTGAACATCACTGTCACACAGGTGAGAACAGTCACAGGGTTCACCTGTACAGAACATCACCATCACATAGGTGAGAACAGTCACACGGTTCACCTGTACAGAACATCACTGACACACAGGTGAGAACAGTCACACGGTTCACCTGTTCAGAACATCAGTGTCACACAGGTGAGAGCAGTCACACGGTTCACCTGTTCAGAACATCATTGTCACACAGGTGAGAACAGTCACACGGTTCACCTGTGCAGAACATCACCATGACACAGGTGAGAACAGTCACATGGTTCACCTGTTCAGAACATCACTGTCACACAGGTAAGAACAGTCACACGGTTCACCTGTACAGAACATCACCATGACACAGGTGAGAACAGTCACATGGTTCACCTGTTCAGAACATCACTGTCACACAGGTGAGAACAGTCACAGGGTTCACCTGTTCAGAACATCACTGTCACACAGGTGAGAACAATCACACGGTTCACCTGTACAGAACATCACCGTCACATAGGTGAGAACAGTCACATGGTTCACCTGTGCAGAACATCACCATCACATAGGTGAGAACAGTCACAGGGTTCACCTGTGCAGAACATCTCCATCACACAGGTGAGAACAGTCACACGGTTCACCTGTTCAAAACATCACCATCACATAGGTGAGAACAGTCACAGGGTTCACCTGTGCAGAACATCACCATCACATAGGTGAGAACAGTCACAGGGTTCACCTGTGCAGAACATCACCGTCACATAGGTGAGAACAGTCACAGGGTTTACCTGTACAGAACATCACTGACACACAGGTGAGAACAGTCACACGGTTCACCTGTACTGAACATCACTGTCACACAGGTGAGAACAGTCACAGGGTTCACCTGTACAGAACATCACCATCACATAGGTGAGAACAGTCACACGGTTCACCTGTACAGAACATCACTGACACACAGGTGAGAACAGTCACACGGTTCACCTGTTCAGAACATCAGTGTCACACAGGTGAGAGCAGTCACACGGTTCACCTGTTCAGAACATCATTGTCACACAGGTGAGAACAGTCACACGGTTCACCTGTGCAGAACATCACCATGACACAGGTGAGAACAGTCACATGGTTCACCTGTTCAGAACATCACTGTCACACAGGTAAGAACAGTCACACGGTTCACCTGTACAGAACATCACCATGACACAGGTGAGAACAGTCACATGGTTCACCTGTTCAGAACATCACTGTCACACAGGTGAGAACAGTCACAGGGTTCACCTGTTCAGAACATCACTGTCACACAGGTGAGAACAATCACACGGTTCACCTGTACAGAACATCACCGTCACATAGGTGAGAACAGTCACATGGTTCACCTGTGCAGAACATCACCATCACATAGGTGAGAACAGTCACAGGGTTCACCTGTGCAGAACATCACCGTCACATAGGTGAGAACAGTCACAGGGTTCACCTGTGCAGAACATCACCGTCACATAGGTGAGAACAGTCACAGGGTTTACCTGTACAGAACATCAGAAAAATGTAAAATAACAAAAGAGTGGAATAATAATAATAAAGTAGAGTAATAAAAATGTAAATAAACCTGTTTTGTCCTGCCCACTTATGAATCAGAAAAATCTGAACTGATCATTTTTTCTGAGTGATTTCTGATGTTGAACTGACTGACAGTGTAACGGATGAAGATGATAATGATGATGATGATGATGGTGATGATGACAGTCAGTGGTGTGTTTACAGACATCAGGAAAACAGAGCAGAGGATGTTGGCGAAAGCTTCAGTCATCCAGAACTTCAGTGTGACCATCAGCCCCCTTGTCCCCATCTTCGCCATCATGGTCACCTTCATCGTCCACACGCTGCTGGGTCTTCCTCTCAATACCAGCTCCGTGAGTACTACTGATACCACTGTTGCTATCACAACCAGAGAGCAGATACATCTGTGTCCTCAGTGAAGCTAGCAGCGTGAGCCAGCTCTGCAGGTCGTCCTGCAGAGCTCTTCTGGCGTCTGCAGTACATCTGGAGACCTGGTGTTTTGTATCTTACTGTATGAGTGTATCAGCAGTGTGTGTGATTCCCTTCATTTATTCAAATAGTCTGATGTATGCACTATCGTACCCTGCTGACCCCGCCCCCTGCTGACACTGCCGCACGGTGGTCCCGCCCCTGCTGGCCCCGCCCCCAGGCCTTTATTGATAATTGACTCTGTGTTTGTTCGTCAGGCCTTTCCTGTCGTCACCATCTTCAACAGTATGAGGTTTATTCTGTCCTTGTTGCCCACGACCTTCAACATCCTGGCTGAAGCTACTGTGTCTGTGGATCGACTCAAGGTGACTGATGACGACTCCGCCCACCTTCAACACCTTCTACCACTGTGTGCAGATTACCTGTCAATGATTAACTGTTAGATCAGTCCCTCCAGAAAATTGCGATCTTGCGATCCCAATTAACGCAAATTGAACAAAAGTTATTTCTGCGTTTTTCCGCATTTTCCGGCCAACCAGAAGTCGTCACGCATGTGATGTCATTTGAAACGTCATCAGACGCGTCATCAAATGCATTAATGGCATTGCAGTTTTGCACTGTTTAAATGCAGACAACATGTGTTGAATGTATTAAAATGTACAGAAGATGGAGCTCACATGTTGTTGTACAGTCACATTGTCTGGTTTGAGAGCTACAATATTCACCCAGGATTTTTTGCATCATTAGACTCCAGACTCCATGTTTTGAAACTAATTAAATAAGACTAAAGAAGAGAACTATAAAAAAACATTTGCAGCTATTTTTGTAATGTTCAGTATGATTATTATAGCAAGTGATTACGTGACTTATTTTTTTGGAGGTAGTGATTAAAAAAAAAATCACAGTTTTTTCTCCTCTTGTCATTAGCTGCAATTTCCCACAAAAATCACATAAAAATGCCGTAATTTTTATCACAAGTTTTGACAAAATTGGCTGCAAAGGTTTTTTGCCCTGAGATCCTGGAGGGACTGATATACACATACAAACGTTTATAAAGCAAATAAAATGCCTTTTTAGATTCACAAAATAAAATGAATCAAAGGATAAAACATGCATCAGTAAAAACAAAACAAAAGAAGAAACACAGAGCAGATAGAGGGAACTGAAGAGACAAACAGACACAGACCAGAGGACAAGGACTACACATGGTGGAGGGCTCTGTACATGAGAACCAGTATCTGGAAGTGAATCCTGAACCTGATGTGAAGCCAGAGTAAAGAAACTAACCTGGGTCTGATGTGTGTCGACCTGTTGGAGCTGGTTCACAGACGAGCAGCAGCATTCTGGATTATTTTACGACTGTTCAGAGAAGATTTGTTCAGACTAGCAAAAAGAGAATTTCAGTCATCTAGTTGGGAGGACACAGAAACACTGATCATCACCTCCAGCACAGGCCGAGACACCACAGACCTGAGCTCTGAAGTATTTATCAGCTGAATAAATCAAGTTCAAATCAATTTTGATTTTTTCGATTTAACATTATGGTCAAAGTACCTGGTCAGAAATAACAGCAGGATCCTAAAATCTGACCACATGGCTGAAGACAGGGACCCAATACTCTGAACAACCTTTGAAACTGCTGTCTGAAGCCATTATCAGAACCTCCGTCAGTAGTTGTTTGACCTCCAGTCACTGATGCTAACAAACAGTTGTGTAATGTGACCCAGTGGAAGCATATAAAGTAAATAACATAGGACCTGAGACAGAGCCCTGAGGGACACTGCAGGCACACACACATACAGAGACAAAACTCCACCCATATATGTACATCAGCAGTCAGCTTTGGCAGCATCACTGTGTTATTGTGTTACCAGAGTCTTTAGAAATCCCACAGTCTGGGGCGTCGGTTGCTTAGTGGGTAGAGCAGGCGCCCCGTGTACAAGGCTGTTGCTGCAGCGGCCCGGGTTCGAATCCAGCCTGTGGCCCTTTGCTGCATGTCCACCCCCTCTCTCTTTCCCCCTTTCATGCTTACCTGTCCTCTCTTAAAGGCAAAATGCCCAAAAAATATCTTTAAAAAAAAAAGCCACGGTCTGATTTATAAACCGTCAAAACTACAAACCCTTTCAGTTAAATTCAGTCAAGATAATTACACCAACAGATCTTAGTGATTTCTGAATATGTTCTGAAATCATCTCCATATCAACTCTGTCATAAATCCTGAAGGTAAAAACTATTTCCTGTTTGTTTGTTTCTTTGTTTGTTTGTTTGTTTGTTTATGATCAGCTGGCTCACTTTCAGGAGACTTGACTGTGACGACAGATTCAGATGGATTTAAAGTCCTGTGTGTTTATATCATGTGTATAATTGTGTTCGTGTGTGCGTGTGTGTGTGTGTGTGTGTGTGTGTTTCAGAGGTTACTGCTGACAGAGAATCCAGACTCATACGTTGTCCGGAACATATACGACAAGTCAGCCGTGGTTGTCATGGAGAAGGCCACGCTGTCCTGGACCAAACCAATCCACCCCCCCGACACAGAGGACAGGGACGACCTGGTGTCAAAAAACCGACCCTGTGATGTGATGGCGACTCTGAGGAACATCTCCTTCACCCTGAACAAGGTCACACTGACGAGACGAGTGTTTCCATGGTGTTATTTAACAAGATGACGGCCTCTGTTAAATATGTCTTTATTGATGAACACTGACCTCAGAGGCGTGTCACAGCGGACGGTTCAGACGGGTCATAAAAATCACTTCAGTTAAAAGAAAAAGGATGTGAAATAAGATTTATGATTATTAATATACCGATGTTAAATCAAGTTGTTGAAGTGAAGTCACTTCAGAGTTATACAACATCTCCATGATTTAACATGACTTCCTTAATAAACCACGCCCACTTCCTGTCTTCTATTCAAGTACAGATCAGTTTAGTCCTCACCTGGGCTGTGACATCACATCAGGTGATCTGGCTGATGTGTTAATGATGGTTTGTGTTTTCTCTGCAGGGCCAATTGATGGGTGTGTGTGGAAACGTTGGCAGTGGGAAGACATCACTGATCTGCAGTCTGTTAGAACAGGTGAGTTCACCTGTGTGTCAGGTATGTCCCCCTGTCTGTCAGGTACGCTCACCTGTGTGTCAGGTACGCTCACCTGTTTGTCTGGTACGCTCACCTGTGTGTCAGGTACGCTCACCTGTGTGTCAGGTACGCTCACCTGTTTGTCAGGTACACTCACCTGTGTGTCAGGTACGCTCACCTGTGTGTTTGTATTTCAGCTCCACCTGCAGCAGGGCTCAGTGGCGGTGGACGGATCGATTGCCTATGTGTCCCAGCAGGCGTGGATCTTCTATGGGACGGTGCAGGACAACATCCTGATGGGGGAACCTATGGACCGATCCAGGTAGATAAACTCCTCCTCCTCCTCCTGTGATGAAGGTGTAAGGTGATGTCTGTAGTGATGTCCGGATGTTCTGCAGGTACAACAGAGTCCTGCACAGCTGCAGCCTGAAGGCCGACCTGGACATCCTGCCTCATGGTGACCAGACAGTGGTGAGTCCGACACACACACATGACACACACACAGGTGTGTAGGTGCTAGCCCAGTGGTCTGTTATCATTAATCAATCAGTCTAATCAACGGCTACTGAGATGATCAATTATCAGTTCAGTTCAAAGAGGTTTTAATGACATGACCTCACTGAAACATGGTAATGTCAAAGTCACACTGTACGAGGTGCTAACAGGAAACAGTTTTTGAAATGCAAACAATAAAACATTATATAAACGTTATAGTGCGAAGACAGCAACCAGGACAACTAAATGATCTGATGCAAGCTGAAACATTCTGATGAATATGAGCAATAATGTAAAAAAGAAAATATCATACAATAAAATAAAGATAAGAAAATAAAAGCTGCAGGTGTGTAAATTATTATTCGATCATCTTTTTTCACTCAAAATGTGAAACATCTTCTGCTTTTAAGCATCTGAACTGATTTCCTGTGGTTTGGTCGTATAAACACTTCTGAAGACTTTTTTTTTCTTCGCATTTTTAAGAATGACTGCAAAAGATAATAATTTTCATTATTTTTAATTGACCACTTTATTAAAGTTATTTTCTTATAAAATATTGGAAAATACTTAAAATCTCCTCCAAACCCAGTCTAACATATTCACACTCACACTGTGTGTCTGAACAACATGGACACACACACACAGTGTGTCATCAGTAGCAGATGTAATGGCCCTGAGCTGATGATCCTCACAGATACAGCATAACTGTGTGTATTTATGTCCCAGCTGGGGGAGCAGGGCGTGAACCTGTCGGGGGGGCAGAAACAGAGGATCAGTCTGGCCAGAGCCATTTACTCCAACAAAGACCTGTACCTGCTGGACGACCCACTGTCCGCCGTCGACGCCCACGTCGGAAAACACATCTTCGAAGAGTGTATCAAGATGGACCTGCTGGGAAAGTCCGTCATACTGGTCACGCACCAGTTACAGGTGAGGTTAAACTGGTCACCCATCTGCTACAGGTGAGGTTAAACTGGTCACCCACCTGCTACAGGTGAGTGTCCAGTTTAACGTCAATGTCAAAGACCAATCAGACTGACTTGTGTCTGTCTGTCTGTCCATCAGTACATGGAGTACTGTGACAAGGTCCTGGTCCTGAAGGATGGGGTGGTCCTTGAGGCAGGAAGTCACTTGGAGCTGATGAGGGCGGGGCAGCACTACGCTGAGCTCATCACCACACACCTGACGGAGCAGCGGGTCACAGTAAGACACCAGCCAATCAGTACTCTCCTCTTGCCTCAGCAGGTGGACACTCCTCTGTCGTGACATCATCAGAGAAGATTTAAACTGTTTGATTTTAATCTCACAGAAACTCTGACAGCGTTAAAATAAAAACAGGAAGTGTGTGTCAGCTGATCTCTGACTTCCTGTTTCCTGTTTTCAGCCTCATAAAGAAGAGAAGAAGAAGAAGAAGAAGGAGGAGGAGATTAAACGTCACATGGACGGAGGGATCATCAACCCAGGTACACCTCACACACACACACACACACACACACAAATACACACAGAGCAGCTGATTATTATTGTTGTTGTTGTTGTTGTTGTTGTTGTTCCCCTGAGGACAGTCAGTAATGTCTTTTATTCATGAGGTCTTTATGAATCATGTTTACAGCTGAATCATTAACAGATATTAACAGATTTATGAACAGACGATCAGATGCAGAGTTATTGATTGATAACGGATTGATTATTAAAGTTATATTTGGATCTTCTTTCTGTGTCTGAATCAACATGTTGCTGTCTGTCTATGACAACATGAACTCAGTGGAGCAAGGAGAGATGAAACCATTCATCCATTCATCCATTAGTTCATTCATCCATTCAAAGGAATCAATAATTATTTGGATTTTGAAGCAGAAATGTTAAATATTAATATTCACAGTTTATTATAATCACAGGAAACATAAACAGTTTGATGAGTGGATGATGTGATGAATGATGATCTGCTGTCACTGACTTCAGATCAGTGATTCAATCAGACTGACCACAGATCAGTCGTGTCTGTTGCTCTGTGTCAGAGAGGAGTCGTTCTGTTGAATCAGAGAGGGATTTTCTTCAGCAGTAAAGTGGTGTCAGGGTGCAAGGGAGCGCTTCATCCCAGTGCTTCATAGGAACAAAAACCCTTCCAGCACTTTGAGTGATGTGCTCCACATGGGTTTGTTTCGATGACAACAATATCTTGACACTAGTCGGGTTTCCATCCAACTATTTTTATTCGCATTTTAAACAATTGCTAAAAAAAAAAATTGAATGGAAACGCCAGAAATTTGAAAAAAGGCCGAAATATTGCCAAAAAGTTTTTACACTTGGAAGAGGTGGAAAAGTCAGCGTATCGATATTAGGAAAATGCGACTTTTGGCAATGGAAACAGATTTAGCGAATAAACAATGACGTAGGCTACCGAATCCTACTTCTACTTCACACACACACCTGTGTGAACTTAGAGAGAGGTAATTACTCCAGCGTCAGGTGGGTGTATTTCGCAACTTACCTGAATAAACTGGACGTGTTGAATACCGCTGCATCATGTGCGCTGCCTGGTGTACCCTCTTCTTCTACAGGTGTTCTTTTGCATTTTTATTTTTCATGAGAAGTGCCACCTTCTGCTCGAGCTGTTGATTCCCAATACTCGCAAAACAACAATGAATGGAAACGTGCATAAATTAGCATTTTCTTTTGCGCATTTTCACAAAATTCGCTTAAAATATGCGATACATTCGGATGGAAAGCCAGTTATTGACGTTAGGTAGGCTGGGATTCAACATGATATTGTCATGATATAATATCGCTGTGATTTTTAATCCCATAAAGCTTCAATTTATAGCCCAGGTTATTATTTGATTAAATGAGGTAACTCAGCAGGCCTTTAATTGAGACAGGCCTTTAATTGAGGCAGGCCTTTATTTGAGACAGGCCTTTAATTGAGACAGGCCTTTAATTGACACAGGCCTTTATTTGAGACAGGCCTTTATTTGACACAGGCCTTTAATTGAGACAGGCCTTTAATAAAGGCAGGCCTTTATTTGAGACAGACCTTTAATTGAGACAGGCCTTTATTTGAGACAGGCCTTTATTTGACACAAGCCTTTATTTGAGGCAGGCCTTTATTAGAGACAGGCCTTTAATTGAGACAGGCCTTTAATTGAGACAGGCCTTTATTAGAGACAGGCCTTTATTTGAGACAGACCTTTAATTGAGACAGGCCTTTATTTGAGACAGGCCTTTATTTGACACAAGCCTTTATTTGAGGCAGGCCTTTATTAGAGACAGGCCTTTAATTGAGACAGGCCTTTAATTGAGACAGGCCTTTATTTGACACAAGCCTTTATTTGAGGCAGGCCTTTATTAGAGACAGGCCTTTAATTGAGACAGGCCTTTATTAGAGACAGGCCTTTAATTGAGACAGGCCTTTAATTGAGACAGGCCTTTAATTGAGGCAGGCCTTTATTAGAGACAGGCCTTTATTAGAGACAGGCCTTTAATTGAGACAGGCCTTTATTAGAGACAGGCCTTTAATTGAGACAGACCTTTAATTGAGGCAGGCCTTTATTAGAGACAGGCCTTTATTAGAGACAGGCCTTTAATTGAGACAGGCCTTTAATAAAGGCAGGCCTTTATTTGAGACAGACTTTTAATTGAGACAGGCCTTTAATTGAGACAGGCCTTTATTTGAGACAGGCCTTTAATTGAGACAGGCCTTTATTTGAGACAGGCCTTTATTAGAGACAGGCCTTTAATTGAGACAGGCCTTTATTAGAGACAGGCTTTTAATTGAGACAGGCCTTTAATTGAGGCAGACCTTTATTAGAGACAGGCCTTTAATTGAGACAGGCCTTTAATGAAGGCAGGCCTTTATTTGAGACAGACCTTTAATTGAGACAGGCCTTTATTTGAGACAGGCTTTTATTTGACACAAGCCTTTATTTGAGGCAGGCCTTTATTAGAGACAGGCCTTTAATTGAGACAGGCCTTTATTAGAGACAGGCCTTTATTTGAGGCAGGCCTTTATTAGAGATAGGCCTTTATTTGAGGCAGGCCTTTATGAGAGATAGGCCTTTATTTGAGACAGGCCTTTAATTGAGACAGGCCTTTATTAGAGACAGGCCTTTATTTGAGGCAGGCCTTTATTTGAGACAGGCCTTTATTTGAGGCAGGCCTTTATTAGAGATAGGCCTTTATTTGAGGCAGGCCTTTATGAGAGACAGGCCTTTATTTGAGGCAGGCCTTTATTTGAGGCAGGCCTTTATTAGAGATAGGCCTTTATTTGAGGCAGGCCTTTATGAGAGATAGGCCTTTATTTGAGGCAGGCCTTTATTAGAGACAGGCCTTTATTTGAGGCAGGCCTTTATTAGAGACAGGCCTTTATTTTAGACAGGCCTTTATTAGAGACAGGCCTTTATTTGAGACAGGCCTTTAATTGAGACAGGCCTTTATTTTAGACAGGCCTTTATTTGAGACAGGCCTTTAATTGAGACAGGCTTTTATTTTAGACAGGCCTATAATTCCTGTCACACAAAACTGTTGCTCAATAAACATGAAAATACAATCAAATATATTATTAATATTTATTACCTTTTTTCAACATTCATTCAAGTTTTCAGTCTGTTCATCACTTCAGACATTTAATTAGCAACTAAATGTTCATCTGTTGGACTGAAAAAGTAATTGATTATATTATTCTATTAGGCTACCTGAGGTTTAATTTGAATTTGTCATATTGATAACTTAAATAATAAAAAAAACAATACTTGGCTTTGTGTGATGATACGATGCTGCCACACTAAATTATCATGATACTTTGCTGTATGGATTTTTTTCTCCACCACTAGACCTTAACTAGGCAGCTAATGTGATTAGTGCTGACACAGTTCTGAGCTTACTGTCATTAAAGCCCAACAATCAGAGTCCTCCGGCCGATCTACTCCTGACACATGAGCTGTTCTGTCTCTGCTGTGATGGCAGCTGAGCTGAAGAAGCAGCAGTGACATCACCGGCACCTTCCTGAAACGTTCAGAGACCTTAAGCTTAAAGCGTTTAGAGCAGCCACAGACAAATGGCGGAGCGCTCTGAGAACAGATGCTGAGAGTGGCGCTCCAGGCGTCTGTATGCAGCCTGACACACTCTGTCCTCACTGGGAACAATTAAAAGAAAAGACTCTGTGTGGACTCAGGTCCTGATAATCAATAAACAGGAAGCAGTGTGTGACTGTGACTTCCTGTTTTTTACCTTTCAGCCTTTGATGCTTCAGACGAGGACCTGGACGCTCCGTCAGCTGACAGTAAACGTGAGTTTCTAAACCTGCAGCTTCATTCCACACAGCTCTCACGTTTACACACAATCAGTCATCAATAATGGATTAATAACATGATCAATAACCAGCTGTTTGTTGTATGAAGCTGCCGATCAGCTGATCAATCAGGAGAACAGCAGAGACGGACTGATCTCCTGGAGAACGTTTCATCAGTACTGTAAGGCTGCTGGAGGTCAGGACACACACACACACACACACACACACACACACACACACACAGAGTGGCCCTTCAAAATAAAAGCCTGTGTGTGGTTTCTTCCTGCAGGATACTGTGTGTGCCTCCTCATCCTCCTCCTCTTCATCGTGCTGATGACAAATGCAGCTCTGAGTTACTGGTGGCTCAGTTACTGGTTACATCAGGGACACGGGGTGAGACACACTGCACTACACTTCCCATCATGCTTTACAGGAAGTTCAGTCATTGTCAGGGGACATCAGTTCCTGTCTGTCAGACACAGGAACCAGAGGAGGAAGTGTCACACCTGTGATGTCATCAGGTAGAGAGACATGGAGCTGAGTTATGTTTTCAGGTCGTCTGTCACATCCGTGTGAACACAATGTTTCAAAAACACCTGGAGGAGATTTCTTTGGCACAAACATCCACATGGACGCAGCAAAGCTCCTGAATTAGATTCATTTAGATTTTTTATAAACAGTTACCAGCTCTGAGTGTGTGTGTGTGTGTGTGTGTGTGTGTGTGTGTGTGTGAGCACTAGGGCCCATCATAACTACTTTACCCCACTGTCACCAGCAGCTTCCTGTCGGACAGGAAACATCTTCATCCTCTCCTTCAGTGAAAGTTCACCTGTGATCCTCAGGTTTTATCTGCTCGATGTTCCTCCTCTCTTCTTTGGGGTTTTTTTGGCACCACGTTCCTGTTTTTTGTAGCATCCTGTTGGATGTGTGCTGCTCACAGTCGGATCACTACCTTCTTATAATGCCCCACCCTCACCATTGTGCTGTGACCAGGAACATGCTGAACACAGTAAATATAATGAACTCCAGTCAAGGGGCGGGGTCTCGGCAGATAGAAACACCTCCATCGCCTGTGGATGGGGCCACAATGATGACTGGGAGGAGTCACAGCTGTATGATAACCTGCAGAGGAGATCTTTAATGTGACAGACGATCAAAGACAGGAAGTCTCACTTTGAGACATCTGATCATTTATAAACCAAACTATCAGCTGATTCACTGACAGAAAAAATAACTGTTAGTTTTTAATGTGAGGACTGACTGAAGTTGTGAACGCATATAAACACTGTTCAGCAGCAGCAGCAGATGTTGATCACAGCTGGACTAAGGTTGTTCTTGTTGTTGTCGTGTTGTTCCTCAGAGCTCCAATGTGACATCATCACAGCAAGGAGACGTGACTCTGAACCCAGAGCTCCACTACTACCAGGAGATGTTTGGCGGGATGATCCTCATCCTGCTTGCCATCTGCGTCATCAAATGCGTCGCCTACGACAAAGTATCGTTCCATGCCTCCACCACGCTGCATAACAACCTGCTGGAGAAGGTCAGACAACTCAATATGTTGTGTTGTCAAGGTGTAACAGCGATGTTCAGATGAAGAGTTTACTCTACACCAGAGTGTAGCAGAGACAACAGAATACTGTAGAAATAACAGAATACAGCAGAGACAACAGAATACTGTAGAAATAACAGAATACAGCAGAGACAACAGAATACTGTAGAAATAAGAGTACAGCAGAGACCACAGAATACTCTAGAAATAACAGAGTATAGCAGAGACAACAGAATACTCTAGAAATAAAAGAATGCAGCAGAGACGACAGAATACTATAGAAATAACAGAATACAGCAGAGACAACAGAATACTGTAGAAATAACAGAGTACAGCAGAGACAACAGAATACTCTAGAAATAACAGAATACAGTAGAGACAACAGAATACTGTATAAGCTAGAGCACTCGGAGAGTGCAGACCTCTGCCAAGCAGCACGGATTTTCCGCCATTTTATTTTTTTATCCACTTTGCTTCAACTGATCACCACCAAAACTTTATCATCTGGTCCTTGTCCCATTATCAACCTTTTCTGAAAATTTCATCAAAATCCGTTCAGAACTTTTCGAGTTATTTTGAAGACAACTGACCAATGCTGGTGAAAACATAACCTCCTTGGCAGGGGTAATAACAGAATACAGAGGAGACAGCAGAGACCGCAGAATACTGTAGAAATAACAGAATACAGAGGAGACAACAGAGACAACAGAGTACATCGAAGACAACAGAGTACATCAAAGTAAAGCAGAGACGCAGAAAAGCAAGCAGGCAGACACAGCAGAAGGACAAATGATCAGAGAGAGTTGCAGATATCACTGGATAGATTTGAAGATGACAGTTTTTATTTCGTGGTGTTGGTGAACATGGTCTGACATGTTGGTCCATGACCTTGTTGAGATGTGGTGACTGTGACGGCTGCAGAGTTTCATTCATGTCATTTTCACACTGACCTGATGACTCAGTGAGTCCTGGTGTGTTCCTCCTCTCTGAATCTGTCCCCTGATAGTGCTTCCTGTACACTGTGATGTTTTATATGATGTGAGTCATGTAAAGTGTCACATGAATCCTCCTGTTATTGCTCTGACAGCTGTCACTGATGAGCGGTCTCAGCTGATTAGTCACTGTCTCCCACAGGTCATGGCCAATGCAATGAGCTTCTTTGACACAACTCCGTCAGGTCGCATCCTGAACTGTTTCTCCAGGTACCAGGTGGAGGTGGACACATTGGTGCCTCATAACCTCAACATCCTGCTCATGTTCTCTCTGATGGGGCTCTGCATCTGCATCATCAATGCACTCATCTTCCCCGTCATGCTGCTGCCTGTGTTGATCGCCATCCTGTTCTTCATTTTCATCCTCAAGTGAGTCAGCGCTTTTCATCTGAGACAAACATGAACATGATCTTTAATTACTGAGGTGATGTCGCTGACCTGAAAACAGTCACGAAGGAAAACAAGTGCACGTCATGATCCTGACTTCATGTGAGTAAAAGAGGAAACACAAACAGACAGGGCTGAGTCATCTGCATAAAGATGGAGGTTATACATGAAGCATTAATTACTGTAAAATAAACCATGTAACGATGAATACTGAATCTCAAACTGTGAACACATGAACTCTTACACAAGCTGAAGCAGAGTCATCACATTTAACTTATGATCAGTTCAGTTCATATTAAATCACAGACTTTAACATTAAACCGACCTCGAGGCTCCGCCCTCTGGATGATAGCTCATTATTCTATTTAGTCTCTGCTCTGAAGTCACAGAGATCTTGACTCGAGCTCAGTGACCATAGTGTTGGTTTTAATCTGTGGTTTTGTTCAGCTGACATGAAGTCACACTGATTTAAGGTTTCAGTCTGTTTAGTAAAACTGTAACTTAGTTCGTCAGTAATGATGTTTGATTGGTTAAATCACAGACATGTTTGGTTCATCAAAGAAATCACATATAATAAGTATTTTTGTAGGAATCATGATGCAGCAGCCACTGAAATGCCTCTGAACTCAGATGGAAACACTGACGATGTCTCACAGTGTCAATATTCAATAATATTTGTTGACATTAGTTGTGTCAGTTCTTCTTCTGTGGTGAGTGACTGTAACAATGGTCTGTTTCCTGCAGGATGTTCCTGAGAAACGTCTGTGTTTTAAAGAAGATGGAGAACATGAGTCGCTCTCCGTGCATCTCTCTGTGCACCTCCGTGGTTAAAGGCCTCAGCACCATTCACGCCTACAACAAGACGCACGACTACATCCAGCTGTAAGAGCGTCCTTCATCACTCCTCCTCTTCATCTCTCAGATAAAGCCTCTATTGTTCTGTTTTCAGACGCAGCTCATGTCATTGATTATTTGTTGTGAACATGTTGATCTCAAGTCGCAGTTTAACAGAGCTGAGCCCTGATTGGCTGTTACAGAGTCAGACAGAGGTGACGTCTGTGTCCTGACTCGTCTCATCCTGTTTTTGTTTCAGGTTTAAAAAACTGTCGGACATCAACGCGAATCACTTCTTACTGTTTAACTACTCGATGCGTTGGCTGTGTTACCTGGTGGACTCTCTGTGTGTCGTCATGACGCTCATCGTCTCTCTGCTCGTCGTCCTGACCTCCAACAACTTCTGCAGCGCCCCCATGAAAGCCCTCGCTCTGTGCTACATCATACAGGTGAGACTGTCACCTGACACACACACACACACACACTGACACACAAACACTGTAACAAACACACTCAAGTACATAATTAAAAATACCAATCAAACCAACTGGAGAAAATAAGATCATCAGTGCCAAAGATAATTTAAACTGAGTTGTGTTGGCCCACATTAAAAACACATTATTATCATTATTATTATTATTATTATTATTGTTGTTATTATTATTATTAGATGATGATAATTTTATTATAAGATTCAGAGAGAGGATGATCCATAATGACAGACAGCAGCAGGTTTCACTGAGGACAGGAAGAGCTTCATACTGATGATGGATCAGTTCAGACGGCTTGAGGTCTGCACATGTTAAAATAAATATAACCCTCAGCTGATATCAGTGAACACATCATATATCTGATTCAGCTGATGAGTCTAACATCGATATAAAGTGTGTATTTGATTGATAATAATCTGAACCTTTGCGTTTCCAGCTGACGGTGAACTCTCAGTACTTGATCCAGGCCATGATCGAGGTTCAGGCCAGATTCATCTCAGTGGAGCGACTGCTGGAGTACATCACGGTCAGTTTGCACCTCTGGTGGTGATGAACCTCCAGACAATCATCAGCTGAACCTGCTGCTCCTCTCAGCTCTACAGACATTTATACTTTCAGCTCATTGTTTATCTGTCCAACTACAACTTCACTGTCCTCATAGTGACTGCCCTCGACCTGCTCAGGTAGTGAAGTGAATGTCTGAGGCTTCAGGCTTCAACTTCTAACAGTCAAATAAAATGCAAAGTGAAGAGAAACAGGACCAGAATATCAATAAAATATATAAATGCACATCTAAACATGTTTTGTGTAAATATAGGCAGTGCTGATGAAACTCTACACGACTGCTTCACCAGATTATAAAGGTTATGATTACAACTAACAATGACAACAGATAACAGTAACAACAGATTCTCCATCAACATAGATTTTGAAAAATTCCCAAATACTCACAAAACTCATTAAAACTCACAAAGACTCCTCCAGAAACCTCCAGACTCCTTCAGACTCCTTCAGACTCTTTCAGACTACTTCAGACTCCTCCAGACTCCTTTAGACTCCTCCAGACTCCTTCAGACTCCTCCAGAAACCTCCAGACTCATTCAGACTCCTCCAGACTCCTTCAGACTCTTTCAGACTACTTCTGACTCCTTCAGACTCTTTCAGACTACTTCAGACTTCTCCAGACTCCTTTAGACTCCTCCAGACTCCTTCAGACTCCTTCAAACTGCTTCAGACTCCTCCAGACTCCTTCAGACTCCTTCAGACTCCTCCACACTGCTCCAGACTCCTTCAGACTCCTTCAGACTCTTTCAGACTACTTCAGACTCCTCCAGACTCCTTTAGACTCCTCCAGACTCCTTCAGACTCCTTCAAACTGCTCCAGACTCCTCCAGACTCCTTCAGACTCCTTCAGACTCCTTTAGACTCCTTCAGATTCCTTCAGACTCCTCCAGAAACCTCCAGAGTCCTTCAGACTCTTTCAGACTACTTCAGACTCCTCCAGACTCCTTCAGACTCCTTCAGACTCCTCCAGACTGCTCCAGACTCCTCCAGATTCCTTCAGACTCCTTCAGACTCCTCCAGACTACTCCAGACTCCTCCAGATTCCTCCAGACTCCTCCAGACTCCCAGCCTACCTTCCAGACTGAGATGAACCCTGCTGCCTGCTGGTCTGCTCTCTGATGACTGTTGGTTGTGTTCAGGGCTCTGAATCTGAGGAGTCGCAGCAGCTGCAGGTGGATCAGGTGTCGGAGGACTGGCCTCAACACGGAGCCATCACCTTTGTGACTCCTTTAGACTCCTCCAGACTCCTTCAGACTCCTTTAGACTCCTCCAGACTCCTTCAGACTCCTCCAGAAACCTCCAGACTCCTTCAGACTCTTTCAGACTCCTCAAGACTCCTTTAGACTCCTCCAGACTCCTTCAGACTCCTTCAGACTCTTTCAGACTACTTCAGACTCCTTCAGACTCCTCCAGAAACCTCCAGACTCCTTCAAACTCTTTCAGACTACTTCAGACTCCTCCAGACTCCTTTAGACTCCTCCAGACTCCTTCAGACTCCTTCAGACTCTTTCAGACTACTTCAGACTCCTTCAGACTCCTCCAGAAACCTCCAGACTCCTTCAAACTCTTTCAGACTACTTCAGACTCCTCCAGACTCCTTTAGACTCCTTCAGACTCCTCCAGACTCCTTCAGACTCCTCCAGACTGCTCCAGACTCCTCCAGATTCCTTCAGACTCCTTCAGACTCCTCCAGACTACTCCAGACTCCTCCAGATTCCTCCAGACTCCTCCAGACTCCCAGCCTACCTTCCAGACTGAGATGAACCCTGCTGCCTGCTGGTCTGCTCTCTGATGACTGTTGGTTGTGTTCAGGGCTCTGAATCTGAGGAGTCGCAGCAGCTGCAGGTGGATCAGGTGTCGGAGGACTGGCCTCAACACGGAGCCATCACCTTTGTGACTCCTTTAGACTCCTCCAGACTCCTTCAGACTCCTTTAGACTCCTCCAGACTCCTTCAGACTCCTCCAGAAACCTCCAGACTCCTTCAGACTCTTTCAGACTCCTCAAGACTCCTTTAGACTCCTCCAGACTCCTTCAGACTCCTTCAGACTCTTTCAGACTACTTCAGACTCCTTCAGACTCCTCCAGAAACCTCCAGACTCCTTCAAACTCTTTCAGACTACTTCAGACTCCTCCAGACTCCTTTAGACTCCTCCAGACTCCTTCAGACTCTTTCAGACTACTTCAGACTCCTTCAGACTCCTCCAGAAACCTCCAGACTCCTTCAAACTCTTTCAGACTACTTCAGACTCCTCCAGACTCCTTTAGACTCCTCCAGACTCCTTCAGACTCCTTCAAACTGCTTCAGACTCCTTCAGACTCCTCCAGATTCCTTCAGACTCCTTCAGACTCCTCCAGACTCCTTCAGACTCTTCCAGACTCCTCCAGACTCCCAGCCTACCTTCCAGACTGAGATGAACCCTGCTGCCTGCTGGTCTGCTCTCTGATGACTGTTGGTTGTGTTCAGGGCTCTGAATCTGAGGAGTCGCAGCAGCTGCAGGTGGATCAGGTGTCGGAGGACTGGCCTCAACACGGAGCCATCACCTTTGTGACTCCTTCAGACTCTTTCAGACTCCTCCAGACTCCTTTAGACTCCTCCAGACTCCTTCAGACTCCTTCAGACTCTTTCAGACTACTTCAGACTCCTTCAGACTCCTCCAGAAACCTCCAGACTCCTTCAAACTCTTTCAGACTACTTCAGACTCCTCCAGACTCCTTTAGACTCCTTCAGACTCCTTCAGACTCCTCCAGACTCCTTCAGACTCCTTCAAACTGCTTCAGACTCCTTCAGACTCCTCCAGATTCCTTCAGACTCCTTCAGACTCCTCCAGACTCCTTCAGACTCTTCCAGACTTCTCCAGACTCCCAGCCTACCTTCCAGACTGAGATGAACCCTGCTGCCTGCTGGTCTGCTCTCTGATGACTGTTGGTTGTGTTCAGGGCTCTGAATCTGAGGAGTCGCAGCAGCTGCAGGTGGATCAGGTGTCGGAGGACTGGCCTCAACACGGAGCCATCACCTTTGTGGACTATAAGATGAGGTACAGACCGAACTCACCGGTTGTCCTCAACGGGCTGCAGCTCCACATCAGAGCTGGGGAGAAGATCGGCATCGTGGGAAGAACCGGCTCAGGTAGGAACCGTTAGTGCAGCTGTGTCACTCCACTGGAGAACATTTATAATAAATGTACAGGTGATGTGTTTCTGCTGGTTTCTCCTGTGGTTCAGAAACTCTTGAAGTCCTCCTCACAGCGTTTCACCTCAGCAGATCTCTGCAGGGTCTCTGATCTCTGCACGCTCTGTGAATAAGTTTTTATCTTAACCAGAACCTCGTCTTAACTCAGAGGGGAAAACATCGATAATCTCAGAGTTTCGTCCGGTGGAGCGACTCTGTGTACGAGGAAACTTTGTAAAACAACTCCAGGTCTTTACAGTGCAGGTAAACAGTTTGGTTACCTGTGTAACCTGGGCTCTCTGAGGGGTCTGGCTCCTGTGATCAGGCACCTGCTGAGAAAGATTGGAGAAAGACTCCAGGTCCGTCTCCCTGAGAGGAGACCAGAACTGTTCTGGTCCCCTCCTCAGGACCCTTCAGGAGGTCAAGGTTAGGGAGAGGTTTACAGCTGCCCCCTCCACCTGGACCTGGACCTGGATCAGGAGCAGAGAGATGATGGAGGTGTGGTTCATGTTGTAATGACACGTGTCTCTGTGTGTCCAGGGAAGTCGTCTCTGGCGGTGGCTCTGTTCCGGCTGGTCGAACCAGCTGCAGGAAGCATCTTGATAGACGGTGTGGACATCACGGCCATCAGTCTGTCTGATCTGCGCACCAAACTGTCCATCATCCCCCAGGACCCTGTGCTGTTCACTGGGACTGTCAGGTAACCGTCGCTTCCTGTCACCCTCCACTTCCTGTCACCTTCGCTTCCTGTCATCCTCCACTTCCTGTCACCTTCCGCTTCCTGTCACCCTCCACTTCCTGTCACCTTCTGCTTCCTGTCACCTTCTGCTTCCTGTCACCCTCCACTTCCTGTCATCCTCCACTTCCTGTCACCTTCCGCTTCCTGTCACCCTCCGTTTCCTGTCACCCTCTGCTTCCTGTCACCCTCCGTTTCCTGTCACCCTCTGCTTCCTGTCACCCTCTGCTTCCTGTCACCCTCCGCTTCCTGTCACCCTCTGCTTCCTGTCACCTCCTGCTTCCTGTCACCCTCCGCTTCCTGTCACCCTCCGCTTCCTGTCATCCTCCGCTTCCTGTCACCCTCTGCTTCCTGTCACCCTCTGCTTCCTGTCACCCTCCGCTTCCTGTCACCCTCTGCTTCCTGTCATCCTGTCACCCTCTGCTTCCTGTCACCCTCCGCTTCCTGTCACCCTCCACTTCCCGTCACCCTCCGCTTCCTGTCACCTTCCGCTTCCTGTCACCCTCCGCTTCCTGTCACCCTCTGCTTCCTGTCACCCTCCACTTCCTGTCACCCTCCGCTTCCTGTCACCCTCTGCTTCCTGTCATCCTGTCACCCTCCGCTTCCTGTCACCTTCCGCTTCCTGTCACCCTCTGCTTCCTGTCACCCTCCACTTCCTGTCACCCTCTGCTTCCTGTCACCCTCCGCTTCCTGTCACCCTCTGCTTCCTGTCACCCTACCCATTTGTCTCTACTGCGACAGAGGAGGAGGTTCTGGACACGACTCAGAGATGTTTAATAATCAGATCCTCCTGAAGAGTGTCCATCATCATCATCATTGTCATCATCCTCACAGACAGGTGTGTGTGTGTGTGTGTGTGTGTGTGTGTGTGCAGATACAACCTGGATCCTTTCAACAGATACACTGATGAAGAGATCTGGACAGCGTTGGACAAGACCTTCATGAAGGACACAGTACGTTACATCATCATCATCATCATCATCATCATCATCATCATCACTTTATTATTGTTGTTGTTTATTGTCAGTCAAAGTTTCTTCTCAGGACATGTTTGACTCTGATCAGGTGCAGCTGTGGTGATTGGACATCAGCGGTGTGGTGTTTGTCTCTGATTGGTTGAACAATTTCTTCTTCTGTGGTGTTTGCTCAGATCTCCAGTCTGGACAGGAAGCTGCAGGCCGAGCTGACGGACAACGGAGGGGAGTTCTCTGTAGGACAGAGACAGCTGCTGTGTCTGAGCAGAGCACTGCTACGGAACTCCAAGGTCTGTATGTGTGTGTGTCTGTGTGTGTGTGTGTGTGTGTGTGTGTGCGTGTGTGTGTGTGTGTCTGCATGTGTGTGTGTGTGTGTGTGTGTGTGTGTATGTCTGCATGTGTGTGTGTGTCTGTCTGCAGGAAACAGTTTGTGTCCCAGAGAGAAGCTCTGTGTGTGTCTCTTTCTCAGAGTGTCCACTGGGCAGTTCTTTTCAGATTAAAAACACTTTGTCGGTGGTGTTGGTGGCTTAGTGGTAGAGCAGGCGCCCCATGAACAAGGCTGTTGCTGCAGCGGCCCAGGTTCGAGTCCAGCCTGTGGCCCTTTGCTGCATCTCATCCCCCCTCTCTCCCCCCCTTTCACACTTGGCTGTCCTGTCCAATAAAAGCAAAAATGCCCAAAAAACATGTCTTAAAACAACACAAAATAAAAAAAAAACACTTTGTCCGTCTGTCTGTCTTTCTGTCTGTCCCTCTGACTGTCCCTCAGATTGTCCTGTTGGACGAGGCCACAGCGTCCATCGATGCAGAGACAGATGCTCTGCTGCAGATCACCATCAGGGAGGGATTTAAGTCCTGCACCGTCCTCACCATCGCTCACCGCATCAACACTGTGATGCAGGCAGACCGCATCCTCGTCCTCAACCAGGGAGAGGTAAGACTGCAGACTGTCGTTCAGCTCATTTGTAACACAGGTGTTACAAACACAGATGTAATACAGGTGTAACACAGGTGTAATACAGGTGTAACATAGGTGTAATACAGGTGTAACACAGGTGTCACACAGGTGTTATACAGGTGTCACACAGGTGTAATACAGGTGTTACAAACAGATGTAATAAAGGTGTCACACAGGTGTAATACAGGTGTCACACAGGTGTAATACAGGTGTTACAAACAGATGTAATAAAGGTGTCACACAGTTGTAATACAGGTGTCACACAGGTGTCACACAGGTGTAATACAGGTGTAACACAGGTGTCACACAGGTGTAATACAGGTGTCACACAGGTGTAATACAGGTGTTACAAACAGATGTAATAAAGGTGTCACACAGTTGTAATACAGGTGTCACACAGGTGTCATACAGGTGTCACACAGGTGTTATACAGGTGTCACACAGGTGTAACACAGGTGTTACAAACAGATGTAATAAAGGTGTCACACAGGTGTAATACAGGTGTCACACAGGTGTAATACAGGTGTCACACAGGTGTTATACAGGTGTCACACAGGTGTAATACAGGTGTAACACAGGTGTCACACAGGTGTAATACAGGTGTCACACAGGTGTAATACAGGTGTTACAAACAGATGTAATAAAGGTGTCACACAGTTGTAATACAGGTGTCACACAGGTGTCATACAGGTGTCACACAGGTGTTATACAGGTGTCACACAGGTGTAACACAGGTGTTACAAACAGATGTAATAAAGGTGTCACACAGGTGTAATACAGGTGTCACACAGGTGTAATACAGGTGTCACACAGGTGTTATACAGGTGTCACACAGGTGTAATACAGGTGTCACACAGGTGTTATACAGGTGTCACACAGGTGTAATACATGTGTTACAAACAGATGTAATAAAGGTGTCACACAGGTGTAATACAGGTGTCACACAGGTGTAATACAGGTGTCACACAGGTGTTACAAACATGTAATAAAGGTGTCACACAGGCGTAATACAGGTGTCACACAGGTGTAATACAGGTGTTACAAACAGATGTAATAAAGGTGTCACACAGGTGTTATACAGGTGTCACACAGGTGTAATACAGGGGTTACAAACAGATGTAATAAAGGTGTCACACAGGTGTAATACAGGTGTCACACAGGTGTAATACAGGTGTCACACAGGTGTTATACAGGTGTCACACAGGTGTAATACAGGTGTCACACAGGTGTAATACATGTGTCACACAGCTGGTTCAGGTGCTACAGTGTTGTAACCTGGGTGTTTCACAGGTGTTTCACAAGTGCTTTTGTCTCTGTGTCCTCCCTCAGGCTGTAGAGTTCGATCACCCAGACGTGTTGACACACAGACCACACTCACTGTTCTCGTCCCTGCTGGCTGCCTCCAACACTGTGGTGTCATGACGTCCTCAAACACAGCGCAGTGACCTCAGAGTACTCTGACCAATAAGAGCAGTCTGATGAGTGACTGTAGTTCAGTTTGTTTCAACATGACTATTTTTTATTGTTTTATTGTTACGTTGGTGATATAATAACTGAGTGTGTCTGATGTGATGAAGAGTTTTTATCTGTTTCTGTATTAAACTGATTTATTTTTAACCTGTGATGAGTTCATGGTCGTTTGTGAGGATCACAGTCTGACTCCAGGTCTGATCCGTCAGTGGACACCTGTCAGAGTCCAACAGAGGGACATTACGTCTGACCGCTGTCCTCCTGTTACCTGGTTCACTCTGATAACAATAACAACCATGTGATCAGACTGTAGAGATAATGGGCGGAGCCACTGTGATGTCACACGTTAGTTTGTTGACTCCTGTTTAGAAGCCTCGAGTTCTGTCGTCACCATCTTGTTTTTTTGGAGCCAGTGGTGACCATATTTGGGCCAGAGGGTGGAGCTGTGGAGGAGTGAGGGGTGGATCTATCATCAGGCAGCTTGTCACTCAAAGAGGCCCCGCCCCCTTAATGATGTGTAGCCTTAATAAATCATAAACAGGTGAGTTCTATAAAAATGTTGAAATGATCTCTTGGCCGACGTGGACGTGCTGATGTATTGCGGTAAGCGAGTTGTGTCATTTCCGGTGTTTCTGTGACAGCGTCTCTGTACTGCTCTGGTGAATTCTGCTAGCCTGCTTTCTCACCTCAGTTGCTTTAACACTGCTTTAACGTCTACTTCAAGTCATAACCCACACTGGTTCTGTTTAAGCACTTATAGCTCTCCTTCTTTCTACGACTTTCTCGCTAATCTCTTAGCTGTTTGCACGCTCTTAGCCTTGTTAGCTACTTTAGCTTAGCCATGGCTTCTCCTTCTCCTGCTCTTTCTTGCCCGGTGTGCCAAATGTTCAGTTATGTCTCTGCCTCCTTTAGCGACAGTGGTAATTGTAATAAGTGTAGCTTATTTGCTGTGTTGGAGGCGAGGCTTAGTGAATTAGAAGCGCGGCTCCACACCATGGAAAACCATTCAGTAGCTGCGGTAGTTAGCCAGCCCCCTGTAGCCGGTGCAGAGCCACATAGCATAGCCTTAGCCTCTGCTAACTGTCCTCCCGTAACTCCCGTTCAGCCGGGAGGTTGGGTTACAGTTCGCCAGAAGCACAGCTCCAAGCGGAAGCCCACGGCTCACCACCAGCCTCTTCACGTTTCCAACCGCTTTTCCCCACTCAGCGACACACCCGCTGAGGATAAAACTCTGGTTATTGGCAGCGCTATTCTGAGGAACGTGAAGTTAGCAACACCAGCGGCCATAGTCAAATGTATCCCTGGGGCCAGAGCGGGCGACATACAATCAAATTTAAAACTGCTGGCTAAAGCTAAACGTAGATTCAGTAAGATTGTTATTCACGTTGGCGGCAATGACACCCGGTTACGCCAATCGGAGGTCACTAAAATTAATATTGCCTCGGTGTGTGAATATGCAAAAACAATGTCGGACTCCGTAGTTTTCTCTGGACCCCTCCCAAATATGACCAGTGATGACATGTTTAGCCGCATGTCATCATTTAACCGCTGGCTGTCCAGGTGGTGTCCAGCAAACAATGTGGCTTTCGTTAATAATTGGCAAACTTTCTGGGGAAAACCTGGTCTTATTAGGAGAGACGGCATTCATCCCACTTTGGATGGAGCTGCTCTCATTTCTAGGAACCTGGCAAATTTTATTAGTAATTTAAATCCCTGACAACCTAGAGTTGAGACCAGGACAGAGAGTTGCAGTCCTATTCACCTCTCTGAGCTTCTAGTTCAGTTACCCAGCCATAGTTTTCATAGTTTTATACAAACGGTGTCTGTCCCCCGACCACCTAAATTATTTAAATCTAAAATTAAACAAAGAGGAGTTGTGCATAACAACCTCATAAAAATTAAAACCTCTTCTGTGACAGAAAGACAAAACAGGAGAATTAAATGCGGACTGTTAAATATCAGGTCTCTATCGTCTAAAGCAGTGTTAGTAAACGAATTAATATCAGATAATCATATTGATTTACTCAGTCTCACTGAAACCTGGCTGTGTCAAGATGAATATGTTAGTCTAAATGAGTCCACTCCTCCCAGTCATAATAATACCCACATTCCTCGAGGCAGCGGCCGAGGAGGGGCAGTTGCAGCCATTTTTAACTCTAGTCTGTTAATCAGCCCTAAACCTAAACTAGATTATAATTCATTTGAAAGCCTCGTTCTTAGTCTTTTACATCCGACCTGGAAAACCTCGCAGCCACTTTTATTTGTTATAGTGTACCGTGCTCCTGGCCCGTATTCTGAATTTGTATCTGAATTCTCAGAGTTTTTATCCAGTTTAGTTCTTAAATCAGATAAAGTTATTATTGTAGGCGATTTTAACATTCATGTCGACGTTGATAATGACTCCCTGGCTACCGCGTTTATCTCATTAATAGACTCCATTGGCTTCAGTCAGGGTGTACATGAACCCACTCATTGTTTTAACCATACCCTCGATCTAGTTCTGACGTATGGAATTGAAATTGATAACCTAAAAGTCTTTTCACAGAATCCCTCGCTATCGGATCATTATCTGATTACTTTTGATTTCTTTTTATTCGATTATACGCCACTCAGCAACAGTTACTATACTAGATGTTTATCAGATAGTGCTGTCGCAAAATTTAAGGAAAAGATTACTTCGTCGTTAAATTCAATACCAATACCTTCAGTAACAGAGGTTTCCCGTGCCGACTTTAACCTCTCCCAAATTGATCATTTTGTTGATAGCGCCGTAGGCTCACTGCGAACAACGCTCGACTCTGTAGCTCCTCTTAAAAAGAAGTTATCAAAGCAAAGAAAGTTTGCTCTTTGGTATAACTCTCAAACCCGTAAGTTAAAACAAATATCGCGAAAATTTGAAAGGAATTGGCGATTAACCAAACTGGAAGAATCTCGTTTAATCTGGGCAGACAGTCTCAAAACTTATAAGAGGGGCCTCCGCAATGCCAGAGCAAACTATTACTCAACATTAATAGAAGAAAACAAGAACAATCCCAGGTTTCTTTTCAGCACTGTAGCCAGGCTGACTGAGAGTCAAAGCTCTATTGAGCCTTGTATTCCTTTAGCCCTTAGCAGTAATGATTTTATGAGCTTTTTTAATGACAAAATTATAACTATTAGAGGCAAAATTCATGACCTCCTGCCCTCAGATGGTAGGCCTACCTATCTAACATCAAACACAGCTGTAGAACCTAATATATATTTAGATTGCTTCTCCCCAATTTCTCTTCAAGAATTGACCACAGTGATTTCTTCATCTAAATCATCAACGTGTCTCTTAGACCCCATCCCAACTAGGCTACTTAAGGAGGTCTTTCCTGTAGTTAACACTCATATATTAGATATGATCAATATATCCTTATTAACAGGCTATGTACCACAGTCTTTTAAGGTAGCTGTAATTAAACCTCTACTAAAAAAGCCCACCCTGGATCCAGAGGTGTTAACCAACTATAGACCAATATCTAATCTTCCCTTTATGTCAAAGATCCTTGAGAAAGTAGTCGCAGACCAGCTGTGTGATTTTCTCCAGGATAATAATTTATTTGAGGAATTTCAGTCAGGATTTAGAGTGCATCATAGCACTGAGACAGCTCTAGTTAAAACTACAAATGACCTTCTGATTGCTTCAGACAAAGGACTCGTCTCTGTTCTTGTTTTATTAGATCTTAGTGCGGCGTTTGACACAATTGACCATCAAATTCTACTGCAGAGACTGGATCACTTAATTGGCCTAAAAGGTTCAGCACTAAGCTGGTTTAAATCTTATTTATCTGATCGTTTTCAATTTGTTGACGTTCGTAATGAATCATCCTAACGTACCAAAGTTTGTTTTGGAGTTCCGCAAGGTTCTGTGCTCGGACCAATCCTATTTACTCTATATATGCTTCCTTTAGGTAACGTAATTAGAAATCACTCTGTAAATTTCCATTGTTATGCGGATGATACTCAGTTGTATTTATCGATGAAGCCAGAAGAAAGTAATCCATTAAATAACTGCCTTAAAGACATAAAAAAATGGATGAGCACCAATTTCCTGATGTTAAATTCAGACAAAACTGAAGTTATTGTTCTTGGCCCCAAACAACTCAGAGACTCTTTATCTGATGACATAGTTTCTCTAGATGGCATTGCTCTGGCCTCTAGCACTACCGTAAGAAACCTCGGAATAATATTTGATCAAGATTTGTCTTTTAATTCTCATTTAAAACAAACCTCACGGACTGCATTTTTTCATCTGCGTAATATTGCAAAAATTAGGCCTATCCTGACCCGAAAAGATGCAGAAAAATTGGTCCACGCTTTTGTTACCTCAAGGCTGGATTACTGTAACTCTCTATTGTCAGGTAGCTCCAGTAAGTCCTTAAAAACTCTCCAGCTAATTCAGAATGCAGCAGCACGTGTACTAACAGGAACTAAGAAAGGAGATCATATTTCTCCTGTTTTAGCTTCTCTGCACTGGCTCCCTGTAAAATCCAGAATTGAATTTAAAATCCTACTGTTAACTTATAAAGCTCTAAATGGTCAAGCTCCGTCATATCTTAGAGAGCTCATAGTGCCATATTATCCCACCAGAACACTGCGCTCTGAGAACGCAGGGTTACTTGTGGTCCCTAAAGTCTCCAAAAGCAGATCAGGAGCCAGAGCCTTCAGCTATCAGGCTCCTCTCCTGTGGAATCATCTTCCTGTTACGGTCCGGGAGGCAGACACCGTCTCCACATTTAAGACTAGACTTAAGACTTTCCTCTTTGATAAAGCTTATAGTTAGGGCTGGCTCAGGCTTGCCCTGTACCAGCCCCTAGTTAGGCTGACTTAGGCCTAGTCTGCCGGAGGACCCCCCTATAATACGCCGGGCACCTTCTCTCCTTCTCTCTCTCTCTCTCTCTCTCTCTCTCTCTCTCTCTCTCTCTCTCTCTCTCTAACTCGGCCATTCTGGATGTCACTAACTCGGCTTCTTCTCCGGAGCCTTTGTGCTCCACTGTCTCTCAGATTAACTCATATCACAGCGGTGCCTGGACAGTGTGACGTGTGTGATTGTGCTGCTGCCGTGGTCCTGCCAGATGCCTCCTGCTGCTGCTGCCATCATTAGTCATTAGTCATACTTCTACTGTTATTATACACATATGACTATTGTCACACATGTATACTGTCAGATATTAATACATACTTTCAACATATTGTCCCACAGTAGCCAGAACTATAACTATAATATTATTACTTTCATTAATGTTGTTGTAAGCTACTGTCATTACCTGCATCTCTCTCTCTCTCTCTCTCTCTGTCTCATTGTGTCATATGGATTACTGTTAATTTATTATGCTGATCTGTTCTGTACGACATCTATTGCATGTCTGTCCGTCCTGGAAGAGGGATCCCTCCTCAGTTGCTCTTCCTGAGGTTTCTACCGTTTTTTTCCCCGTTAAAGGGTTTTTTTTGGGGAGTTTTTCCTTATCCGCTGTGAGGGTCTTAAGGACAGAGGGATGTCGTATGCTGTAAAGCCCGGTGAGGCAAATTGTGATTTGTGATATTGGGCTTTGTAAATAAAATTGATTGATTGATTGATGATCTCCAGAGACCAGACAGGCTGTAAACATGTTGGTTTCTACATGTGAACATGGAGTTCTGTGGGGACGCACTCTAGTGGTCATCAGAGGAACTGCAGCTTTTGGATGTTTCGGCCTCAGAGGCTGCAGATCAGTAAAAAGTACTGGACTCTCCTCGGCAGAGTCCAGGAGGTGAAGTGGTCTGAACAGACGACCTGCTGGACCTCAGGTCAGGTTCCTTCAGATGGACCTTCAGGTTCAGATGTTCGTCTGAAACACAGTAAAATCTGATGTTAAAGTTCGTTGTTTCTCTGGATGAACTGCTGGATGTGTCTCTGGTGTCCTCCAGTGTCCTCAGATGTCCTGTAATCTGTCTGTCCGCACTGACTCTAGAATAACATCGGTACTTCACTGTATCGTTCATCAGAACTGACAGTATTACTGCCTTAGATAATAAAACATCTTGGTTTTCTATTTTCTATTTCTATTTTGGTATTTTCTATTTATATGAATAATTTAGGTATGGATTTAGATCCAACAAAAGCTCATCTTTATGCAGATGACACAATATTGTACACCTCTGCAACATCATTGCAAGAGGCAATAAACTACTTACAGTCTGTCTTTAATCAGGTGCAAAAATCCCTTATAGGTTTAAAGTTGGTATTAAATGGTAATAAAACAAAATCCATGGTTTTTACATGCTCACGTTCTCCTGATTATGAGATTGTAACACAAAATGGTACTCCAATAGAGAGAGTAACCTCCATTAGAGAGTGTAACCTCCATTAGTGAGGGTAACCTCCATTAGAGAGGGTAAGTTCCATTAGAGAGGGTAACCTCCAATAGAGAGGGTAACTTCCATTAGAGAGGGTAACCTCCATTAGAGAGTGTAACCTCCGATAGAGAGTGTAACCTCCAATAGAAAGTGTAACCTCCATTAGAGAGGGTAACCTCCAATAGAGGGGGTAACCTCCATTAGAGAGTGTAACCTCCATTAGAGAGGATAACCTCCAATAGAGAGGGTAACCTCCATTAGAGAGTGTAACCTCCATTAGAGAGGGTAACTTCCATTAGAGAGGGTAACCTCCATTATAGAGTGTAACTTCCATTAGAGAGGGTAACTTCCATTAGAGAGGGTAACCTCCAATAGAGAGTGTAACTTCCATTAGAGAGGGTAACCTCCATTAGAGAGTGTAACCTCCATTAGAGAGGGTAACTTCCATTAGAGAGTGTAACTTCTATTAGAGAGGGTAACCTCCAGTAGAGAGTATAACCTCCAATAGAGAGGGTAACCTCCAATAGAGAGGGTAACCACCAGTAGAGAGTATAACCTCCATTAGAGAGTGTAACCTCCGATAGAGGGGGTAACCTCCAATAGAGAGTGTAACCTCCGATAGAGGGAGTAACCTCCAATAGAGAGGGTAACCTCCAATAGAGGGGGTAACCTCCAGTAGAGAGTATAACCTCCATTAGAGAGTGTAACCTCCAATAGAGAGTGTAACCTCCGATAGAGGGAGTAACCTCCATTAGAGGGTGTAACCTCCGATAGAGGGGGTAACCTCTAATAGAGAGTGTAACCTCCGATAGAGGGAGTAACCTCCAATAGAGAGTGTAACCTCCGATAGAGGGGGTAACCTCCAATAGAGAGTGTAACCTCCGATAGAGGGAGTAACCTCCATTAGAGGGTGTAACCTCCATTAGAGGGTGTAACCTCCGATAGAGGGGGTAACCTCTAATAGAGAGTGTAACCTCCGATAGAGAGTGTAACCTCCGATAGAGGGGGTAACCTCCATTAGAGAGTGTAACCTCCGATAGAGAGGGTAACCTCCAATAGAGAGTGTAACCTCCATTAGAGGGGGTAACCTCCATTAGAGAGTGTAACCTCCAATCGAGAGGGTAACCTCCATTAGAGAGGGTAACTTCCATTAGAGAGAGTAACCTCCATTAGAGAGGGTAACTTCCATTACAGAGGGTAACCTCCAATAGAGAGTGTAATCTCCATTAGAGAGGGTAACCTCCAATAGAGAGGGTAACCTCCTACAAATATCTAGGTATTTGGCTGGATGACAGACTATCCTTTGGGGTCCATATTGAGAGCCTTTTAAAAAAAACTCAGGCCTAAGTTAAGTTTTTACTTTAGATCAAAGGCATGCTTTCCATACTCAGCAAAGCAAAGATTGGTGCAGAGCACATTCTTATCAGTGTTAGATTATAATAACCTAATGCAGGTGCATTCTTCTTCCTCTTTATCAAAAAAAGGAAGCAACGTCATACGCACGTGATGACAGGAGGGGACGGCAGTGTGTGAATGGATTTATCCCTCCCACTTGTGGTAATTGTACTGATATTTCTTATCCTGTGCAAATTGACCATTAATAATACTGACGTCCTGTGGTAAAGTGACATTACCCCATGCGCCCATGTAAAACTAATCCCGTCCGAATAGTGTTTAAGAGTCACATGAGGGACTGAAGGCGTCTTTTGACTGGTTTAACGTGATCACTCTCAGAGTCTGAAGCAGAAGGTGAACAGAGACAGCTGATGGTTCCTGTTCTCTCGGCCTGAGGCTGCCGGTTCGTTGAGCTCAGACTCTGTTGATCTGGTCGCATGGTTGGTCTCAGATTCAGTCAATCCTGGATTCAGATCAAATGAACTGATGTCACAGACAAACTGCACCAGCAGCTTTTCACTGTCTGAAGACGATGAAGGACACTGACCTCTGCTAGAACTTCACTGTGGACATTACGTAATCATATCAGCAGCAACGTGTTGTCTCACATCTCACACTGCAGTTTTGCACTGACTGGAAGTGACAACAGCTTTTTGTTTTTGACAGCCTCTGCTTCTTTATAAACTACGATCTGCAAACAGATGGTGGAGCGTCATTACCAACATCTGTCCACTGCCTCTGCCAACTAATTATCTACTTACTTCAATGAACCTGTGTTGTATCATATCACGGTTGTTGTCATTCAAAATGAACATATTTTCTTGGCCTTTATGTCGCAGTGTGTGCTGACGATGACGTGCCCTCCTCCTCTTCCTCCTCCTCCTCTTCCTCATATTGGCTGTAATCATCCTGGAGTGATGTCACGTCAAATAGCCCCGAGGAACCTTCCTGATAAACAAACCATCTGAAGCTCTGATTGTCTGTCAGACACATGTCAGATCCTGAAAAGTAACTTTACCAACACAGCAAAGAGACTCCATCACAGGTGTTGTTTGTTGTTGTTGTTGTTGTTGTTGTTGTCAAACCTTCATCTGTTCAACAACAGTTTTGGTTCTCAGTCCAAAGAACATGTAGAAGTTCATTTGTTCACTGTCACTGACAGTTTGAGTGCGTCAGCAGTAAACTGTATTTTCCTGACTGTGAACACACTCACCACGAAGTGTTCAGTCTGAGATCTGACACACACTGACTTGGGTCCTTCTTATGTTCTCTAATGATCTGCAGACTGTTTGATGTTGAAGACACATTAGTGTCTCTGAATGAACACATGCCAGACTGTCTCAGAGGACTGAGGACAGTGTGGACAGAAGACGAGCTGTGACACTCTTTCAGAGGATAATGTTGTTGTAAGCTACTGTCAGTACCATCTGTCCTGCATCTATCTCTCTCTCTCTCTCTCTGTCTCATTGTGTCATATGGATTACTGTTAATTTATTATGTTGATCTGTTCTGTACGACATCTATTGCACGTCTGTTCGTCCTGGAAGAGGGATCCCTCCTCAGTTGCTCTTCCTGAGGTTTCTACCATTTTTTTCCCCGTTAAAGGGTTTTTTGGGGAGTTTTTCCTGATCAGCTGTGAGGGTCATAAGGACAGAGGGATGTCGTATGCTGTAAAGCCCTGTGAGGCAAATTGTGATCTGTGATATTGGGCTTTATAAATAAAATTGATTGATTGAATGAGAGAACAGAGAGTTACACATGAATAAACCCTGAGAAGACACATCCACTTCCTGTCAGATAAAATATGTCCTGTCATGTAAACCTACTGAGATGAATGAATGGATGAATGAATGAATGAAAATAGACCTAAGGACAGAGAAGGTGCAGCAGGATGGAGGAGAGACTCCACCCACCAATCACAACAGGTGTCATCAGAAGAACAACAGGAAACACGGACATCAAACAGGATGTGACAGAGGACAGAGGTTAGGTGGTTCCTGCAACAGACGGACGGACGGACGGACGGACGACATCAGAGGGAAGCTACTGAGACGTCTTTAATGTTCACACTGGGACTGTGACACCTGAGCCAAGATGGAGGACGGCGTTCACTCAGGTTATCAGCTGACTGACGGTGAGCAGCTGCTTTTACTTTTAAAAGACTCAGAGACAGGAAGTCCTGCTGTGCCTGTTTCCTGCTGTTTGAGTTTAAATCTCACCATCATCAGACTGGAGAGAAACATAACGACCTCACACTGCTTCAGAGTGACATCACGTCTGACGTCTTCATCTCTTCGTCTTCACATTAACATGATGTCCTCCTGATGTCTCTCAAACTGACTGTCTTTAAACATGATGCAGTTGGATCTCCGTCAGCAGCTGTGTGTCTGTCCTGACTTGATCATATTTTATTGTCTTTGTGAGATGAAACATTAACCGTTCATGTGCTGATCAGAGCAATAATCCTTCAGTCTGTATGATCTGAGTAACAAGCTTTAACTCTCAGATTATCTCTGTAATCCTGCAGCTGCATTAATGATCCTCACTCACACATTCAATCACATTTATTTCACAATAAATTCACATAAAATCAAACACACGCTGACCTCACATCAGTCACATCAGTCACATCAGTCATATGACTGAGAGGGATTCGTTCAACTCAACTTCATTATAATTAAACTGGTGCAACAACAAAAAACACTGAAGTTTTATATTCGTTTGAGATTGTTAATGTCTTTGTTTTAACTGTGAGGCGTCTCCTCTCTGATATCCGAGGAGGGGGAGTTGCAGCCATTTTTAACTCTAGTCTGTTAATCAGCCCTAAACCTAAACTAGATTATAATTCATTTGAAAGTCTCGTTCTCAATCTTTTACATCCGACCTGGAAAACCTCGCAGCCACTTTTATTTGTTATAGTGTACCGTGCTCCTGGCCCGTATTCTGAATTTGTATCTGAATTCTCAGAGTTTTTATCCAGTTTAGTACTTAAATCAGATAAAGTTATTATTGTAGGCGATTTTAACATTCATGTCAACGTTGATAATGACTCCCTGGCTACCGCGTTTATCTCATTAATAGACTCCATTGGCTTCAGTCAGGGTGTACATGAACCCACTCACTGTTTTAACCATACCCTCGATCTAGTTCTGACGTATGGAATTGAAATTGATAACCTAACAGTCTTTCCACAGAATCCCTTGCTATCAGATCATTATCTGATTACTTTTGATTTCTTTTTATTCGATTACATGCCACTCAGCAACAGTTACTATACTAGATGTTTATCAGATAGTGCTGTCGCAAAATTTAAGGAAAAGATTACTTCGTCGTTAAATTCAATACCAAGTCCTTCAGTAACAGAGGTTTCCCGTGTCGACTTTAACCTCTCCCAAATTGATCATTTTGTTGATAGCGCCGTAGGCTCGCTGCGAACAATGCTCGACTCTGTAGCTCCTCTTAAAAAGAAGTTAACAAAGCAAAGAAAGTTTGCTCCTTGGTATGATTCTCAAACCCGAAGGTTAAAACAAATATCGCGAAAATTTGAAAGGAATTGGCGACTAACCAAACTGGAAGAATCTCGTTTAATCTGGACAGACAGTCTCAAAACTTATAAGAGGGGCCTCCGCAATGCCAGAGCAAACTATTACTCAGCATTAATAGAAGACAATAAGAACAACCGCAGGTTTCTTTTCAGCACTATAGCCAGGCTGACTGAGAGTCAAAGCTCTATTGAGCCTTGTATTCCTTTAGCCCTTAGCAGTAATGATTTTATGAGTTTTTTTAATGACAAAATTATAACTATTAGAGGCAAAATTCATGACCTCCTGCCCGAGGATGGTACCTATCTAACCTCAAACACAGCTGTAGAACCCAATATATATTTAGATTGCTTCTCCCCAATTTCTCTTCAAGAATTGACCACAGTGATTTCTTCATCTAAATCATCAACATGTCTCTTAGACCCCATCCCAACTAGGCTACTTAAGGAGGTCTTTCCTGTAGTTAACACTCATATATTAGATATGATCAATATATCCTTATTAACAGGCTATGTACCACAGTCTTTTAAGGTAGCTGTAATTAAACCTCTACTAAAAAAGCCCACCCTGGATCCAGAGGTGTTAGCCAACTATAGACCAATATCTAATCTTCCCTTTATGTCAAAGATCCTTGAGAAAGTAGTCGCAGACCAGCTGTGTGATTTTCTCCAGGATAATAATTTATTTGAGGAATTTCAATCAGGATTTAGAGTGCATCATAGCACTGAGACAGCTCTAGTTAAAATTACAAATGACCTTCTGATTGCTTCAGACAAAGGACTCGTCTCTGTTCTTGTTTTATTAGATCTCAGTGCGGCGTTTGACACAATTGACCATCAAATTCTACTGCAGAGACTGGATCACCTAATTGGCCTAAAAGGTTCAGCACTAAGCTGGTTTAAATCTTATTTATCTGATCGTTTTCAGTTTGTTGACGTTCGTAATGAATCATCCGTACGTACCAAAGTTTGTTTTGGAGTTCCGCAAGGTTCTGTGCTCGGACCAATCCTATTTACTCTATATATGCTTCCTTTAGGTAACATCATTAGAAATCACTCTATAAATTTCCATTGTTATGCGGATGATACACAGTTGTATTTATCGATGAAGCCAGAAGAAAGTAATCAATTAACTAAACTCCATAACTGCCTTAAAGACATAAACTACCGTAAGAAACCTCGGAGTAATATTTGATCAAGATTTGTCTTTTAATTCTCATTTAAAACAAACCTCACGGACTGCATTTTTTCATCTGCGTAATATTGCAAAAATTAGGCCTATCCTGACCCGAAAAGATGCAGAAAAATTGGTCCACGCTTTTGTTACCTCTAGGCTGGATTACTGTAACTCTCTATTATCAGGTAGCTCCAGTAAGTCCTTAAAAACTCTCCAGCTAATTCAGAATGCAGCAGCACGTGTACTAAAAGGAACTAAGAAACGAGATCATATTTCTCCTGTTTTAGCTTCTCTGCACTGGCTCCCTGTAAAATCCAGAATTGAATTTAAGATCCTACTGTTAACTTATAAAGCTCTAAATGGTCAAGCTCCGTCATATCTTAGAGAGCTCATAGTGCCATATTATCCCACCAGAACACTGCGCTCTGAGAACGCATATATGCATAATATTCTATTACTGCATCTTGCTAACTCGGCCATTCTGGATGTCACTAACTCGGCTTCTTCTCCGGAGCCTTTGTGCTCCACTGTCTCTCAGATTAACTCATATCACAGCGGTGCCTGGACAGCGTGACGTGTGTGGTTGTGCTGCTGCCGTGGTCCTGCCAGATGCCTCCTGCTGCTGCTGCTGCCATCATTAGTCATTAGTCATACTTCTATTGTTATTATACACATATGACTATTGTCACACATGTATACTGTCAGATATTAATACATACTTTCAACATATTGTACCACAGTAGCCAGAACTATAACTATAATATTATTACTTTCATTAATGTTGTTATAAGCTCCTGTCATTACCTGCATCTCTCTCTCTCTCTCTCTCTCTCTCTCTCTCTCTCTCTCTCTCTCTCTCTCTCTCTCATTGTGTCATATGGATTACTGTTAATTTATTATGCTGATCTGTTCTGTACGACATCTATTGCACGTCTGTCCGTCCTGGAAGAGGGATCCCTCCTCAGTTGCTCTTCCTGAGGTTTCTACCGTTTTTTTTCCCCGTTAAAGGGTTTTTTTTGGGGAGTTTTTCCTTATCCGCTGTGAGGGTCTTAAGGACAGAGGGATGTCGTATGCTGTAAAGCCCTGTGAGGCAAATTGTGATTTGTGATATTGGGCTTTATAAATAAAATTGAATTGATTGATCTTTGTCTCCTCTCTTCTGGTAACATTCATTGTCAGATTTTCAGATTCTGACTGGAATATAAAAGCAGTTATTTGGTTTTTCATGTGCACATATATATATATATATATATATATATATATATATACAGTACAGGCCAAAAGTTTGGACACACCTTCTCATTCAGTGCGTTTTCTTTATTTTCATGACTATTTACATTGTAGATTCTCACTGAAGGCATCAAAACTATGAATGAACACATGTGGAGTTATGTACTTAACAAAAAAAGGTGAAATAACTGAAAACATGTTTTATGTTCTAGTTTCTTCAAAATAGCCACCCTTTGCTCTGATTACTGCTTTGCACACTCTTGGCATTCTCTCGATGAGCTTCAAGAGGTAGTCACCTGAAATGGTTTCCACTTCACAGGTGTGCCTTATCAGGGTTAATTAGTGGAATTTCTTGCTTTATCAATGGGGTTGGGACCATCAGTTGTGTTGCGCAGAAGTCAGGTTAATACACAGCCGACAGCCCTATTGGACAACTGTTAAAATTTATATTATGGCAAGAACCAATCAGCTAACTAAAGGAAAAATGAGTGGCCATCATTACTTTAAGAAATGAAGGTCAGTCAGTCCGGAAAATTGCAAAAACTTTAAATGTGTCCCCAAGTGGAGTCGCAAAAACCATCAAGCTCTACAACGAAACATGGCACACATGAGGACCGACCCAGGAAAGGAAGACCAAGAGTCACCTCTGCTTCTGAGGATAAGTTCATCCGAGTCACCAGCCTCAGAAATCGCAAGTTAACAGCAGCTCAGATCAGAGACCAGATGAATGCCACACAGAGTTCTAGCAGCAGACCCATCTCTAGAACAACTGTTAAGAGGAGACTGCGCGAATCAGGCCTTCATGGTCAAATAGCTGCCAGGAAACCACTGCTAAGGAGAGGCAACAAGCAGAAGAGATTTGTTTGGTCCAAGAAACACAAGGAATGGACATTAGACCAGTGGAAATCTGTGCTTTGGTCTGATGAATCCAAATTTGAGATCTTTGGTTCCAACCGCCGTATCTTTGTGAGACACAGAAAAGGTGAACGGATGGATTCCACATGCCTGGTTCCCACTGTGAAGCATGGAGGAAGAGGTGTGATGGTGTGGGGGTGTTTTGCTGGTGACACTGTTGGGGATTTATTCAAAATTGAAGGCACACTGAACCAGCATGGCTACCACAGCATCCTGCAGCAACATGCCATCCCATCTGGTTTGCGTTTAGTTGGACGATCATTTATTTTTCAACAGGACAATGACCCCAAACACACCTCCAGGCTGTGTAAGGGCTATTTGACCAAGAAGGAGAGTGAACCTGAACCCAATCGAGATGGTTTGGGGTGAGCTGGACCGCAGAGTGAAGGCAAAGGGGCCAACAAGTGCAAAACACCTCTGGGAACTCCTTCAAGACTGTTGGAAAACCATTTCAGGTGACTACCTCTTGAAGCTCATCGAGAGAATGCCAAGAGTGTGCAAAGCAGTAATCAGAGCAAAGGGTGGCTATTTTGAAGAAACTAGAATATAAAACATGTTTTCAGTTATTTCACCTTTTTTTGTTAAGTACATAACTCCACATGTGTTCATTCATAGTTTTGATGCCTTCAGTGAGAATCTACAATGTAAATAGTCATGAAAATAAAGAAAACGCACTGAATGAGAAGGTGTGTCCAAACTTTTGGTCTGTACTGTATATATATATATATATACATATTTTCTTTTACATGTTTTTATTTCCATACTGAAATCTCGTGATCAGGCCGAAGTTAGGATCACTTTTTGTGTGTTTACTCAGAGTAACATTTTATATGTTTTTGAAACATCAAAGATCATGATTTGGGTTTTCTTACATTTGACCTCCAGGTCCAGTTTCAGCAGTTTAGTTCTGAGGTATTCAGGTTCTGCAGGAGACGTCTCTGGTCGGGGACGGAACAGAATCAGGACGTCTGCGTGAAGCAGGTATTTAATCTGTGAGTCTCAGAGTGAGACGTCTTTGTCTCCTGTCTCAATTCAATTCAATTTTCAATTTTATTTATAAAGCCCAATATCACAAATCACAATTTGCCTCACAGGACTTTACAGCATACGACATCCCTCTGTCCTTATGACCCTCACAGCTGATCAGGAAAAACTCCCCAAAAAACCCTTTAACGGGGAAAAAAAACAGTAGAAACCTCAGGAAGAGCAACTGAGGAGGGATCCCTCTTCCAGGACGGACAGACGTGCAATAGATGTCGTACAGAACAGATCAGCATAATAAATTAACAGTAATCCATATGACACAATGAGACAGAGAGAGAGAGAGAAAGAGAGATGCAGGTAATGACAGTAGCTTACAACAACATTAATGAAAGTAATAATATTATAGTTATAGTTCTGGCTACTGTGGTACAATATGTTGAAAGTATGTATTAATATCTGACAGTATACTTGTGTGACAATAATCATATGTGTATAATAACAGTAGAAGTATGTCTAATGACTAATGATGGCAGCAGCAGCAGGAGGCATCTGGCAGGACCACGGCAGCAGCACAACCGCACACGTCACACTGTCCAGGCACCGCTGTGATATGAGTTAATCTGAGAGACAGTGGAGCACAAAGGCTCCGGAGAAGAAGCCGAGTTAGTGACATCCAGAATGGCCGAGTTAGCAAGATGCAGTAATAGAATACGAGAGAGAGAGAGAAGGTGCCCGGCGTATTATAGGGGGGTCCTCCGGCAGACTAGGCCTAAGTCAGCCTAACTAGGGGCTGGTACAGGGCAAGCCTGAGCCAGCCCTAACTATAAGCTTTATCAAAGAGGAAAGTCTTAAGTCTAGTCTTAAATGTGGAGACGGTGTCTGCCTCCCGGACCGTAACAGGAAGATGATTCCACAGGAGAGGAGCCTGATAGCTGAAGGCTCTGGCTCCTGATCTGCTTTTGGAGACTTTAGGGACCACAAGTAACCCTGCGTTCTCTGATATCTACGTCTCGTCTGTCTCTTAACTTTGTTTCTTCTCGAATGTCTTCAGTTCGTCTCTCTGATACTTTCATCTCGTCTCTTTGAAGCATGAATCTTGTCTCTGTGATATTTTCATCTGTGTTGAGATAAACTCAGTGATGTTCCTCTGACCTCTCACTGTGACATCACATCAGACCTTTTATTATAATCATGACATTTTATTTCAATGAATCATAAAAAAATAATTCTCTGTCTCTGAGCTGCGTGTTGTCCTAAAGTAGATTTATCTCCAATCACCATTTATTAAATCTCCATCCATTAAAGAGCACCACCCACCCTCCACCCGTCCTCAGCCGCGTCCACTAATCCTGATTACAGAGGGGCAGAGAGGACAGGGTCTCCGCCTGAACACATCACTACTGACAGCTGGACCACAGGGACGAGACAAGAGCAGAGACAGGAGACGTACAGGAGGACAGACAGGAGCAGAGACAGGAGGACGTACAGGAGGACAGACAGGAGCAGAGACAGGAGGACGTACAGGAGGACATACAGGAGCAGCGACAGGAGGACGTACAGGTGGACATACAGGAGGACAGACAGGACGACATACAGGACGACATACAGGAGGACAGACAGGAGCAGAGACAGGACAACATACAGGACGACATACAGGAGGACAGACAGGAGCAGAGACAGGGGGACAGAGCGATGAATGTGGAGGACAGCTGAACTCTATCAACATGGACAGCAGAGGGAGGAGAGGAACTAACGGATCGTTCAAACGTTCGTCCATCAAACGCAGCGCGTCGTCTGGATCACAGAAGGTAAGACCTCATCAAACTCACACAACTTTAAGTTCACACACAGGGTGTCCACAGATCACAGGGTGTCCACAGATCAAAGAGTGTCCACAGTGTCCATCTCGTGTGTCTCAGTCAGGTGAAAACTGTTTTTTTACAGCCTGATTGTTGAACCATGTCAGGAGGAGGTCTGAGACTCGGTCCAGATGTTAAACAAAGCAAATGTTTCCTTCTCTTTAAGACACATCCAGCAGTCTGTGGACTCATGAAGGAGTCTGAAACCTCATCTGGATTTTATCTGATAGGTGGACACATGGCCTAAACTCTGAAATCATGTGAAAATAAATGTTGAATATTTCCACCTGATGGATAACAGAGACGTTAAACAAAACAAAGTGACTTTGAGAAACTGCCTCTTCATGAAACATCAGTCGTTAAATCGGAAGATCAGCCTAAAGTAAATCAACCAGCTGACTCATCACAAATCATTCACGCTGTGAAGACCTGAGGACACTGAATGCATCACACACCTCAGAATATACAGAACACACAAACACAACATCATCTGTTAAGCTGCAGTTATCTGATCTGAGCCTACAGGAAGTCGTTGAATACTGGCGTTCAGCTCGAGACTTCTGGCGTCAGGCACAAACAAAAAAGATGTACTTTCACATCAGCATGATACACAACTGGTCACTGTTATTGTGGAACGGCACTCAGTGGTGTCGGGGGGAAAAGCTGCAGGTCAACAACAAATGTCAAGGTGGCGGAGTTTAGACACACACACACCACAACCACTGACTTTCACCCAGGAGGCCGGGATTCACTTCCTGTAAGACTGTAAAGCCAAACCCGGTTCTTTTTTCCTAAACCCAACCATGTATGTGTGTTGGCTAGACGTAACCACGTGTGTGTTGGCTAAATGTAACCACGTGTGTGTGTTGGCTAGACGTAACCACGTGTGTGTTGGCTAAACGTAACCACGTGTGTGTGTCGGCTGAACGTAACCACGTGTGTGTGTCGGCTAAACGTAACCACGTGTGTGTGTGTGTTGGCTAAACGTAACCACGTGTGTGTGTGTTGGCTAAATGTAACCACGTGTGTGTGTTGGCTAGACGTAACCACGTGTGTGTTGGCTAAACGTAACCACGTGTGTGTGTCGGCTGAACGTAACCACGTGTGTGTGTCGGCTAAACGTAACCACGTGTGTGTGTGTGTTGGCTAAACGTAACCACGTGTGTGTGTCGGCTAAACGTAACCACGTGTGTGTGTGTGTTGGCTAAACGTAACCATGTGTGTGTGTGTGTTGGCTAAATGTAACCATGTGTGTGTGTGTGTGTGTGTGTGTGTTGGCTAAACGTAACCGCGTGTGTGTGTTGGCTAAATGTAACCACGTGTGTGTGTGTGTGTTGGCTAAACGTAACCATGTGTGTGTGTGTGTGTTGGCTAAATGTAACCACGTGTGTGTGTGTGTGTGTGTGTGTGTGTGTTGGCTAAACTTAACCACGTGTGTGTGTTGGCTAAATGTAACCACGTGTGTGTGTGTGTGTGTTGGCTAAACGTAATCACATGTGTGTGTGTGTTGGCTAAACGTAACCATGTGTGTGTGTGTGTGTTGGCTAAACGTAACCACGTGTGTGTGTGTGTGTGTGTGTGTTTGTGTGTGTGTGTGTGTGTGTGTTTGTGTGTGTGTGTGTGTGTGTGTGTGTGTGTGTGTTGGCTAAACGTAACCACGTGTGTGTGTCGGCTAAACGTAACCATGTGTGTATGTTGGCTAAACGTAACCATGTGTGTGTGTTGGATAAACGTAACCACGTGTGTGTGTGTCGGCTAAACGTAACCATGTGTGTGTGTGTGTGTCGGCTAAACGCAACTATGTGTGTGTGTGTCGGCTAAACGTAACCACGTGTGTGTGTTGGCTAAACGTAACCACGTGTGTGTGTCTGTTAAAATTAAAAACAAACTCTTAGTTTTGGCCTCGTCCTCTTTGATTGGCTGGAGCTGCAGGTCCACTTCCTGTCCCTGATATAACAAGTCATTATGCAAATGAGTTGTTGGTCTGAACAACATTAATCTCATTTAAAACACTGATAATCCTGCTGCTGGTCACACTCTGTTCACTGCTCACTGTAATCTGTTCACAACACACACACACACACACACACACACACACACACACACACACTTCACTTCAGTGTGTGTGTGAGCAGCTTTGTGATAAACTTCATTTACATCCAGCACCACAATGAAAAACAGATAAGTTCCACCTTCAAAATGTGTTCAGAGGGGTTCCTAATATTCTGACCACCTCATGCTTGTAACCAGGGAGGACAAAATCATAGAAACACTGTTTCTTAATGATCTGAGGCCCACTGCACAAAACACCTTCATCCATCGCAGACAGGAAGTTACCCATGATGCACCTCCATCCATCACAGACAGGAAGTTACCCATGATGCACCCCCATCCATCACAGACAGGAAGTGACCCATGATGCACCTCCATCCATCACAGACAGGAAGTGACCCATGATGCACCTCCATCCATCGCAGACAGGAAGTTACCCATGATGCACCTCCATCCATCCATCACAGACAGGAAGTGACCCATGATGCACCTCCATCCATCGCAGACAGGAAGTTACCCATGACGCACCTCCATCCATCACAGACAGGAAGTGACCCATGATGCACCTCCATCCATCACAGACAGGAAGTTACCCATGATGCACCCCCATCCATCACAGACAGGAAGTGACCCATGATGCACCTCCATCCATCGCAGACAGGAAGTGACCCATGATGCACCTCCATCCATCGCAGACAGGAAGTTACCCATGATGCACCTCCATTCATCACAGACAGGAAGTTACCCATGATGCACCTCCATCCCATCACAGCTGCTGGTCCTGGAGGACAGGACGTCCATGATGGACTGGTCAGAGTCCATGTCAGATGAGCTCGAGCACAGAGAAGTGGGCGGAGCCTGGTAGAGTCTGAACCGTCATTGGTCGATGCAGCGATGTGTTTATTGACAGTGGTTTTCCCAAGTGTTCCTGAGCCCATGTAGTGATATCCTATATACAGTCATGTTGGTTTGTAATGCATGACGTCTGAGGGGTCAAAGGTCACCCACATTCAGCCTTGTCCCTTACATGCAGAGATTTCTGCAGTCTCTGAATCTGTTGATGATATTATGGGATGTAGATGTGAAATCTGTTTGTCCTCACAGTTTGTATCAAAGTGTCCGTCCTGAGCAGCTGAGCCTTTAGAGGGCGCTGCGGTCAGAACATTTTGTTGTTGCTCTCGTCACAGCTTTATTTCAACCTACTGCAGATTGTCAGAGAACAATGGAGTTGACCAGTTTGAACATTAGATATGTCTGGACTGTGTTCAGGTGAATATGGGTCAAAAAGAGTTTACAGATCGCTGCATTCTGTTTTTATTTATGTTTTACACAGCGTCCAAGTTGTAATTACACAGTCTGGGTTCATTCAATGTTCCTGAAAAATACTGAAGCTGTTATTACTATTATTATTATTATTATTGTTATTATTACTATTATTATTATCATTATTACTATCATTACAGTGATGACAGTAACAGAGTCATTAGCGTGGATTGATGCAGTTTAAAGGGCCGTTCCGTGTATTTTCTGAGCAGCAGCAGCAGGATCAGGACGTTAAGAGGATTTGATGCATAAAGAAATGGAAAGCTCTTCTGTCCCAGTAATTAGCTGGATACATTCAGACATGAGCCGTTAGTGATGGTTTAATGTGGAGCTGCAGCTTAATGTACATGAGTACACCCCCCACACACAATGTATGACAGATGTAAACTACAGAGGAGCTTCAGTTCATCACTCTGATGTTTCATCAGTGTTCAGTGATTGAAACAGGATGTTACCACAGGTCTTCATCTACAGTGGACATGAGATGAGTGTGTTATGAAACATGTCGACATTAAACATGAACAAAATGTCGCTACATTAGAAGACAAAGGGGACGACTTCTGATCTGTCGTCATTCAGCTGAAGGAAGTTCGTGATGTCCTTTGGACAGTTCATAAGACAGAATCAGACTCGTCGTTAGGTTTGAGACAGAGAGAAAGCCGTGTGTCGTCAGCTTAGATCTGGTTAGAAACTTCTGAGAATATCCGTCAATAATTAGATTCTTTGTGGATCAATCAAACTGATTGGGAGGAGACAGAGCAAATTTTAATATTGTGATCAATCAGACAGCAGGTTTCAAATGTGTTGTCTCTGTGTTTTCATCATTAATCTGCCTCCTAATTTCTCCTGTCGCATCGTCTATTTATCTTCATCTGAAATGTCCATCGTCAAAGTGACTTCAGTAACAGTCCGGTCCGTACTGAATCTGCTTCCACACACAGAACACTGCAGATCTCCTGCAGATTTTAGGAATATAGATGCTGAACGAGACAACGGAAAACAAAACAAAACAAAACAAAACAAAAAAAACCCCAAACAAACAGGGGGCAGGTTGTGGAGACAACGATAGGCGACAATGAGGAGTCTGAAGAGGATACGATGAGGGATGGGGAGCCAGTGGAGGTTATGGAGGACGGGGGTGATGAGGTCACAGGAGTGTGTGAGAAGACAAGCAGCTGAGTTCTGGATGGTGAACCATGGGGGAGACTGTCTCAGTCTGGAGGTGATGAATGAGTGAATGAGAGTCTGTGCAGCTGAAGAGCAGAGGGAGGTCGAGGGAGGTTCAGCTGAAGAGCAGAGGCAGGTCAGGGGAGGTGCAGATGAGGAGCAGAGGGAGGTCAGGGGAGGTGCAGATGAGGAGCAGAAGGAGGTCGAGGGAGGTGCAGCTGAAGAGCAGCGGGAGGTTGAGGGCGGCGCAGCTGAGGAGCAGAGGGACTGGGCTGAGGTGGGCGATGTTTCTGAGATGGAAGACGCTGTGTCATGATGTGTTGGTCAGAGGAGAGGGTTTGATCCAAGATGAAGGTTACAGACATGAGGAGAGGAGGGGGGAGTAGGGTTACAGGATGTAGAGGAGGGGCCAAGAACTGAACCTTGGGGGACACCTTAAGGTACCAACACCTCACAGCTTCTCCTTTCCTCTGGTTTTAAACTCACCTCTATTTGGCTTTGTTTAATCTGCTCAGACAGAGAACTCAATAACAAACAACTTCTCCCTTTTTTAACATGAGGAACACTAATGATGTCGTGTTTGTTCTTTGCATGATGTCATCGTCTGACCTGACAGGTGACTTGACAGACCTGCTGAAGTTTAGTTGTTTAACTGGATCTTTGACAGGTCGTTATCCAACCTGCTTCATTCCTACAGGTCGTACATGATAAATGTTTGTTTGTTTACTTCCTGTCCTACATGATAAATGTTTGTTTGCTTGTTTACTTCCTGTTTGTCCTCAGACTCAGAGAGTGTGGATCGAGAGAACTTTCCAGAAGAGAGAATGTATCCAGATTATTCCCGGCAAAGACACCAGCAGGTACAAACACACCTGGACCGCCTCACGTGTCACTGCACCACCCACGTAAACATGTTTCTGACACAGAAAAGCAGCGTTAGTGACGTCTATCAGTGAGGATTACAGATTACCAATCACAGAATCACAGATTACAGATCGCAGATTACAGATTACAGATCACACATCGCACATTACAGATTACAGATTACAGATCACAGATTACAAATTGCAGATCAAAGATTACAAATTGCAGATCACAGATCGCAGATTACAGATCACAGATTACAGATTACAGATCACACATCGCACATTACAGATTACAGATTACAGATCACAGATTACAAATTGCAGATCACAGACTACAAATTGCAGATCACAGAATCACAGATTACAGATCGCAGATTACAGATTACAGATCACACATCGCACATTACAGATCACAGATTACAAATTGCAGATCACAGATCGCAGATTACAGATCGCAGATTACAGATTACAGATCACACTTCACACATTACAGATTACAGGTTACAGATTACAACCATCTGAAACTTCTCCTGGTTAGAATTCCTTCAGTGCTGATCGTTGAGGAGCTGAATTATCCTCAGAGGTCTCTTCCTCTCAGAAACAAACACTGACACAGCTTCTTCTTTCTCTAATGGTCGACACATGAACATGATGTGATTTTACAGGTCACCACACGTCACATGACGTCACATGACATCACATGACATCAGTCTGAAGCTCCATCAGTGTTTCCTTCTGCAGCTGCAGCCAGTCACGACAGAGGGATGTCATATGTCATATGCTGTAAAGCCCTCTGAGGCAAATTGTGATTTGTGATATTGGGCTTTATAAATAAAATTGATTGATTGATTGAAAGATCTAATTTCCTGTTTCTACTGTCATGTTGTTGTTGTTGTTGTTGTTGTTCAGGTGTGGTTGTGGTCAGTTGGTGGCGCAACACACCTTGGTCCCTCCAGGGGCCAAAGAGGAGGGGGCCCCTGTGGTTCAGGTGGAGGTCCAGCCTGCAGAGAGGTGGAGTCCTCTGAAACACACCCAGACCTCGTCCACCGACGCCTACGGAGTCATCGAGTTCCAGGGAGGAGGACACGTCAACAAGGCCATGGTACGTTAATATATGCTCTAATATTATACTTATATTTAATTTATAACCATCATCATCATTATCATCATATCAACAAGGACATGGTGATTTGCTATTTAATATTTATTATTATTATTATGGTTTCAAACTGCTGCTGGACCACTGGATCAATGTCATACCTCTCCTCCTCCTCCTCCTCCTCCTTCTCCTCCTCCTCCTCCTCCTCCTCCAGTACATCCGGGTCTCGTATGACTCCAAACCGGACCACCTGCTCCACCTGATGGTGAAGGAGTGGCAGTTGGAGCTCCCCACGCTGCTGATCTCGGTGCATGGAGGACTTCAGAACTTCGACCTGCCGCCAAAACTGAAGCAGGTTTTTGGAAAAGGACTGATCAAAGCAGCGGTGACCACGGGAGCCTGGATCTTCACCGGAGGAGTCAGCACTGGTACCGTCCCAGTAACTTACTGGTTTTTATGTGGAACAAATGAGACGTGACCTGTTGACAGAGACAGGCTGATTGTTTACAGTCTTTATGCTAAGCTAAGCTAAGCTAAGCTAACCACCTCCTGAACATCTCACTGTCTGATATAGAGACAGGAAATGATGAACTTCTTTAAGTCAACTAGACGACTGACATCATCCAGACTGTGATTCAAACCTGAAACAGGACCCATGTCAGCAGCTCCACCTGTAACTGATGGATGATGTTTTGTTTAGTCATCACATGACATCATAGCGCTCGTCCTCTAACACGATCCTGATCTCTGTGGTGTTTCAGGAGTGATACGTCATGTCGGAGATGCTCTCAAAGATCATTCGTCAAAGTCCAGAGGGAAAGTCTGCGCAATTGGCATCGCACCATGGGGCATCGTGGAGAACAAAGAGGACCTCATTGGGAGAGATGTAAGATTAAATAAAAACACATCATTCACATTTCTGATTTTTATGAGACACAGCAGCTGTGAGGTGTCACTGTGGTTGTTACTGCTGAAGGACGTAACCATGTGTGTGTGTCGGCTAAACGTAACCACGTGTATGTGTTGGCTAAACGTAACCATGTGTGTGTGTTGGCTAAACGTAACCACGTGTGTGTGTGTTGGCAAAACGTAACCACCTGTGTGTGTGTTGGCTAAACGTAACCATGTGTGTTTGTCGGCTAAACGTAACCACTTGTGTGTGTTGGCTAAACGTAACCACGTGTGTGTGTGTTGGCTAAACGTAACCATGTGTGTGTGTTGGCTAAACGTAACCACGTGTGTGTGTGTTGGCAAAACGTAACCACGTGTGTGTGTTGGCTAAACGTAACCACGTGTGTGTGTCGGCTAAACGTAACCACGTGTGTGTGTTGGCTAAATGTAACCACGTGTGTGTGTTGGCTAAACGTAACCATGTATGTGTGTGTGTTGGCTAAATGTAACCATGTGTGTGTGTTGGCTAAACGTAACCATATGTGTGTGTTGGCTAAATGTAACCACGTGTGTGTGTTGGATAAACGTAACCATGTGTGTGTGTGTGTTGGCTAAACGTAACCATGTGTGTTTGTTGGCAAAATGTAACCACGTGTGTGTGTGTTGGCTGAACGTAACCATGTGTGTGTGTTGGCTAAATGTAACCACGTGTGTGTGTGTTGGCAAAACGTAACCACGTGTGTGTGTGTTGGCTAGACGTAACCATATGTGTGTGTTGGCTAAATGTAACCACGTGTGTGTGTGTTGGCAAAACGTAACCACATGTGTGTGTTGGATAAACGTTACCACATGTGTGTGTTGGATAAACGTAGCCACGTGTGTGTGTGTTGGATAAACGTAACCATGTGTGTGTGTTGGCTAAACGTAACAATGTGTGTGTGTTGGCTAAACGTAACCACGTGTGTGTTTGTTGGCTAAACGTAACCACGTGTGTGTGTGTTGGATAAACGTAACCACGTGTGTGTGTTGGCTAAACGTAACCATGTGTGTGTGTTGGATAAACGTAACCACGTGTGTGTGTGTTGGCTAAACGTAACCACGTGTGTGTGTTGGATAAACGTAACCACGTGTGTGTGTGTGTTGGCTAAACGTAACCATGTGTGTGTGTTGGCTAAACGTAACCACGTGTTTTGGTTGTTGAAGGAAAAAAACATCAGTTGGTGGTGTTGTACCGACGTAGTGCTTTTATTTTGAAAGAGACTGTATCAAACTGTACATTTCCTGTGAAAACAGAAGTGTATTTTGAAAACAGACAATGCATGTAACAGGGTGAAATTGACACGGCGTCCCAGAACGTCAACAACCAACACACCCAGGGTACCTTGGACGTCATATGTGGACGAGTTTGTTCTGTGAGGTAAAACGACTGATGTTGGTGAGGGTGAACAGGAACAACAGTAAAACATATTTCAGCCTCCATAAAAGGAAACTTCAGTTTCAGTTTGAGTGACCTCTGTATCATACCGTCCGTGCGACGGCCTCTCAGACGGGGAGTTGCGGTCGTTATATGGCTCTCTGTGAAGACACCAGACTTTACATGAGCAGTAATATAAGCTGACAGAACTCAGGAGCTGCTGATTGACTCACTCAGCTCGTTTGTTTCACTGTGAATTTACAGAACCAAACTAACATGGCGTCTACAGCAGGACTTTACTGTGTCATGTCTGCTGTCTGCTTCTCCAGACTAGAGGTTTGAGATTGATATCACACATGTTTATATGAAGAAAAGTCACATGGGTAAATGACTTTAGAAGGGTTTGGGAAACTTTTATTTTATACTCAAACACACAGAGTTTGAACTTTTCAGTTGGAATAAGGAACAGAACAGGAAACTACAGACTGACTAACAGAGCTGCTCTATAAAGACTAAACACCTTCCCGTAATGACCTGAGACTGATGTGTGGCTCCTCCCACCTCTGATCAGACCAATCACATGTGTTCCTTCCAGGTAAGTCGGCCCTATCAGACCATGTCTAACCCTCTCAGCAAGCTGTCTGTCCTGAACAGCAGCCACTCTCACTTCATAATGTCTGATAACGGGACCAGCGGGAAGTACGGCGCCGAGGTGCGGCTCCGCCGTCAGCTGGAGAAACACATTGCCCTGCAGAAGATCAACACACGTGAGTCACGCACCTGTGACACCATGTGACACGCTCAAACAGCCAATCACTGCTGTCCTGGGAACAAACAGGAAGTGTAGAGTAGCCTCAGTTTATTAAAGGGCCAGTTCACCCAAACTAATGAAAACACGTTCTCTCCTCAGATACATGTGATGTGTTCGGTCCGATCTCAGACACGTGTTTCATTTGTTCTGATGTCACATATAAAACATATAAATGTAACATAAACCTACACATAAACACTTTATTCTGGCGACTGTGCTGGTTGATCAGGACTCAATCAGCCAACAAACAAATCAGAACTCTCCACTAGCCACCTGGTCACCTGTCAGCCAACCAGGTGCTGTCCTCAGATGAAACCCTGCTGGAGTAAACATACAGGTCACACATCATGTGACCTGTGGGTTTCCCTTTGTCATCCTATGCCTGGAGCTGTGTGTGAGGCAGGGACACCAGAGGGAGGCTCAGACGTCACTTCATCCACTGCTAACCGAAAACACCAACATGACTCAGCTGTGGACAATCAGACGTCCTCACAGGGACAGGAAAACATGAAAAACTGAGGACTGTGTGTCTGTTTTATCTTCTTTCATCTGTTAGCCTAGCTTAGCACAAAGCCTGGGGGCAGAGGGAAAGTGTTAGCCTAGCTTAGCACAAAGCCTGGGAGCAGAACAATGTAAAACTTTATTATGAAATGATTCAGTTAGTGTGAAATCAAAGATCCTGAGAAACAACGTGAAGATGTGAAGCAGCATGACGTGTGTTGTGTGTGTTGTATATTGTGTGTTCTGTGTGTGTTGTGTGTGTCAGGTTTGGGTCAGGGCGTCCCCGTGGTGTGTCTGATCCTGGAGGGCGGGCCTAATGTCATCTCCATCGTGTTGGAGAGTCTCAGGGAGGAGCCCCCGGTCCCTGTTGTTGTCTGTGATGGCAGCGGTCGTGCCTCTGACATCATTTCCTTTGCACACAGATACTGTGGCGAAGACGGGTGAGTGACATTCGTACATTAAACTCAGTTTGTTTCTCAGCCAGATGAGACATCTGCTGCAGGACAGACTTGATTCAGTTTGACTTTAAAACTCGGACAGTTAGAAACACAAACTATCACAGATCAACAGCTGGACAGATGACCGTTTGACAGATCAACCGTTTGATGGATCGACTGTTGGACAAATCGACTGTTTGATGGATTGACTGTTTGACAGATGGACCATTGGACAGATTGACCGTTTGATGGATTGACTGTTGGACAGATCGACCGTTGGACAGATTGACCATTTGATGGATTGACTGTTGGACAGATCGACCGTTTGACGGATTGACCATTTGATGGATCGACTGTTGGATGGATTGACCGTTGGACGGATTGACCGTTGGACGGATAGACAATTTGATGGATTGACTGTTGGACGGATTGACCGTTTGGCGGATTGACCGTTGGACAGATCAACTGTTGGAAAGATTGACCATTGGACAGATAGACTGTTGGAAAGATTGACCGTTGGACAGATCGACTGTTGGAAAGATTGACCATTGGACAGATAGACTGTTGGAAAGATTGACCGTTGGACCGATCGACCTTTGGACATATTGACCGTTTGACGGATTGACTGTTGGACTAATCGAGTGTTTAACGGATCGACTGTTGGACAGATCAATCGTTTGACGGATTGACTATTGGACAGATCGACCGTTGGACAGATCAACTGTTGGAAAGATTGACTATTGGACAGATTGACTGTTGGACAGATCGACTGTTGGACAGATAGGTCACTGTAGTTTGTCAGTCCTCTTTAGGTTTCTGTAAATGTAAAGGATGTGTTCAGGGACCAGTCTTCAGACAGGTTTGTCAGTCTTTTGATGGACACCTGACTGTTTCTTCTCCTGCTGCTCTCAGTCGTCCCCCTGGAGAACGTCACATGACTGTGTACTGTTTCCTGCTCAGGTTGCTGACTGACAGCGTCAAAGATCAGCTGATGGTCACCATCCAGAAAACCTTCAACTACAGCCGCAGCCAGGCGCAGCAGATCTTCATCATGGTGATGGAGTGCATGAAGAAGAGAGCGCTGGTACGTTGTGATGAGTTCAGTCCTCATTCACATCCATCTGCCGTCAGTGTGTCGCAGTCACCATCATCATCATCATCATCATCATCATCATCACCACCATCATCATCATCATCATCATCATCACCATCACCATCATCATCATCATCATCATCACCATCATCATCATCATCATCATCATCATCATCACCATCATCATCATCATCATCATCAACCTGCCCTGTTGCCCGGTAACAACTTCAACATGTATGTTTTCCCAGTGATGTGACCCTTGTCTGACTGAAGAAAGCCACACAGTGATGTCACAGTGATCTGTTATTAGTTATTAGACTGTTTCAGCCTGTGATGATGTCATCATCATCATCATCATCATCATCATCAAACTCACTCCATAGGTCTGTTTCCTCCTCCAGCCTTCACTCTTCTTCTACAGTTCATCAACATGTGGCCTCTGCTCAGTCTGTATCGGAGCGTCTGAATCATTTTACTGACACGTTCATTAATAACGTCTCTGTGTTCATTAAGTCATTGCAGCTGTTAAAACCAACTGACTCACCTGAAGCTCTGTGATTGACTCTTTGTTGAAATGAAGCTCTGTGATTGGCTGTTTGCTGGTGAAATGCACCCTGGGAGTTGTAGTTGATGTCTTGTAGTTTAGACTTTGATGAGTTTTCAGTTGATCATCAGAGGCTGTGAGTCGTTAACACTGAATCATATTTAATTAATTAGTTTCTGTATGAACAGAATATTTGAGTCCATCTGTTGGCAGAGGAGAGATGCTGATAAAATACTGACGTTTATCTTCTGCTGGTATTTATTAGTGACTGTTGTCAGTTTTCAAAAATATATTCATATATAAACTGTACAGCAGCAGTCTTTGTTTTTCACTGAGAGACAGACGGAGCAGAGATCGTTCTCCTGTGTGTTGGATAAACTGTTTGAGTTTTAAACTGGACTCACAGTGACTTTAGTGGTGAGCTTCAGCTCCAGTATAAACCTTCCTTTTTATGGAGCACACAGTCCGACACTATTAGAATGATAATTATTGACAGATTTACATATTGAAACATCATGTTTTATGTTTAAAAAATCATTTGGATGGCACTTTTTATTTCAGCGTTGGTCAGTGAGCTCACGTGATTCAATGTAAACGAGGGTTTATATGATGTTCTACAATATGGTGGCTCAGAAATGACGTTACATAACAAACATAAAGAGGTGAGGTTCAGGTGGAGACACATGGACGCACTTTACAATGAGTTCACATGGTGTCGGTACTTTGGTCTCCTCGAGGAGACAGTCCTAAATGTTGTGACCCACCCACCGCCCAGACCGCCTCCTTAAAGACTGACTTTACCTTTTTATACCATCACTCGGTCTGTTTCGATGACTACAGAGTACAAATGGATTTATAATGCTTCAGTTAAACCTGCTGCAGACCTGCTGTACAATCTGATGTTCATGTATCAGTGTCATCACTGATGGTCACAGTGGATTGTGGGTAACGTGGTCTCAGCTCTGCTGATGTAAAACAGTAAAACACAGAGGAACCTGCTGACTGTGACATTAACATAATGACAAAGGTTTGACCTTCGACCCCTAACTACAGCGTTTAATGGAGATTGTTCTGTGACCCTGCAGCATTTATATAATCCCACAATCCTCTGCTTCTTCCTGAGAACAGCTGCAGCAGCACGCCACTCACAAAGTCAAATAAAATCACTTCAATTCACTTCAACTGATTCAGAGTCAGATTAACCTGCTGCTGACAGAGTAAATCAGTACTGTCTCTTTAAGAGTTTAAACCCACCTGTTCACAGCTCACCTGGAGATTCAAATGAATCTGTTCAGCAGTTTGAACTGTTTCTGATGAGTCCTCAGTCTGTCCTCAGTCTGTCCTCAGCCTGTCCTCGGCTTGTCTGTCCTCAGCCTGTCCTCAGTCTGTCTGTCCTCAGCCTGTCCTCGGCTTGTCTGTCCTCAGTCTGTCCTCAGCCTGTCTGTCCTCAGTCTGTCCTCAGCCTATCTGTCCTCAGTCTGCCCTCAGCCTGTCTGTCCTCAGCTTGTCTGTCCTAATGTCTGTCCTCAGCCTGTCCTCAGTCTGTCCTCAGTCTGTCCTCAGCCTGTCCTCAGCCTGTCCTCAGTCTGTCCTCAATCAGTCATTAGTCTGTCCTCAGTCTGTCTTCAATCTGTCTTCAGTCTATCTTTGGATAAAAACATTCAGCTAAACTGACCATGGTGATTGAAGACAGACTCACAGAGCTGCTGACAGGACAGACAAGTGTCTCTCTGGTTTATATCAGGGGATGAGAAGAGTCGAGTCAAGACGAGATGAGACGAGACGTTATATCAGTCAGGACAGAGCTGTTATTTCAACATGTTTGTCATGAGATGTGATGAGACAAGACGAGATGTGGTGTAGGCGGGTTGTGGTTGAGGACAGACATGTCTCCAGGTGTAAACGTGTGTGTTCTTCTATACCTCTGCTCTGTCTGTCCACATCCTCCTTTACTTCCCTCAGACACTTCCTGTCTCCTCACAGTGTGCAGATGTTGTGTATTTTGTGTGTAGTTGACAGTGTTGTGTGTTGTGTGTGTAGATCACAGTGTTCAGGATGGGCTCAGAGGGACAGCAGGACATTGAGATGTCCATCCTTACGGCACTGCTCAAAGGTAACACAACAGATTTATACAGGTCACATGACATCACTCAGTCTTTTACCATGACAACAGATCTAAACCTGTAAACATGTCGGTGTGAGTGAAATGTTCCTGCAGTGAATGTGTCACAGTGGGACTAACACACCCAGATCATGTGACTCCTGCATGTATACAGTCAATCAGACCCAAACTAGCCGAGGCACTCTGAGCATGCTCCACAGTTTCCGCCCCGGGCTTTGACCCGGAAGTCCAATAGCATTAAATGTGTAAGAGAAGAAGAAGCCGGTAACAACATGGAGAAATCTACATCCAGAGCCGTGACTTTTTGGACGGACCAAATGTACAGAGCTGTAAAGTTGTCCACCATGGTAGCAGTTAGCTGCTAGCTAACTGTAGCTAACTTGTTTGTCCATTGTTTGGTCTGTGACGTAATAGGTCAACAGGAAAAAGGTCCAATACTAACAAGCTGAAAAGGGGCATATCTCCACCTATCGTAGAGGAGTCGCACATACTTGGCTCAATAGATGGATTCCCCTCCTGTGCTTGTATACTGGGACAAGGACAGTATGCCAGTTAAATGTCCTTGTCCAGCTGGAACTGGAGCTCCACTTCACTGTTATCATGGAGACGGACTGAGTGATGTTGAAAACTGATCATGAGTATGACCTTCAGCTGACCTCCCTGTGACTCTGAAGTCTTTCTATCTATTTATCCATCCATCCATCTACTTTCATCTGCTTATCTGGGACCGGGTCACGGGGGCAATAGGCCGAGCAAAACACCCCAGACATCCCTCACGCTCCATTCTACCCTCACTCGTGAACAAGACCCCAAGATACTTGAACTCCTTTGCACGAGACAGTAACTCTCCCCCAACCTCAAGAGGGCAATCCACCAGTTTCCGACAGAGAACCATGACCTCAGACTTGGAGGTGCTGACTCTCATTCCAACTGCTTCACACTCGGCTACAAAATGCCCCAGTGCATGCTGGAGGTCACGGTGTGATGGAGCCAACAGAACCACATCATCTGTGAAAAGCAGAGATGCAATTCTCAGGTCCCCAAACCGGACCCCTTCCTCCCCCCAGCTGTGCCTCAAGATCCTGTCCGTGAAGATCACAAACAGGATTGATGACAAGGGACAACCTTGGTGGAGGCCAACACCCACCAAGAACGCGTTCGACTTTAAACCAAGTATACGGACACAGCTCTCAATTTGGTCATAGAGGGACCGGATGGCTCGTAGCAGTGAGTCTGGCACCCCGTACTCCCATAGTACCCCCCACAAGACCCTCAAGGGACACGGTCGTAAGCCTTCTCCAGGTCCACAAAGCACATGTAGGCTGGATGGACAAACTCCCACGACCCCTCCAACAGCCTCGCAAGGGTAAAGAGCTGCTCCACTGGTTCACGGGTCAGCAGTTCTATTCTCTGCTGAACACAGCCTGAGACAAGCCCTGCTTTCTCTTCCTGAGTCAGTTAACGGTCTGCCAGAGCTTCCTTGAGGCCAACCAAAAGTCCATCGCCATAGCCTCCCCGAACTCCTCCCACACCCGGGTTTTTACCTCAGTGACCACCACAGCTGCAGCCCTTCTGGCCAACCGGTACCTGTCTGCTGCTTCAGGAGACCCCTGGGCCAGCCAGACCTGAAAGGCCTCCTTCTTCAGCCTGACGGCCTCCCTCCATCAGCGGGTTCTTCGGTTGCCGCCCCAACAGGCACCGACAACCTTCTGACCACAGCTCCTAGAAGCTGCCTCCACAATGGAGGCTTTGGACATGGCCCACTCAGACTCCATGTCCCCAACCTACCCCAGGATGCACGAGAAATTCTCCCGGAGGTGGGATTGGAATACCCCATGGACAGGGTCCTCAGCCAGATGTTCCCAGTTCACCCTCACTAGACATTTGGGTTTACCAGGTCTGTCCGGCAGCCTCCCCCACCATCTGATCCAACTCACCACCAGGTGATCAGTTGACAGCTCTGCTCCGCTCTTCACCCGAGTGTCCAAGACACACTGCCGCAGATCTGCTGATATGACCACAAGATTGATCATTGATCTTTGGCCTAGGGTGTTCGGGTACCAGGTACACTTATGAACCTCCCTGTGCTCAAACATGGTGTTCGTTATGGCCTGTCCATGATTCGCACAGAAGTCCAATAACAAAGCACCACTCGGGTTCAGATCAGACAGGCTGTTCCTCCCAATCGCCCACCCTCCAGGTTTCTCCGTCATTGCCCACATGAGCGTGGAAGTCCCCCAGGAGAACTATGGAGTCCCCAGCCGGCACCCCTTGCAGGATGAGAGATTCCAAGAGAGACTCCAAGAAGACCAAGTACTCTGCACTGCTGTGGTGCATAAGCACAAACAACAGTCAGAGACCTTCTCTTTGTGACCCGCAGGCGCATTGAAACGACCCTCTCATTCTCTGGGGAGAACCCCAACATGGCGCCGCTCAGCCGGGGGCTTGTGATTATCCCCACACCTGTCTGGCGCCTCTCACCCTAAGCAAAAGCAAGAGTCCAGCCCCTCTCCAAGAGTTTGGTTCCAAAACCAGTGCTGTGCGTGGGTGTGGGCCCAACTATATCTAGTCGGTACCGCTCCATCTCCCACACCAGCTCCGGCTCCTTCCCCACGAGAGAGGTGTCATTCCACGTTCCAAAAGCCAGTCCGTGACACAAGGGATCGGCACACCAGGGGCCCTGCCTCTGCCTGCCGCCTGGCACACAATGCACCTGACCCCCAATTTCTGTCCCTGCGGGTGGTGGGCCCACAGGGCGACAGCTCCATGTTGTCTCTTCGGGCTGAGCTCGCTGGTGAGCTCTCCAGGAGGAGGCCCTGGTGTCCCATTCCCGGGGAAGGTACTCTGCTCCTGAAAAGTTAGTTTCATCGAGGTCTTTATAATGATATATAATCTATAATGAATGTTATAATAGGCTGTGTTAATGAATGAATGAATGGATGAACGCAGCGTGTGTTGATGTCTGTCCCTTTGGTTTCAGGGACAAATGCGTCGGCGTCTGATCAACTGAGTTTGGCGTTGGCGTGGAACAGAGTGGACATCGCTCACAGTCAGATCTTTGTCTATGGACTCCACTGGCCTGTTAGTCTGATTCTATCTGTCTCTGTCCTGCTGTCTCTGTCTCTGTCTCTGTCCTCCTGTCTCTGTCCTTCTGTCTCTGTCTCTGTCCTCCTGTCTCTGTTTTCCTGTCTCTGTCTTTGCTCTTCTGTCTCTGTCACCTTCCTTCTGTCTCTGTATCTGTTCCTCTGTTTTTGTCTCTGTCCTTCTGTCTCTGTCTCTGTCCCTCTGGCGGGACACATGGAGACATGTTTATGTCCTCTCTAAAGTTAAACTTTAGACAAATCAGAAAGATTTCTGTGAATTTATCTTGAACCTGTGAGTTTTTGTTGTGACCGACCTCCTCTTCCTCACATCTCCTCCTCTTCCTCACGTCTCCTCTTCCTCCTAATAAAAAGTGAACAGTTTGTCTTCCAGTTAAACCCTGTGATTGGATCATTATCTGTGTCTCTGCAGCCTGTCAGCTCGTTGTCCTCCGACCGCCCCAAAAGTCCACCGGCCCAGCGAGGAGCAGGAGGAGCAGGAGGAGCAGGAGGAAAAGGGAAGGCTCGAGGCAAGAAAGGAAAAGCAGGCAAAACCAAACCTGAACCACCCGAAGAGACCGACCCCCGAAAACTGGAGCTGCTCAACTGGGTCAGTCTGACACACTGGGATCAAACTGGGTCAGTGTGACAAACTGGGATCAAGAGTTCTGATCCATAAGGTTCTGTCAGAACTCACAGAACTGGCGACAGTTATTAACTAACACGTTAAGACACCAGCATCACTGTTTGAACCTGAACCAACAACCTGCCGTCAGGGCGTCAGAGACAAACCGTAACACACAGTCTTTATTCACAACAACACGTCTCCCACATGTGAAAGGATGAATTGGTTTATTAAGTCCAGTTCAGACCAAAGACAAACTCACTTCATCACTCTGACTCCTCCCCATCACTCTGAGTCCTCTTCATCACTCTGACTCCTCCTCATCACTCTGTCTCCTCCCCATCACTCTGACTCCTCCTCATCACTCTGACTCCTCTTCATCACTCTGACACTTAGCTGTCGAGAATCTTCAGTCTGAGCCGGACTTTAAAGATCTGAGTCTGTCAGTGATGTCACAGGTTATTGAGGTGACTAAGGTGTGATGTCATCCCAGGTGAACTCTCTGGAGCAGGCCATGATGGACGCTCTGGTGTTGGACAGAGTGGATTTTGTCAAACTGCTGATCGAGAACGGCGTCAACATCCATCACTTCCTGACCATCCCCCGCCTGGAGGAGCTCTACAACACGGTGAGACGCATCCGAGGACGCCACACAGCAGTCAGTGTCCTCTGTGTCCTCAGTGTCCTCTGTATCCTCAGTGTCCTCTGTATCCTCAGTGTCCTCAGTGTCCTCAGTGTCCTCTGTATCCTCAGTGACCTCTGTGTCAGTGTGTTCATGTGTCATTGTGTTCATGTGTCAGTGTGTTCATGTGTCATTGTGTTCATGTGTCAGTGTGTTCATGTGTCACTGTGTTCATGTGTCAGTGTGTTCATGTGTCACTGTGTTCATGTGTCAGTGTGTTCATGTGTCATTGTGTTCATGTGTCATTATGTTCATGTGTTAATGTGTCATTGTGTTCATGTGCTCATGTGTCATGTTCATATCACAGCTGAATTGATATGAATTAAAACTATGAGTAATGTATTTTTAAAAAATAAAAAAATAAGATATGTGTGGTGTGTTATAAAACAGTGGCCTGTTCAGTGTTATTATTTTACATGAACATGAATCCATGAGTCATACATATGGATATTATTTTATTTCTCTGGTCGACAACACAATTATGGATTTAGGGTTCTGGCATCTTTGTTGCGGTCTGATGTCTGAACCAGAGTCCCTCTGATGTCACATTTTTCACAGATGTTCTCAGGCCTGTTTTTTTTCCACGACCAGAGAAACTCTAGGTTTGTTGTTGTTGTAAATGGTAAATGTTAAATGGACCTGCATTGGTATAGCGTCTTTCTAGTCATCTAGTGACCACTCAAAGCACTTTTTACACTACGAGTCACGTTCACCCATTCACACACACATTCATACACTGGTGGCCGAGGCTACCATACAAGGTGCCACCTGCTACTCAGTTTTAACACACTCACACACCGATGGAACAGCCATTGGGAGCAATTTGGGGTTCAGTGTCTTGCTCAAGGGTACTTCGACATGCAGCCTGGAGGAGCCGGGATCGAACTGCTGATCTTTCAATTGGTGGATGACCCGCTCTACCTCTGAGCCACAGCCGCCCATACTTGTACTTTTCATCAGCTTCCTGTTTGTTTGTTTGGTTGGTTGGTTGTTTTTCTTCCTTTTTTTTTTTTTTAATTTTTTTTTTCAATTGTTTTTCTTCCTGTAGAAGTTGGGGCCGACCAACACGCTGCATTTTGTGGTCAGAGACGTCAAAAAGGTCAGTGTGTGTTTTTAATCATAAGGATTTTTTTTTGTATCTTCAAAGAACAAAGCTGATTACCAATTATTCATTGATCTGTTAGTTATTATTTATTAATATACATCAATATTTTGTCTTCTGAACTCTAATCGTGACATGAGTGAAACCTCATTCTGTTTCAGGGGAACCTTCCTCCAGACTATCAGATCACACTCATCGATATCGGCCTGGTGCTGGAGTTGCTGATGGGCGGAGCTTATCGCTGCAACTACACCAGGAAGAGCTTCAGGACGCTGTACAACAACCTATACGGCCTCAAACGAGTGAGCATGCCTCTGCCAAACCATAACACCATAACAAACTCTGTCATTCATTCATAATATATATATATATCTCGATATAGATAGATTTAGAATGAATGAACAGTATATACAGTATAACACTGTATAAAGTGTTCATTCATTCATAATACATGTGTATACTGTTCATTCATTCATAACTTGCTGTAGATCCAGAATCCAGTTTTCAGTTGAATGTAGATTTATCTAGCTGAGGTCACAGGTGGGTATTGCCACACAGGGCCCCAATGTGTAACAGCTCCCCCATCATCAGTGGTTCAGTCCACCCTTCTTAAGATCTACCCTTTAGAAGATAGATCTTCACTAAGGAGACTCTGGGAAACAGCCCGTAAGCTTAAGGGAGACCTTAAGACACAACTTAGCATGCATGTAGTGCTACAAAGGCTCTGGGAAACGGGGCCCAGATAGTTTTCACAGCAGAGGACACAGAGTTAACATTTATTCTTCTCTCTGAAATAATATCAGCCTCAGCATCAGAAACCTTTTCTTCTCTCTGTCTGTGTTTGATCCATGTGTCCACAGGTTGACAGGATGCACCTATCATAGTAGTTATCACCTCCATATATGATGTCACTGGACATTCATGGGCGGGGCTGTATGCTAATTACCGACTAGCATTAGCGCGCTGTCAATTTACAACTGCTTGGCATATATGAACAAACACATGTTGCCTACTATCAAACCAGAGTTCACCGCAGCGTTCATGACTGGTGCAAGTTTTTAGTACCGAGGTTTTACATGTGCAGATCTGCTCACAGATTAACAAATGTTTCATGAATGAGACTCGTTGAGTATAAAGCTGACGGGACTGTGATGATGACGTATTTCAGGAATAATAAACTGATGTCTTTGTCTCTTCTCTCGCAGCCGAAGGCTCTGAAACTTCTGGGAATGGAGGTTTGTTGTTTTCAGTACTTTCTGTTGTACATATAAGATCAGCTGATGGTGGACTGACATGTGACTTGTGAGGTCACTTCCTGCAGGATGACGAGCCCCGCCCAAAGGGCAAAGGAAAGAAAAACAAGAAGAAGGAGGAGGAAGTGGACATCGACGTGGACGACCCCGAGGTCAGCAGGTTTCAGTACCCATTCCATGAGCTGATGGTGTGGGCAGTGCTGATGAAGCGTCAGAAGATGGCGCTCTTCTTGTGGCAGCGGGGGGAGGAGGCCATGGCCAAGGCGCTGGTGGCCTGTAAACTCTACAAGGCCATGGCCCACGAGTCGTCCCAGAGCGAGCTGGTGGATGACATCTACCAGGACCTGGAGAACAACTCCAAGTGAGTCCCACAGAGACCAGAAATCAGAGACTAGGGACCAGGTACCAGGGACTCGAAACCAGGGACAAAAGACCAGAGACCAGAGATCAGAGACCAGAGCCTATAAACCAGAGACCAGAGACAGACCAGGGCCCAGTAGACCACAGACCACAGACTACATACCAGGGCCTGTATTCACAGAGCATCCATAGCAACAAAAAGAAAATCTTTAGAGTGACATTTCCCCTGAAAGATAGACCAGGTCCTGGTTAAGAGAAGGGTTATTCTCAGAGCATCTTCAGAGAGCTGCTGCGGTGAAACTCTGTCAGAAACAGGGAGGAGGACTTTAAGAGTTTCTGAGTCAGCAAAGAGAGCGATGGAAACATAACATGACAGGAGAAATACTGATGTATTGACAGGAAGTGTTGTGGTGTGTAGTGATGTCACATCCTGTGGGGGTGCTGCTGTGTCTCCTCTGCGCAGGGAGTTTGGTCAGCTGGCCTACGAGTTGTTGGACCAGTCGTACAAACATGACGAGCAGGTGGCGATGAAGTTGCTGACGTATGAGCTGAAGAACTGGAGTAACTCCACCTGTCTGAAACTCGCAGTCGCCGCCAAACACCGAGACTTCATCGCCCACACCTGCAGCCAGATGTTGCTCACCGACATGTGGATGGGCTGTCTGAGGATGGGCAAGAGCAACAGCCTCAAGGTACCTGCACAGCTGGACCCAAACAGGGACCCTGATACAGGTCCTGCAGAGTCTGGACCAGACCCTCCAGTCCAGGAATGAAGGGTCTGGATCAGACCCTGTAAGGTACCTGCAACAGCACACATTCAGGTCCAGAAGAGTCTTATCCAGACCCTGTAAGGTACCCACACCACGACACACGCAGGTCCTGAAGTGTCTGGATCAGACCCTGCAGGGTCTGATTCAGGTCCTGCAGGGTACCAGCACCTCCACACCCAGACAACGACCTTGATCCACATCCTGAAAAGTCTGATCCAGGTGCTGCAGGTTCTGGTGCAGGTCCTGAAGGGTCTGATCCAGGTCCTGCAAGGTATGATCCAGGTCTTGCAAGGTCCCAGCACCTCCACACCCAGACAGGGACTCTGATCCGGGTCCTGTAGAGTCCAGTTCAGGTGCTGCAGGGTCTGACCCAGGTCCTGCAGGGTCCAGTCCAGGCCCTGCAGGGTCCAGTCCAGGCCCTACAGGGTCTGATCTAGACCAGGGTCCAGTCCAGACTTGAGGTCAGTGAGGTCACAGTGACAACTTCCTGTGACTGTGAATGTGTCTGAATGTGTTTGGACCAAAAATGAACTGAGGGTGAACATGAATGATTCAATCAGCTGATCAGAGACACAGGAAACATCACAGTAACCTGTTCTCTACTGCCTCTACCTGTTTTCTACTGCCTCCACCTGTTCTCTACTATGTCTACCTGTTCTCTACTATGTCTACCTGTTCTCTACTGCCTCCACCTGTTCTCTACTATGTCTACCTGTTCTCTACTATGTCTACCTGTTCTCTACTGCCCCCACCTGTTCTCTACTATGTCTACCTGTTCTCTACTGCCCCCACCTGTTCTCTACTGCCTCCACCTGTTCTCTACTATGTCTACCTGTTCTCTACTATGTCTACCTGTTCTCTACTATGTCTACCTGTTCTCTACTGCCCCCTCCTGTTCTCTACTATGTCTACCTGTTCTCTAATGCCTCCACCTGTTCTCTACTGCCCCCACCTGTTCTCTTCTGCCCCCACCTGTTCTCTACTGCCTCCACCTGTTCTCTACTGCCCCCACCTGTTCTCTACTATGTCTACCTGTTCTCTACTGCTCCCGCATGTTCTCTACTGCCCCCACCTGATCTCTACTATGTCTACCTGTTCTCTACTGCCCCCACCTGTTCTCTACTATGTCTACCTGTTCTCTACTGCCCCCACCTGTTCTCTACTGCCCCCACCTGTTCTCTACTATGTCTACCTGTTCTCTACTGCGTCTACCTGTTCTCTACTGCCCCCCACCTGTTCTCTACTATGTCTACCTGTTCTCTACTGCCTCCACCTGTTCTCTACTATGTCTACCTGTTCTGTACTGCCTCCACCTGTTCTCTACTGCCTCCACCTGTTCTCTACTGCCCCCACCTGTTCTTTACTATGTCTACCTGTTCTCTACTGCCCCCGCCTGTTCTCTACTGCCCTCACCTGTTCTCTACTATGTCTACCTGTTCTCTACTGCCCCCACCTGTTCTCTACTATGTCTACCTGTTCTCAACTGCCCCCACCTGTTCTCTACTGCCCCCACCTGTTCTCTACTGTCCAGCCTGTTCTCTACTGCCCCCGCCTGTTCTCAACTGCCCCCATCTGTTCTCTACTGTCCTGCCTGTTCTCTACTGCCCCCACCTGTTCTCTGCTGCCCCCACCTGTTCTCTACTGGCTCTGCCTGTTCTCTACTGCGTCTACCTGTTCTCTACTGCCCCACCTGTTCTCTACTGCCCCCACCTGTTCTTTACTGCCCCCGCCCGTTCTCAACTGCCTCCACCTGTTCTCTACTGCCCCCACCTGTTCTCTACTATGTCTACTTGTTCTCTACTGCCCCCACCTGTTCTCTACTGCCTCCACCTGTTCTCTACTGCCCCCGCCTGTTCTCTACTGCCCCCACCTGTTCTCTACTGCCCCCGCCTGTTCTCTACTGCCCCCACCTGTTCTCTACTGCATCCACCTTTTCTCTACTGCCCCGCTTGTTCTCTACTGCCTCCACCTTTTCTCTACTGCCCCCGCCTGTTCTCAACTGCCCCCACCTGTTCTCTACTGCCCCCACCTGTTCTCTACTGCGTCTACCTGTTCTCTACTGCCCCACCTGTTCTCTACTGCCCCCACCTGTTCTCTACTGCCTCCACCTGTTCTCTACTGCCCCCACCTGTTCTCTACTGCCTCCACCTGTTCTCTACTGCCCCCACCTGTTCTCTACTGCCTCCACCTGTTCTCTACTGCCCCCACCTGTTCTCTACTGCCCCCACCTGTTCTCTACTGCCTCCACCTGTTCTTTACTGCCTCCACCTTTTCTCTACTGCCCCTGCCTGTTCTCTACTGCATCCACCTGTTCTCTACTGCCCCCACCTGTTCTCTACTGCCCCCGCCTGTTCTCTACTGGCTCCACCTGTTCTCTACTGCCCCCACCTGTTCTCTACTGCCCCCGCCTGTTCTCTACTGGCTCCGCCTGTTCTCTACTGCCCCCACCTCTTCTCTACTGCCTCCACCTTTTCTCTACTGCCCCCACCTGTTCTCTACTATGTCTACCTGTTCTCTACTGCCCCCACCTGTTCTCTACTGCCTCCACCTGTTCTCTACTGCCCCCGCCTGTTCTCTACTGCCTCCACCTGTTCTCTACTGCCCCCGCCTGTTCTCTACTGCCCCCACCTGTTCTCTACTGCCCCACCTGTTCTCTACTACCTCCAGATGTTCTCTACTGCCCCCGCCTGTTCTCTACTGCTCCACCTATTCTCTACTGCCTCCACCTGTTCTCTACTGCCCCCACCTGTTCTCTACTGCCCCACCTGTTCTCTACTGTCTCCACCTGTTCTCTACTGCCCCCACCTGTTCTCTACTGCCTCACCTATTCTCTACTGCGTCCACCTGTTCTCTACTGCCTCCACCTGTTCTCTACTGCCCCCTGCCTGTTCTCTACTGCCCCCACCTGTTCTCTACTGCCTCCACCTGTTCTCTATTGCATCCACCTGTTCTCTACTGCCCCCGCCTGTTCTCTATTGCATCCACCTGTTCTCTACTGCCCCCACCTGTTCTCTATTGCATCCACCTGTTCTCTACTGCCCCCACCTGTTCTCTACTGCCTCCACCTGTTCTCTATTGCATCCACCTGTTCTCTACTGCCCCCACCTGTTCTCAACTTCCCCCGCCTGTTTTCTACTGGCTCCGCCTGTTCTCTACTGCCCCCACCTCTTCTCTACTGCCTCCACCTTTTCTCTACTGCCCCCACCTGTTCTCTACTATGTCTACCTGTTCTCTACTGCCTCCACCTGTTCTCTACTGCCCCCACCTGTTCTCTTCTGCCTCCACCTGTTCTCAACTGCCTCCACCTGTTCTCTACTGCCCCCACCTGTTCTCTACTGCCCCCGCCTGTTCTCTACTGCCCCGCCTGTTCTCTACTGCCCCACCTGTTCTCTACTACCTCCAGATGTTCTCTACTGCCCCCGCCTGTTCTCTACTGCTCCACCTATTCTCTACTGCCTCCACCTGTTCTCTACTGCCCCCACCTGTTCTCTACTGCCCCACCTGTTCTCTACTGTCTCCACCTGTTCTCTACTGCCCCCACCTGTTCTCTACTGCCTCACCTATTCTCTACTGCGTCCACCTGTTCTCTACTGCCTCCACCTGTTCTATACTGCCCCCTGCCTGTTCTCTACTGCCCCCACCTGTTCTCTACTGCCTCCACCTGTTCTCTATTGCATCCACCTGTTCTCTACTGCCCCCACCTGTTCTCTATTGCATCCACCTGTTCTCTACTGCCCCCACCTGTTCCCTACTGCCTCCACCTGTTCTCTATTGCATCCACCTGTTGTCTACTGCCCCCACCTGTTCTCAACTTCCCCCGCCTGTTCTCAACTGCCTCCACCTGTTCTCTAGTGCCCCCACCTGTTCTCTTCTGCCTCCACCTGTTCTCTACTGCCTCCACCTGTTCTCTACTGCCCCCACCTGTTCTCTACTGCCCCCACCTGTTCTCTACTGCCTCCACCTGTTCTCTACTGCCCCCACCTGTTCTCAACTTCCCCCGCCTGTTCTCTACTGCCCCCGCCTGTTCTCTACTGCCTCCACCTGTTCTCTGCTGCCCCCACCTGTTCTCTACTGCCTCCACCTGTTCTCTACTGCCTCCACCTGTTCTCAACTGCCCCCACCTGTTCTCTACTGCCTCCACCTGTTCTCTACTGCCCCCACCTGACTGGAGTGTATTAAAGGAACACAACACAGTATAATAATATTACAGACAGACAGCAGGTTGATGTGATAATGAGTGTTCTGTCTCCAGGTGATTTTAGGGATCGTGTTCCCTCCTGCCATCCTCCTCATGGACTTCCGTCTTGGAGATGAAGCTTCATTTCATTTGTCCAAAGAGACAGAGGAGAGAATCAAGGACGACGACAACAAATCCAGCAAGGTACCAAACCACTGCCGCCGCTGGCAGCAGCTTTCAGAGACTTTGTCTTCATCAGCAGTGTAAGTGATATGATATGATTGATGATTGTTTTAGGACGCTGTCTCCAATGTGGACGCCACGTCAAAAAAAGGAGATGAAGAAGAAGAGCAGAAGAAACACAGGAGAAAGACTCCGGTCATGAGGAAGATCTACGAGTTCTACAACGCTCCTTTCACCAAGTTCTGGTTCAACACGGCAAGTTTCACATATTCAACTCCAGAATGTTTAGAAGGTTTATATTAACAGACAGGTCAGAGGTCAGAGGTCAGGTTTTCATTCTGACTGCAGCGTGACATCACCCCTTTTACACTGCCAGATTTTCCACGAATGTTGGGCCGTTTTGCCGGCAAGCTGCGAGCGTTTAGACACACAGAGCCGGATTGGCGAGCTGTTCAGAGCCGCCCAATTTTCGGCCTCGTAGGGTAGACATATTGGCGGAGCCTTTTTAGTTTAAACAGAGCGAGGCGCCCTTCTGCCACGGGAGGAGCTGTTGATGACTTGTGGGAGGAGCTGTTGATGATGCCGCACGTGCGAGCCACTGGCGGTGGATAAACAGGAAACAGCTGATAGCAGGAATTAGCGAGCAGCTAGTAGCAAGAGGGAAACACAAACCTGACAGACACTGTAAAGATGAGAAACTGGGGAGACAAGGAATTGCGCGCCCTCCTTGTCCTCGCAAACGAAGAGGACATTAACCGTCAGATGACGGGGACGGTGAAGAACGGGCCGACTTATGAGGGAATCACCGAAGGACTGACCAGCCGCGGCTTCCCTCCCACGTCACTGTTTACGTCACACGCTGAGCTACACGTTTTGTTACTTGCTCATGCCCCCCATTGCCCCGAAAAAGGCACATTCTGTATAAACAAAAGTAGGTAGGCGGCATTTTGCTGCACTCCCTGATTTTGTTTTTATACTGCCAATGCTGAAAAAAGACTGATTGGGCTTTCCTGCAAATTTGCACAACTCCTGTTTAAAAAAAAGGGCTAGAGATACAAACACTGAACGTTCGTTAACATTCAGGGACAGTGAGTTTAAACTGGGTTTGTATTCTGGAACAGTTTAACTGGATCATCATGGTCAACGTCCTCACTGCCAAAACACAGATCTATGAACACTCAGCCCGACTGCAGCTTACAGAGCAAAAACAAAGACTAACCAAACACAGAACTGATGACTCTCAAACACATGTTGTCCTAAAATCACCTTCCTACAGACACTGGTGGTCAAGTGGGACATCTCATATTTTGATTTAAAAAATAGAGTTAAAAAAAAAAAACAGAAGTTAAAGAATATAATTTCAACATTTAACGTCTTAAAATAACATTAGAATGAAAATACAACAACATAACTGAGACTCTTCCGTCAAACAAAAAGTATTTATCATCTCAAAATCATTTCTTTTATTGTCCTTCTCTTTAAAAGATCAGTCAGAGCTCTGAGAGCAATTTGATAAAGACTCCAAACTAAAATCAGACAACACACAGAACTACAGTTATATTAGTACCTGTACCGTTTAATAGAAATATGACACAGTTTTGATACTGTAGGCTCTATTCTGTCTGACCTCTGACCTCTGACCTCTGACATGTTCATATATTTGCAGCTACTGCAGTAGTCAATCAATCAATCAATTTTATTTATAAAGCCCAATATCACAAATCACAATTTGCCTCACAGGGCTTTACAGCATACGACATCCCTCTGTCCTTATGACCCTCACAGCTGATCAGGAAAAACTCCCCAAAAAAACCCTTTAATGGGGAAAAAAAACGGTAGAAACCTCAGGAAGAGCAACTGAGGAGGGATCCCTAGTGATGTTAATGTTTATTATTATTATTACGTTAGCTTCACCACAGATGTGCTAACTCCTGTTAGCTTAGCTTACAGTTAATGAGGCTCTGAAACGATGACACTGTAACACTGTTTGTGTGTGTGTGTGTGTGTGTTTGTGTGTGTGTGTGTGTGTGTGTGTGTGTGTGTGTGTGTGTGTGTGTGTGTGTCTCAGATCTCGTATCTGGTGTACCTGATGTTGTATAATTACATCATCCTGGTGAAGATGGAGCGCTGGCCGACTCTCCAGGAGTGGATTGTCATCTCTTACATCATCACTCTGGGTCTGGAGAAGGTCCGACAGGTAACCATGGAGACACACCTAACGTCACACTGACACGTTACTGATGACCTCTGATCTTTGACCGCTGAACCCCCCCCCCCCCCACACACACACACACCAGATCCTGATGTCAGAGCCGGGGAAGCTGAAGCAGAAGATCAATGTGTGGTTGGAGGACTACTGGAACATCACAGACCTGGTCGCCATCTCCGTCTTCCTGTTCGGTCTCCTGCTGCGTCTGCAGAGCGAACCGTCCATGGGCTACGGCCGCGTCATCTACTGTGTCGACATCATCTTCTGGTACATCCGCGTCCTCGACATCTTTGGGGTCAACAAGTACCTGGGGCCCTACGTCATGATGATCGGGAAGATGGTATGACATCATCTAACCATTATAGAAATGTCCTCATAACTGTCCTCATAATGTACAACTGTCCTCATCAATCAATCAGTCAATCAATCAATTTTATTTATAAAGCCCAATATCACAAATCACAATTTGCCTCACAGGGCTTTACAGCATACGACATCCCTCTGTCCTTATGACCCTCACAGCTGATCAGGAAAAACTCCCCCAAAAAAACGGTAGAAACCTCAGGAAGAGCAACTGAAGAGGGATCCCTCTTCCAGGACGGACAGACGTGCAATAGATGTCGTACAGAATAGATCAACATAATAAATTAACAGTAATCCATATGACACAATGAGAGAGAGAGAGAGAGAGAGAGAGAGAGAGAGAGAGAGAGAGACAGACAGACAGACAGACAGACAGACAGAGAGAGAGAGAGAGAGAGAGAGAGAGAGAGAGACAGAGAGAGAGAGAGAGAGAGAGAGAGAGAGAGATGCAGGTAATGACAGTAGCTTACAACAACATCATTGAAAGTAATAATATTATAGTTATAGTTCTGGCTACTGTGGTACAATATGTTGAAAGTATGTATTAATATCTGGCAGTATACATGTGTGACAATAGTCATATGTGTATAATAACAGTAGAAGTATGACTAATGACTAATGATGGCAGCAGCAGCAGGAGGCATCTGGCAGGACCACGGCAGCAGCACAACCACACACGTCACGCTGTCCAGGCACCGCTGTGATATGAGTTAATCTGAGAGACAGTGGAGCACAAAGGCTCCGGAGAAGAAGCCGAGTTAGTGACATGCAGAATGGCCGAGTTAGCAAGATGCAGTAATAGAATACGAGAGAGAGAGAGAGAGAGAGAGAGAGAGAGAGATAGAGAGAGAGAGAGAGAGAGAGAGAGAGAGAGAGAGGAGGGAAGGAGAGAAGGTGCCCGGCGTATTATAGGGGGGTCCTCCGGCAGACTAGGCCTAAGTCAGCCTAACTAGGGGCTGGTACAGGGCAAGCCTGTGCCAGCCCTAACTATAAGCTTTATCAAAGAGGAAAGTCTTAAGTCTAGTCTTAAATGTGGAGACGGTGTCTGCCTCCCGGACCGTAACAGAAGATGATTCCACAGGAGAGGAGCCTGATAGCTGAAGGCTCTGGCTCCTGATCTACTTTTGGAGACTTTAGGGACCACGAGTAACCCTGCGTTCTCAGAGCGCAGTGTTCTGGTGGGATAATATGGCACTATGAGCTCTCTAAGATATGACGGAGCTTGACCATTTAGAGCTTTATAAGTTAACAGTAGGATTTTAAATTCAATTCTGGATTTTACAGGGAGCCAGTGCAGAGAAGCTAAAACAGGAGAAATATGATCTCGTTTCTTAGTTCCTGTTAGTACACGTGCTGCTGCATTCTGAATTAGCTGGAGAGTTTTTAAGGACTTACTGGAGCTACCTGATAATAGAGAGTTACAGTAATCCAGCCTTGAGGTAACAAAAGCGTGGACCAATTTTTCTGCATCTTTTCGGGTCAGGATAGGCCTAATTTTCACAATATTACGCAGATGAAAAAATGCAGTCCGTGAGGTTTGTTTTAAATGAGAATTAAAAGACAAATCTTGATCAAATATTACTCCGAGGTTTCTTACGGTAGTGGTAGAGGCCAGAGCAATAACAATAACTTTGGTTTTGTCTGAATTTAACATCAGGAAAATGGTGCTCATCCAAGTTTTTATGTCTTTAAGGCAGTTATGGAGTTTAGTTAATTGATTACTTTCTTCTGGCTTCATCGATAAATACAACTGTGTATCATCTGCATAACAATGGAAATTTATAGAGTGATTTCTAATGATGTTACCTAAAGGAAGCATATATAGAGTAAATAGGATTGGTCTGAGCACAGAACCTTGCGGAACTCCAAAACAAACTTTGGTACGTAAGGATGATTCATTACGAACGTCAACAAACTGAAAACGATCAGATAAATAAGATTTAAACCAGCTTAGTGCTGAACCTTTTAGGCCAATTACGTGATCCAGTCTCTGCAGTAGAATTTGATGGTCAATTGTGTCAAACGCCGCACTAAGATCTAATAAAACAAGAACAGAGACCCCCTCATAATGCACAACTGTCCTCATAATGCACAACTGTCCTCATAATGCACCACTGTCCTCATAATACAACAAGTACCTGGGGCCGTACATCATGATGATCAGCAAGATGGTATGACATCACTTTAAATTCATTATTCAGGGACACGTTAACAAAATCTATCACAGCAGAAATGTCCTCACAAGGCAGAAATGTGTCCATAGTGTAGAACTGCTCTCAGTATACTAAAAAGTCCTCAAAAGGTAGAACTGTCCTCACCATGTAGGTCTTGATTTGACATTATTTAGAGAGCTCCTCTGTTTAATTGATTTAAATGTAGCTATACATTTGTTTTAGAAATAAAATAGCGTCAGATGGATTTCATGACGTTTGTTGTTTCTGTTTGAGTGACAAAAATATCACTGATGATGATGAAGGAGACTAAAACATGAAGGTCTGTGGTCTGATTGTCCTCCAGATGATCGACATGCTGTACTTCGTGGTCATCATGCTGGTGGTGCTGATGAGTTTCGGCGTAGCTCGGCAGGCCATCCTCCACCCGGACGAGGAGCCGACGTGGCGTCTGGCTCGAAACATCTTCTACATGCCGTACTGGATGATCTACGGAGAGGTGTTTGCAGACTCCATAGACCGTAAGACTAGAGTTCATAGTAAGACTTCAGTCAGTCCGTCAGCTGTCTGTCCTCTGTCCTCACCCACTGTCCATTGTCCTCACCCACTGTCCTCTGTGCTCTGTCCTCACCCACTGTCCATTGTCCTCACCCACTGTCCTCTGTCCTCTGTCCTCACCCACTGTCCTCTGTCCACACCCTCTGTCATCTGTATTCACCCCCTGTTCTCTGTCCACACCTTCTGTCCTCTGTCCTCACCCACTGTCCCCACCCTCTGTCCTCTGTCCACACCCACTGTCCTCATCCTCTGTCCTCTGTCCACACTCTCTGTCCTCACCCTCTGTCCTCTGTCCTCACCCACTGTCTCCATCCTCTGTCCTCTGTCCTCACCCACTGTCATCATCCTCTGTCCTCTGTCCTCACCCTCTGTCCACACCCTCTGTCCTCTGTCCTCACCCTCTGTCCACTGTCCTCACCTTCTGTCCTCTGTCCTCACCCACTGTCCCCACCCTCTGTCCTCTGTCCTCACTCTCTGTCCTCACCCTCTGTCCTCTGTCCTCACCCACTGTCCCCATCCTCTGTCCTCACCCTTTGTCCACGCCCTCTGTCCTCTGTCCTCACCCTCTGTCCACACCCTCTGTCATCTGTATTTGCCCCCTGTCCTCTGTCCACACCCTCTGTCCTCTGTCCTCACCCACTGTCATCATCCTCTGTCCTCTGTCCTTACCCTCTGTCCACACCCTCTGTCCTCTGTCCTCACCCTCTGTCCACTGTCCTCACCTTCTGTCCTCTGTCCTCACCCACTGTCCCCACCCTCTGTCCTCTGTCCTCACTCTCTGTCCTCACCCTCTGTCCTCTGTCCTCACCCACTGTCCCCATCCTCTGTCCTCACCCTTTGTCCACACCCTCTGTCCTCACCCTCTGTCCACACCCTCTGTCATCTGTATTCGCCCCCTGTCCTCTGTCCACACCCTCTGTCCTCTGTCCTCACCCTCTGTCCACACCCTCTGTCCACACCCTCTGTCATCTGTATTCGCCCCCTGTCCTCTGTCCCCACCCTCTGTCCTCTGTCCACACCCTCTGTCCTCACCCTCTGTCCACACCCTCTGTCATCTGTATTCGCCCCCTGTCCTCTGTCCACACCCTCTGTCCTCACCCACTGTCCCCACCCTCTGTCCTCTGTCCTCACCCTCTGTCCACACCCTCTGTCATCTGTATTCGCCCCCTGTCCTCTGTCCCCACCCTCCGTCCTCTGTCCACACCCTCTGTCCTCACCCTCTGTCCACACCCTCTGTCATCTGTATTCGCCCCCTGTCCTCTGTCCCCACCCTCTGTCCTCTGTCCACACCCTCTGTCCACACCCTCTGTCCTCACCCTCTGTCATCTGTCCTCACCGTCTGTCCACACCATCTGTCCTCACCCACTGTCCTCCGTCCTCACCCTCTGTCCTCATCCTCTGTCCTCTGTCCTCACCCACTGTCCTCCGTCCTCACCCTCTGTCCTCACCAACTGTCCTCACCCTTTGTCCTCATCCTCTGTCCACTGTCCTCACCCTCTGTCCTCTGTCCTCACCCACTGTCCTCCGTCCTCACCCTCTGTCCTCACCAACTGTCCTCACCAACTGTCCTCACCCTCTGTTCTCACCCACTGTCCTCACAACTGTCCTCACCCTCTGTCCACACCCTCTGTCTTCACCAACTGTCCTCACCAACTGTCCTCACCCACTGTCCTCACCCTCTGTCCTCACCCACTGTCCTCACCCTCTGTCCACACCCTCTGTCTTCACCAACTGTCCTCACCCTCTGTCCTCACCCTCTGTCCTCACCCACCCTCTGTCCTCTGTCCTCAGCCACTGTCCTCTGTCCCCACCCACTGTCCTCACCCTCTGTCCTCTGTCCTCAGCCACTGTCCTCTGTCCTCACCCGCTGCCCTCTGTCCTCACCCTCTGTCCTCACCCTTTGTCCTCACCCACTGTCCTGTGTCCTCACCCTCTGTCCTTTGTCCTCACCCTCTGTCCACTGTCCTCACCCTCTGTCCTCACCCTCTGTCCTCTGTCCTCACCCACTGTCCTCTGTCCCCACCCCCTCTCCTCACCCTCTGTCCTCTGTCCTCACCCACTGTCCCCACCCGCTGCCCTCTGTCCTCACCCACTGTCCTGTGTCCTCACCCTGTGTCCTGTGTCCTCACCCTGTGTCCTGTGTCCTCACCCTCTGTCCTGTGTCCTCACCCTGTGTCCTGTGTCCTCACCCTCTGTCCTGTGTCCTCATACAGCAGGAGCAATGATGGTTTTCACACAGATTAATAAACAGTTGATGAGTTTTTTGATGAATTCACTACTTCATCATTAAATAATCTTAATCCGGACACATTCTGACATGTTTCATGTTCAGCTGTTCAAAGTCACGGCTAAGTCTCAATAATAAATGATAATCCTGTGTGTGAGACATGTCCTGTGTGTGAGACATGTCCTGTGTTTCCCTCTCACTGACTGTTATTGATTTCTTTCTGTCTCCTCTCTGTTTCCCTCCGACTGCTGACGGACAGTTTATGCGATGGAAATAAATCGTAAGTATCTGACACAACTTCCTGTGGATGTAAATCAGTAACAGCTCATTATTTATTCTTCCCCGTAGCTGCAGACAGGAAGTTCAGTTATATACACAGACAAATACAGTGAGTTTGTTGAGCTGAAATATTTTAATGTGAAGCAGAAACACTGGATCACCTGCCAAACTGTTTCCTGTTGATGCCGAACTGTTTCCTGTTGATGCCGAACTGTTTCCTGTTGATGCCAAACTGTTTCCTGTTGATGCCGAACTGTTTCCTGTTGATGCTGAACTGTTTCTTGTTGATGCCGAACTGTTTCCTGTTGATGCCTTGTGTTGTGTTTGAGGGTCATTTGAAAACAGAGCAGTGGAATCTGCCACAGAGAAATAAAACTGTGCAGCCACCAGTGTTGTTAGGGGTTGATATTTGGTTGAAGTTATGTTGTGATGTCAGATGACCGAACCTTAATGTCAGGACAACGTTTAATTCCAACATCAGCTTGGTGTGGACCACTGTTGACAGACGACACTGATAATCTGTTGGTTTTAATGTGAATTACAAAAATCCAGTGTCTTCCAAACGTCACAAACATGTTGAGTTTAAAAATGAGTTAATCCACGTTCATTATATAGTGTCGATGTCTTCTGTGTGAAGTAGGCATGAGTGAGACAGTGTGTCTTGTTTGTGTCTCAGCTCCATGTGGAGACAACATGTATGATGAAGATGGGAAGAAGCTTCCTCCCTGTATCCCCGGAGCCTGGCTCACTCCGGCCATCATGGCGTGTTACCTGCTGGTCGCCAACATCCTGCTGGTCAACCTGCTCATCGCCGTCTTCAAGTCAGTGTCTGCCTCCTGATCCTGCTGCTGAGGCCACACTCACTGACCTCAGATCAGTTACTGTTTAAACACACTGACTGCAGCACACAAAATACATCTGAAGGAAAACCTTTTTCAAAATAAAAGCCCTGATAGTTTAGATTCAGTTCAGCTCTCTAGGTTTCATGAGTTCATAAGCAATTAAGTAACAAAATGAAAAGCAAAGAAAGGAAAACATATTACTTTATTACAGTAGAATTAGTAATTTTAATAGAGCTTGTAATAAGTGGGAACAATCAGATTGTGCTAAGCTAACTGCTGCTATTTAGTAACTCAGTCATGATTAGGGTTGGGACTCATTAGGATTTTAACGATTCCAATTCCTTACCAATTCCTACATTATATTCATTATACTTGCTATACTTAAACAAGTATATAATAAACACAAATGCAATCATACAAATACAAAAACTTTATTCTAACTGTTGCACAGTACAATTAGATGAAAATACACATTTGTGTGTGGTGTGTATTTCAGATTTAGAGCTTGTATCATCTCCCTGAGAATATATAACAACAAAAAGTGATTCTCTGATTTCTACAGTAACACTATTACCTCAAATTAACCACAGCAATATATATATATATTTCCTTTATTTAACCAGGGAATTCTCATTGAGATAATAATCTCTTTTTCAAGAGGATCCTGGCCAAGAAAGCAGCACAAGAAGTTAACCAAAGAGTGACATACTAATAAACATCAAATAAAAAAATAAAATAAATAAATAAATAAATAAAAAGGATTACATCCAGTATCAAATCCTCGTGATTAATCCATAAATGCGTATTAATCCAATGTAATAAAAAATACTTATATGCATTCATGCTTGGGCACTGTTATTTACGTGACAACACCTGAACATAACACACACAGACACACATTGGCTGTTTGTTTCTACCGCTCCCCTCGCTGGAAGCGTTGGACCTCACGCCGTCCGCTCACGTCTCAAACACGGAGGTCTCCCTCTCCGCTGAGCACCCACGGCGCACGCCCGGCCTGTTAAATAGCCTGTAACCATGACAACTGTGTGACACAAACTCAGTGCTTTAGTAATTAGATAATGTCGGGTTCGGTCGGGAGAGAAATATGCAGCCGTGCCGCACTCTAATGGAAATGCATGTGACGTTTTTTTTTTTTTTTTTTTTTTTACAATCTAGGAACCGTTTGCAGGAACCGTTACTCCAAATGTGATGGAATCGGTTCCAAAAAAGAACCGGATCTGGATCCCAACCCTAGTCATCATGACATCATCAGCAAAATGTGTTTGTCAACTGTAGTTTTAAACCTCAATAATAAACGTCATCAATAAGTTTCAGGTCAGACGTATTGACGGTACTCCACGTGACCTCTTTTACTCTAATATGCTCAGATGCTAGCATGCTAATGTTAGCTATGTCAGTTAGATACAGAACAGCGCCACCTGCAGTCAGTGGCTGTAAATATTTAGTGACCTGTGTTCAGTTCTTGAGAAACATGACCTGAGCAACATCACACCTTCCTCCTCTTCCTCTGCACAGCAACACCTTCTTTGAGGTGAAGTCCATCTCCAACCAGGTGTGGAAGTTCCAGCGGTATCAGCTGATCATGACCTTCCACGACCGTCCCATCCTGCCCCCCCCCCTCATCATCTTCCCCCACATTTACATCGTCCTGAGAAGGCTGTGCTGCCGCTGCAGACGGAGGACGGAAGCAGACCACGACGAACGGGAGAGACGACTCCGTAAGATCTGGTTCTGTGGTTCTGTGTGTCTGTCTGTCTGTCTGTGTGTGTGTCTGTCTGTCTGTCTGTCTGTCAGTCTATCTGTGTGTCTGTCTGTGTGTCTGTCTGTCTGTCTGTCTGTCTGTGTGTCTGTCAGTCTATCTGTCTGTGTGTCTGTGTGTCTGTCTGTCTGTCTGTCTGTCTGTCTGTCAGTCTATCTGTCTGTGTGTCTGTCTGTCTGTGTGTCTGTCTGTCTGTCTGTCTGTCTGTGTGTCTGTGTGTCTGTCTGCCTGTCTGTGTGTCTGTGTGTCTGTCTGTGTGTCTGTGTGTCTGTCTGCCTGTCTGTGTGTCTGTCTGTGTGTCTGTCTGTGTGTCTGTGTGTCTGTGTGTCTGTCTGTGTGTCTGTCTGTGTGTCTGTGTGTGTGTCTGTCTGTCTGTCTGTCTGTGTGTCTGTCAGTCTATCTGTCTGTGTGTCTGTGTGTCTGTGTGTCTGTGTGTCTGTTAGTCTGTCTGTGTGTCTGTGTGTGTGTCTGTCTGTATGTCTGTGTGTCTGTGTGTCTGTCTGTGTGTCAGTGTGTCTGTGTGTCTGTCTGTGTGTCTGTGTGTCTGTGTGTCTGTCTGTCTGTGTGTCTGTTAGTCTGTCTGTGTGTCTGTGTGTCTGTCTGTTTGTCTGTCTGTCAGACCTGGTGCTGGAGAGTGTGTTTGAGTTACTGTGAAATGTTTGTGTGTTTCCTCAGAGCTGGTGCTGAATCCTGAGGAGCTAAAGAGCCTGTATGAGTTTGAGGAGCAGTGTGTGGAGGAATATTTCAGAGAGAAAGACGATGAGAAACGGTCGTCCAACAACGAGAGGATCAGAGTCACATCCGAGAGGTCAGGAACAGATAGGTGTATCAATGTGATTCACATACTGTCTTAACCGAACTGTTTATCTGTATGAACGTCAGTTTGTCTTAGGAATATTAATAAAGTACATTTGTACTTCATGTATTTGTTTTTATAAACCTATCTCTCATGGGCTTTTCGTATTGCATGAAAAAACCTAAATAAGTCATAGAATATTATGTCGCAGACAAAACTGTTAATAAAGTAAGTCTACAGTGAGTTAGAAAAAGTCGTACAAAAGCACGTAAAAAAGAATATAATTTGAATGTCACAGTACAAGATTCCAAGGAAATTATAAAATTAAGTCATAGTAAACTATGTTGAAAAAACTCATAATGTGGCATGACAATCATGTATAGTATAGCATGTCGTCAAAAATCATGAAAAAAGTCATAGTATAGCATGTCGTCAAAAATCATTAAATAAAGTCATAGTACAGTATGTCGTCAAAAATATCGATAAAAGTCATAGTATAGCATGTCGTCAAAAATCATGAAAAAAGTCATAGTATAGCATGTCGTCAAAACTCATGAAATAAAGTCATAGTATAGTATGTTGTCCAAAATCATGAAAAAAAGTCATAGTATAGCATGTCGTCAAACATAATGAAAAACGTCATAGTATAGCAGGTCGTCAAAAATAATGAAAAAAGTCATAGTATAGCATGTCGTCAAACATAATGAAAAACGTCATAGTATAGCAGGTCGTCAAAAATAATGAAAAAAGTCATAGCATAGTACTTCATCAAAAATAATGAAAAAGTCATAGAATAGTACGTCGTCAAAAATAAATAAAAAACTAATTAAAAAACGTCATAGTATAGCATGTTGTCAAAAATTATGCAAAACAGTCATAGTATAGCATGTTGTCAAAAATTATGCAAAAAAGTCATAGTATAGCATGTTGTCAAACATAAAGAAAAACGTCGTAGTATAGTATGTCATCAAAAACAATGAAAGAACTAATTAAAAAACGTCATAGTATAGCATGTCGTCAAAAATGTTGGTAAAACATCATAGTATAGTATGTCGTCAAACATAATGAAAAAACGTCATAGTGTAGTATGTCGTCAAAAAAAAACAATGGAAAAAAGTCATTGTATAGTATGTTGTCAAAAAAGTCATAGTATAGCATGTCGTCAAAAATAATGGAAAAGTTATAGTATAGCATGTCATCAAAAAAGAATTGAAAAAAGTTATAGTATTTCGTCAAAAATAATGAAAAAGTCATAGTAAAGTATTTCTTCAAAAACGATGAAAAACGCCATAATATAGCATGTCGTCAAAAATCATGCAATAACGTCATAGAATATGTCATTAAAAAATAATTGAAAAAGTCATAGAATAGTATGTCATCAAAAATTATGAAAAAAGTCATAGTATAGCATGTCGTCAAAAATAATGAAAAAGTCATATTATAGCATGTCGTCATAAATAATTAAAAAACTAATGAAAAAAGTCAAAGCATAGCATGTCGTCAAAACTAATGGAAAAGTCATAGTACAGCATGTCGTCAAAAAATAATTGAAAAAAGTCATAGAATATTATGTCGTCAAAAATAATGACAAAGTCATAGTATAGCATGTCATCCAAAAATAGTTGAAAAAAGTCATAGAATAGTATGTCGTCAAAAATCATGAAAAAAGTCATAGTATAGCATGACGTCAAAAATCATTAAATAAAGTCATAGTCCAGTATGTCGTCAAAAATATCGATAAAAGTCACAGTATAGCATGTCGTCAAAAATCATGAAATAAAGTTATAGTATAGTATGTTGTCAAAGATATTGATAAAAGTCATAGTATAGCATGTCGTCAAAAATCATGAAAAAAGTCATAGTATAGCATGTCGTCAAAAATCATTAAATAAAGTCATAGTACAGTATGTCGTCAAAAATATCGATAAAAGTCATAGTATAGCATGTCGTCAAAAATCATGAAAAAAGTCATAGTATAGCATTTCGTCAAAAATCATGAAAAAAGTCATAGTATAGCAGGTCGTCAAAAATCATTAAATAAAGTCATAGTACAGTATGTCGTCAAAAATATCGATAAAAGTCATAGTATAGCATGTTGTCAAAAATCATGAAAAAAAGTCATAGTATAGCATGTCGTCAACACTCATGAAATAAAGTCATAGTATAGTATGTTGTCCAAAATCATGAAAAAAAGTCATAGTATAGTATGTCGTCAAACATAATGAAAAACGTCATAGTATAGCAGGTCGTCAAAGATAATGAAAAAAGTCATAGTATAGCATGTCGTCAAACATAATGAAAAACGTTATAGTATAGCAGGTCGTCAAAAATAATGAAAAAAGTCATAGCATAGTACTTCATCAAAAATGATGAAAAAAGTCATAGAATAGTACGTCGTCAAAAATCATGAAAAAAGTCATAGTATAGCATGTCATCAAAAAATAGTTGAAAAAGTCATAGAATAGTATGTCGTCAAAAATAATGAAAAAGTCATAGAATAGCATGTCATCCACAAAATAGTTGAAAAAAGTCATAAAATAGTATGTCGTCAAAAATAATGAAAAAGTCATAGAATAGCATGTCATCAACAAAATAGTTAAAAAAAGTCATAGAATACTATGTCATCAAAAATAATGAAAAAGTCATAGTATAGCATGTCATCAACAAAATAGTTGGAAAAAGTCATAGTATACTATGTCGTCAGAAATCATGAAAAAGTCACAGAATAGCATGTCATCAACAAAATAGTTGAAAAAAGTCATAGAATAGAATGTCGTCAAAAAAAGAATAGAAAAAAGTCATAGAATAGTATGTCGTCAAAAACAATGAAAAAGTCATAGTATAGCATGTCATCCAAAAATAGTTGAAAAAAGTCATAGAATAGTATATCGTCAAAAATCATGAAAAAAAGTAATAGTATAGTATGTCGTCAAAGATCATGAAATAAAGTCATAGTATAGTATGTTGTCCAAAATCATGAAAAAAGTCATAGTATAGTATGTCGTCAAAAATATTGAAAAAAGTCATAGTATAGCATGTCGTCAAAAATAATGAAAAAAGTCATAGTATCTCGTCAAAAATCATGAAAAAAGTCATAGTATAGTATGTCGTCAAAAATCATGAAAAAAAGTCATAGTATAGCATGTCGTCAAACATAATGAAAAACGTCATAGTATAGCAGGTCGTCAAAAATAATGAAAAAAGTCATAGTATAGCATGTCGTCAAACATAATGAAAAACGTCATAGTATAGCAGGTCGTCAAAAATAATGAAAGAAGTCATAGCATAGTACTTCATCAAAAATAATGAAAAAAGTCATAGAATAGTATGTCGTCAAAAATCATGAAAAAAGTCATAGTATAGCATGTCGTCAAAAATGATGAAAAAAAGTCATAGTATACCATGTCATCAAAAAATAGTTGAAAAAGTCATAGAATAGTATGTCGTCAAAAATAATGAAAAAGTCATAGAATAGCATGTCATCCACAAAATAGTTGAAAAAAGTCATAAAATAGTATGTCGTCAAAAATAATGAAAAAGTCATAGAATAGCATGTCATCAACAAAATAGTTGAAAAAAGTCATAGAATACTATGTCGTCAAAAATAATGAAAAAGTCATAGTATAGCATGTCATCAACAAAATAGTTGGAAAAAGTCATGGTATAGTATGTCGTCAAAAATCATGAAAAAGTCACAGAATAGCATGTCATCAACAAAATAGTTGAAAAAAGTCATAGAATAGAATGTCGTCAAAAAAAGAATAGAAAAAAGTCATAGAATAGTATGTCGTCAAAAACAATGAAAACATCATAGTATAGCATGTCATCCAAAAATAGTTGAAAAAAGTCATAGAATAGTATATCGTCAAAAATCATGAAAAAAAGTCATAGTATAGTATGTCGTCAAAAATATTGAAAAAAGTCATAGAATAGTATGTCGTCAAAAATAATGAAAAAAGTCATAGTATCTCGTCAAAAATCATGAAAAAAACTCATAGTATAGTATGTCGTCAAAAATCATGAAAAAAAGTCATAGTATAGTATGTCATCAAAAATCATGAAAAAAAGTCATAGTATAGTATGTTGTCCAAAATCATGAAAAAAAGTCATAGTATAGCATGTTGTTAAAAATATTGAAAAAAGTCATAGTATAGCATGTCGTCAAAAATCATGAAAAAAAGTCATAGTATAGTATGTCGTCAAAAATCATGAAATAAAGTCATAGTATAGCATGTTGTCAAAGATATTGAAAGAAGTCATAGTACAATATGTCGTCAAAAATATTGAAAAAAGTCATAGTATAGTATGGCGTCAAAAATCATGAAAAAAAGTCATAGTATAGTATGTTGTCAAAAATATTGAAAAAAAGTCATAGTATAGCATGTCGTCAAAAATCATGAAAAAAAGTCATAGTATAGTATGTCGTCAAAAATCATGAAATAAAGTCATAGTATAGCATGTTGTCAAAGATATTGAAAAAAGTCATAGTACAATATGTTGTCAAAAATATTGAAAAAAGTCATAGTATAGCATGTCGTCAAAAATAATGAAAAAAGTCATAGTATAGCATGTTGTCAAAGATATTGAAAAAAGTCATAGTACAATATGTCGTCAAAAATATTGAAAAAAGTCATAGTATAGCATGTCGTCAATAAAATAATGGAAAAAAGTCATAGTATAGCAGGTCGTCAAAAATAATGAAAAAAGTCATAGCATAGTACATCATCAAAAATAATGAAAAAAGTCATAGAATAGTATGTCGTCAAAAATCAGGAAAAAAGTCATAGTATATGATGTTGTCAAAAATTATGAAAAAAAGTCATAGTATAGTATGTCGTCAAAAATATTGAAAAAAGTCATAGTATAGCATGTCGTCAAAAATCATAGCATCGGATGTCGTCAAAATCCATGAAAAAAAGTCATAGCATAGCATGTCGTCAAAAATCATGAAAAAAGTCATAGTATAGCATGTCGTCAAAAATCATGAAATAAAGTCATAGTATAGCATGTCGTCAAAAATGAAGAAAAAGTCATAGCATAGCATGTCGTCAAAAATCATGAAATAAAGTCATAGTATAGCATGTCGTCAAAAATCATGAAAAAGTCATAGCATGTCGTCACAAATCATGAAAAAAAGTCATAGTATATCGTCAGAAATCATGAAATAGTCATAGTATAGTATGGCGTCAAAAATATTGAAAAAAGTCATACTATAGCATGTCGTCAAAAAAATAAGTAAAAAAAGTCACAGAATAGTATGTTATCAAAAATAATGCAAGAAGTTATAGTATAGTATGTCGTCAAAAATCATGAAAAAAGTCATAGTATAGCATGTCGTCCAAAATCATGAAATAAAGTCATAGTACAGTATGTCGTCAAAAATATCGATAAAAGTCACAGTATAGCATGTCGTCAAAAATCATGAAAAAAGTCATAGTATAGCATGTCGTCAAAAATCATGAAATAAAGTCATAGTATAGCAGGTCGTCAAAAATCATGAAAAAAGTCATAGTATAGCATGTCGTCAAAAATATTGATAAAAGTCATAGTAAAGCATGTCGTCAAAAATCATGAAAAAAGTCATAGTATAGTATGTCGTCAAAAATCATGAAATAAAGTCATAGTATAGTATGTCGTCAAAAATCATGAAAAAAGTCATAGTATAGCATGTCGTCAAAAATCATGAAATAAAGTCATAGTATAGCATGTTGTCAAAAATCAAGAAAAAGTCATAGCATAGCATGTCGTCAAAAATTATGAAATAAAGTCATAGTATAGCATGTCGTCAAAAATCATGAAAAAAAGTCATAGTATATCGTCAGAAATCATGAAATAGTCATAGTATAGTATGGCGTCAAAAATATTGAAAAAAGTCATACTATAGCATGTCGTCAAAAAAATAAGTGAAAAAAGTCACAGAATAGTATGTCATCAAAAATAATGGAAGAAGTCATAGTATAGTATGTCGTCAGAAATCATGAAAAAAAGTCATAGTATAGGAAGTCGTCAAAAATCATGAAAAAAAGTCATAGTACAGTATGTCGTCAAAAATATCGATAAAAGCTACAGTATAGCATGTCGTCAAAATCATGAAAAAAGTCATAGTATAGCATGTCGTCAAAAATCATGAAATAAAGTCATAGTATAGTATGTCGTCAAAAATATTGATAAAAGTCATCGTAAAGCATGTCATCAAAAATCATGAAATAAAGTCATAGTATAGCATGTCGTCAAAAATCATGAAAAAAAGTCATAGTATAGTATGTCGTCAAAAATCATGAAAAAAAGTCATAGTATAGTATGTCGTCAAAAATCATGAAATAAAGTCATAGTATAGCATGTCATCAACAAAATAGTTGGAAAAAGTCATGGTATAGTATGTCGTCAAAAATCATGAAAAAGTCACAGAATAGCATGTCATCAACAAAATAGTTGAAAAAAGTCATAGAATAGAATGTCGTCAAAAAAAGAATAGAAAAAAGTCATAGAATAGTATGTCGTCAAAAACAATGAAAACGTCATAGTATAGCATGTCATCCAAAAATAGTTGAAAAAAGTCATAGAATAGTATATCGTCAAAAATCATGAAAAAAAGTCATAGTATAGTATGTTGTCCAAAATCATGAAAAAAAGTCATAGTATAGCATGTTGTCAAAAATATTGAAAAAAGTCATAGTATAGCATGTCGTCAAAAATCATGAAAATAAGTCATAGTATAGCATGTCGTCAAAAATCATTAAATAAAGTCATAGTATAGCATGTTGTCAAAGATATTGAAAGAAGTCATAGTACAATATGTCGTCAAAAATACTGAAAAAAGTCATAGCATAGTATGTCGTCAAAAATCATGAAAAAAAGTCATAGTATAGTATGTTGTCAAAAATATTGAAAAAAGTCATAGTATAGCATGTCGTCAAAAATCATGAAAAAAAGTCATAGTATAGTATGTCGTCAAAAATAATGAAAAAAGTCATAGTATAGCATGTTGTCAAAGATATTGAAAAAAGTCATAGTACAATATGTCGTCAAAAATATTGAAAAAAGTCATAGTATAGCATGTCGTCAATAAAATAATGGAAAAAAGTCATAGTATAGCAGGTCGTCAAAAATAATGAAAAAAGTCATAGCATAGTACATCATCAAAAATAATGAAAAAAGTCATAGAATAGTATGTCGTCAAAAATCAGGAAAAAAGTCATAGTATATGATGTTGTCAAAAATTATGAAAAAAAGTCATAGTATAGTATGTCGTCAAAAATATTGAAAAAAGTCATAGTATAGCATGTCGTCAAAAATCATAGCATAGGATGTCGTCAAAATCCATGAAAAAAAGTCATAGCATAGCATGTCGTCAAAAATCATGAAAAAAGTCATAGTATAGCATGTCGTCAAAAATCATGAAATAAAGTCATAGTATAGCATGTCGTCAAAAATGAAGAAAAAGTCATAGCATAGCATGTCGTCAAAAATCATGAAAAAGTCATAGCATGTCGTCACAAATCATGAAAAAAAGTCATAGTATATCGTCAGAAATCATGAAATAGTCATAGTATAGTATGGCGTCAAAAATATTGAAAAAAGACATACTATAGCATGTCGTCAAAAAAATAAGTAAAAAAAGTCACAGAATAGTATGTCATCAAAAATAATGCAAGAAGTTATAGTATAGTATGTCGTCAAAAATCATGAAAAAAGTCATAGTATAGCATGTCGTCCAAAATCATGAAATAAAGTCATAGTACAGTATGTCGTCAAAAATATCGATAAAAGTCACAGTATAGCATGTCGTCAAAAATCATGAAAAAAGTCATAGTATAGCATGTCGTCAAAAATCATGAAATAAAGTCATAGTATAGCAGGTCGTCAAAAATCATGAAAAAAGTCATGGTATAGCATGTCGTCAAAAATATTGATAAAAGTCATAGTAAAGCATGTCGTCAAAAATCATGAAAAAAGTCATAGTATAGTATGTCGTCAAAAATCATGAAATAAAGTCATAGTATAGTATGTCGTCAAAAATCATGAAAAAAGTCATAGTATAGCATGTCGTTAAAAATCATGAAATAAAGTCATAGTATAGCATGTCGTCAAAAATCATGAAATAAAGTCATAGTATAGCATGTCGTCAAAAATCATGAAAAAAAGTCATAGTATATCGTCAGAAATCATGAAATATTCATAGTATAGTATGGCGTCAAAAATATTGAAAAAAGTCATACTATAGCATGTCGTCAAAAAAATAAGTGAAAAAAGTCACAGAATAGTATGTCATCAAAAATAATGCAAGAAGTCATAGTATAGTATGTCGTCAGAAATCATGAAAAAAGTCATAGTATAGGAAGTCGTCAAAAATCATGAAAAAAAGTCATAGTATAGCATGTCGTCAAAAATCATGAAAAAAGTCATAGTATAGCATGTCGTCCAAAATCATGAAATAAAGTCATAGTACAGTATGTCGTCAAAAATATCGATAAAAGTTACAGTATAGCATGTCGTCAAAAATCATGAAAAAAGTCATAGTATAGCATGTCGTCAAAAATCATGAAATAAAGTCATAGTATAGTATGTCGTCAAAAATATTGATAAGTCATAGTAAAGCATGTCGTCAAAAATCATGAAATAAAGTCATAGTATAGCATGTCGTCAAAAATCATGAAAGAAAGTCATAGTATAGCATGTCGTCAAAAATCATGAAAAAAAGTCATAGTATAGTATGTCGTCAAAAATATTGAAAAAAGTCATATTATAGCATGTCGTCAAAAATCATGAAAAAAAGTCATAGTATAGCATGTTGTCAAAGATATTGAAAGAAGTCATAGTACAATATGTCGTCAAAAATATTGAAAAAAGTCATAGTTTAGTATGGCGTCAAAAATCATGAAAAAAAGTCATAGTATAGCATGTTGTCAATAATAATGGAAATAAGTGTGATTGACAAGATTGTGTTAGTTTATATTTCTTTTTATTGACTTTGGTAAGCAGATGAGAATTTTAAAGCCTGTTTTGTCACTGCAGTTACTTCTCTCTGCCTGCAGGGAGCAGATTTTTTGAGACAATGAATAACAAAGATTATTCACATTAAAGTGCAGATAGAATTCAGTGATGATGAAGTTTGTTTCAGAGCAGTGAGACAAATCAACCATTGGATCATGTTCTGCTGTGTGTCGTCAGGGTGGAGAACATGTTCATGCGTCTGGAGGAGGTGAATGAGAGGGAGCACTCCATGAAGGCGTCCCTGCAGACGGTGGACCTCCGCCTGGCTCAGATGGAGGAGTTGTCTGGTCGCATGATGAACGCTTTGGAGAAGCTGGCGGGCGTTGACCGGGCCGAGCTCGTCCGTACTCACTCCAGAGGATCGTCGGTCTGTGAGCCGGCTGCCCTGCTGCGACACAGTAGTGTCAACAGCGCCGATGGTTACAGTCTGTACCGTTACCAGCTGGAGCACGAGGACAGGATCTCTGTGTCCGGAGACATGGAGGGAAACGACAGGAGGGTCCAGCAGAGTCCAGAGAGACGAGGAGGAAACACCGAGGGAGGAAACACAACAGGCACGACCAGACTCATGACACATTAAGGCTCGTTCATGCTCAGCGTCAGATAGAGACGGACGAAGCCTTCGGTCTGTTCTCTGCGTTCAGTTTGTCCATATCTGTGCACGTTTTCTGAAAACTTACAGACAAACCGAAGCAGAGCTAACGGAGATCGATGAAGTGAAGCACAATTCAAGTGAGACACGTCTGTAGGAGACGACCAAAACATTTATTAAATGTCAGAACGTCACGGATCAGTAATAGAGTGAAAGAATTTTGCTGTTGTATGAAACTTCTGACTCCGCCCTCTAGTGCCATCTATTGGCTGTATCTACGCTAACATAAAGGACACATGGAGGTATAAGGACTGTGTTGTTTACACTGTTTGAAACAGACGAATCATGTGTCAAAAGTTTTACACAACTACAAACAAGGTGACGGTGGAGGAAGTCGTAATATTTTACCTTTAATGTGAGGCAGTGTTGTAGACAGCGAGAGATTGTGTGGCCATCAAATGCATCTCAACATGTGGACGTTTTTCATTCTGTTATCAATTTGTTTCGTTCTGCCATATTGAAATGTCTCTGTCACATCCTACAGCCGTATCTCGCTTGAACTACGCTACGCTGCCTCCACCATGTCCAGCAACTCTGGTCTGTTTGATCCACATCTGTAAGCTTTCAGACAACATGCACAAATACAGATGAAATGAACACAGAGTGCGGACCGAACCTCCATCCTGTCTGTACACGTATCTGATGTTGAGCCTTTACAAGACAAACATGACCTGACATGATTTATTAACATTCAAACATGAACAATCAGCTGCACAGACAGAGAAACAAAAGAACCAACACACAGTTAACTTGTTCGTAGTTCACAGACTGTCAGACACAAGCCCTCTGCCTCGGGTCATGAATTGATCTCATCTTTTTTATCCTCTGATAATGTTCAGAATATTTGACATCAGTCACATCTGATGCAGAACAACAATGAGCAACAGAAATGTTCAGCTCTGGGATCAAAGAACAGAGAGTCACCTGATCGGGTCACAACTGGATCAGATGTTCTGTTTAGACTCTGACAATTGGTTCATGAAGGTGACATCGTGTTTATGATGTTAGGCAAAGTGATGCTGAGGTGAAACAGACTCACAGAAGTAAACTTGAGTTTCTCAGACTCGCCGTACGACCAGCAGAGTCGCTGTGATGATGAATCATATTCTGATCAGTTTTCTGGTGTGTGTGATGAAGATTTCAGCCTCAGGGGGGCGCTGGTGTAGCAGCCGGCTGTCAGGTCTGAGGTTTGATCCTCTAACAGACTGAAGATACCTGCAGGTAAATGATGATGATGTGAGCTGATGAAGTCATGCTTCCTGTTTACAGGTGAGGTGAAGGAGTTCGGGTCGACCCTGAAGGTGAGAGGAATGAGAGAGAGGACTCAGTCTCTGTCCAACGTCGACATCCTGATCTCCCCCTGCGACGCCGACAGCGGACCCGCCCACACCCGCGCTGCTTCACCTCAGGCTGACGCCACTGACGCTGACGTGGAGAAACCGGCAGAGAAAACCAGACTGGAGGCGGCTCAGTCCTTCCCTCTGGACAGGTCAAAGGTCACTCAGTATTTACCCTCTCCGACCCTCAGCAGCTCCCCCTCTCCCAACAGGAAGTCCATCAGCAGCATCATCTACAGCCCCGCCCATCACCACCTGGAGGGGCCGACCAGTGCGACCCAGCAGGCGTCCAGATCTTCCACAGTGACGCTGGAGAAGGGTGGAGGCGACGAAACCAAACAGGAAGTAGAGGAAAGAGTATCTGTGCTGTCTCGTGGGGAACTGGAGGGTGAGACAACAGACAGTAACCATGGTAACAGAGACGAGGAGGAGCTGCTGTTGGGGGAGGAAAGGATGTATCCGACACTACGCTCCAAGAGTCTGAACACCAACCCGAGGAAGACGAGGATGAAGAAGAAGGACGGCGATGAGATGCCTCGCTCAGCCGGCAGCGTCAAAGATCTGGTGTCAGTGTTCAGTGGGACGGCGGGACGGACACGATCCAGGACCAGGTCCAGAGACTCCGACTGTTGATCCTGAAGGACTGAGGTGACTCTGCACCGTCCAATCAGCTCAGCTCACAGCTCAGGACACAGAAACCACAAAGAGACGGCAAATGACCACAAAGAGACAAACGAAGACATCAAAGTGGTGACATAGTTTATTACTGCAGAGCAGCGAGGAGTCTGCATGTTTTATTCTGTATGTGACATCCTATGTTTACTGTTTGATGTTCACTCTGGTTTTATGAACAACATCAGAGACTCACAGTCTGCAGGATGGTGTTGATCTGGTTCAGACTCTTTGTTGAGAACTTTGAAGAACGTCTTGTAAAATACATGAAGCAGAAACGTAACATCACTGTCACATCCAGCAGAATGAAAGCTGATGGAGTCTACTGTTGGAGAACAGCTGATGAAAATGTTAAATCATATTTGTGTGTGTCAGGATTCTGCCTGTTTGACCTGATGACTTATTTCCATTTTATTATTTGGTTTCTGTTTTTTAATTTTCACGTTTCGATGTTGTGCGTTGTGTGTTTTTAACATTATCAGCAGTAACCAATCAGCTGCCTGATCTGAGAGTCACTTCACAGATCTCAGTCATTCAGTAAAATTCTGACGTGTATTAAAGGGAATAAAATCTACCTCTGCAAACAATCATGTCTTCTAAAGATTAAAGACTAACTCATCACCTCCCGATCTGTCTCCATGTCTCCTTCAGTCCTGTCTTCTCCTCATCTGAGTTGGTTAAAGATCAGTCAAGTATCTGACAAAAAAAATTATAAATTATCCAAAAGATATTATTTAAAAAACTGCAAAAATGTGTCAGCATAATAAAAAAACATATGAGCAACATATACAGTGAAAATTAGTAATATATATAAATTATATTTAGAACATGGCACTCTTAAATACTTGATTGAGATTGGTCAATCAGCAAAATTCTGCAGTGTTTATTTTTTGAGGTATCACCGCTGCTCTGCTGCTCCGTTGCTAGGGACGCCATAGCAACATGCATTCGCATTCAACACACTCTGCCAGCAATTTCATAATATTGATGCCAGTTGTAACATTTGAATGTTTCAGTAATAAGCCATGTTCTTACATAAAATATCTGGTCAGTATTCATTTTCAGAAACCACTTATCCTGTTGGTGGTCATGGGGGGTGGGGGGGTGGAGCTTATCTCAGCTGACATTGGGTGAGAGGTGGGTTCACCCTGGACAGGTTCACAGGACTGACACATAGAGACAGACACACTATTCACACTCACATTCACACCTACAGACAATTTAGAGTCACCAATTAACCTGCATGTCTTTGGACTGTGGGAGGAAGCTGGAGCACCTGGAGGAAACCCATGCTGACACGGGGAGAACATGCTAACGCCACACAAGGGCTCAAACCAGGAACCCTCCTTCTGTGAGGCGACAGTGTTAACTGTTGAATCAGCTGTGTGACCAAACATTTCGAAAAATTTGATAAGTTTCAGTTATCTATAAAGTAAAATTTCCAACAAATACCTTAAAAAATAAACGTATCCAAAATTAATTCACAACATATTCAACAAAGTACAAGTTCAATACCCTTCCAAGAGTCAGTACAAAAAATACATCTGATCAGAAAATGATTTTAGTGAAGTGTTAGTGAAATATTATTATAACATACAACATCAAAAATATCAGAAAAACTCAGCAGTCAGAACTTTTTAATAATTCTTTCTTTAGTGTTTTCTTTCTGCGTTTTCTCTTTTTGTTTTTCTTTTCTGTGTTAAGAACATTATTTTTGTAAAGTGTGACTGAATCATCGGAAGAAAAACAAGTTGTAAAATGTTCCTCAGCTCTGAGGAGAAAAAGTTTACAGGTGGAATCATTGTCAGCAGGCCAACGTGATATCAGCTGAGAGGTGTTTGTTCGACCTGAGGAGATGAGCATCATGTGACCCGATTGTACGTATCATCATTACATCATAACATCACCTTTCTCCTCCACCACATCTCTCTGCGAGATGATGAACTTTTTACTGCTCTACATTTATCTGACAGCCTTAGTTGCTTTACAACACAGTCTCACTCCGAAGTCGTCGAATACCAGCGCTTGGTCAGAGACTTCTGGTGTCAGACACCAACAAGAAAAGCCTTTGTTTCATATTGGCATTGGCATTGGCACACAGCCGGTCAGTTTATTATTATTAATATTATTATTTCCTAAACCCAACTATGTGTGTGTGTGTCGGCTAAACGTAACCATGTGTGTGTGTCGGCTAAACGTAACCACGTGTGTGTGTCGGCTAAACGTAACCATGTGTGTGTGTCGGCTAAACGTAACCACGTGTGTGTGTTGGCTAAACGTAACCACTTGTGCGTGTCGACTAAACGTAACCACGTGTGTGTGTTGGCTAAACATAACCACTTGTGTGTGTTGGCTAAACGTAACCACGTGTGTGTGTGTTGGCTAAACGTAACCACACGTGTGTGTGTTGGCTAAACGTAACCACACGTGTGTGTGTTGGCTAAACGTAACCACGTGTGTGCGTGTTGGCTAAATGTAATCACGTGTGTGTTGGCTAAACGTAGCCACGTGTGTGTGTTGGCTAAACATAACCTTGGCTAAACGTAAGAACCTGTGTGTGTTGGCTAAACGTAACCACGTGTGCGTGTCAGCTAAACTTATATATGTGTGTGTGTTGGCTAAACGTAACCATGTGTGTGTGTCGGCTAAACGTAACCATTTGTGCATGCCGACTAAAGGTAACCATGTGTGTCTGTCGGCTAAACGTAACCACGTCTCTGTGTCGGCTAAACGTAACCACGTGTGTGTCGGCTAAATGTAACCACCTGTGTGTGTCGGCAAAACGTAACCACGTGTGTGTGTCAGTTAAACGTAACCACGTGCGTGTGTCGGCTAAACGTAACCACGTGTGTGTGTCAGCTAAACGTAACCACGTGTGTGTGCTTGCTAAATGTAACCATGTGTGTGTGTGTTGGCTAAATGTAACCACGTGTGTGTGTTGGCTAAATGTAACCACCTGTGTGTGTTGGCTAAACGTAACCACGTGTGTGTGTCAGCTAAACGTAACCACGTGTCTGTGTTGGCTAAACGTAAGAACCTATGTGTCTTGGCTAAACGTAACCATGTGTGTGATTCAGCTAAACATAACCATGTGTGTGTGTGTTGGCTAAACGTAACCACGTGTGTGTGTTGGCTAAACGTAACCACGTGTGTGTTGGCTAAATGTAACCACCTGTGTGTATTGGCTAAATGTAACCACTTGTGTGTGTTGGCTAAACGTAATCACGTGTGTGTGTTGGCTAAATGTAACCACCTGTGTGTGTTGGCTAAACGTAACCATGTGTGTGAGTCGGCTAAACATAACCACGTGTGTGTGTTGGCTAAACGTAACCATGTGTGTGTGTGTTGGCTAAACGTAACCACGTGTGTGTGTGTGTGTTGGCTAAACGTAACCATGTGTGTGTGTTGGCTAAATGTAACCACCTGTGTGTATTGGCTAAATGTAACCACTTGTGTGTGTTGGCTAAACGTAATCACGTGTGTGTGTTGGCTAAATGTAACCACCTGTGTGTGTTGGCTAAACGTAACCATGTGTGTGTGTGTTGGCTAAACGTAACCACGTGTGTGTGTCAGCTAAACGTAACCACGTGTGTGTGTTGGCTAAATGTAACCATGTGTGTGTGTGTTGGCTAAACGTAACCACGTGTGTGTGTCGGCTAAACGTAATCACGTGTGTGTGTCAGATAAACGTAACCACGTTTGTGTGTTGGCTAAACGTAACCACGTGTGTGTGTCGGCTAAACGTAACCACGTTTGTGTGTTGGCTAAACGGAACCACGTGTGTGTGTTGGCTAAACGTAACCACGTTTGTGTGTTGGCTAAACGTAACCACGTGTGTGTTGGCTAAATGTAACCACGTGTGTGTGTCGGCTAAACGTAACCACTTGTGTGTGTTGTTGAAGGAAAAAACATCAGTTGGTGGAGTTGTACTCATTTCTTTTATTCCTTTTGAATAACACTGACACAGTGCTTTTAGTTTGAAAGAGACTGTATGCAAACTGTACATTTCCTGACAAAACAGAAGTGTACTTTGAAAACAGACAAAGCATGTAACTCGTAACACACGTCATACGTGGACGTGGAACGTCCATGACCAAATGTGGACATGTGATGAGGCTGGAATGAGAATGTGATGATTACAGATTCAGATTATTGATAGAAAACAGAATCAATAATAAAAGATGATGAAACGACGCAGCAGGATTTAAAGTCATTAACCCACCTTCACCAGCTGATCCATATCAAACCGATCGACACATTAATCCATACGCCCGTCCCAAATATACAAGTCTGTGGAGTTCAGTGATTTAAGTAAATAACAGCTGGACTATTAATAGAAGTTTTACAGTATTATAACACAGTCACATATATTATTCTGCAGAATGATACTCTTACTGTTGGTACTTTAAGTGTATTATGACGTTGATACTTTGGTACTGTTAATAGAGTAACAGAGTATTTACTTTGGTGTATTACTGAAGGACTTTGTCGTCCTCTGCAGAGCTGAGACACAGTAACGACATCAAAGCTGTTAATCTGGCGCTGACACGTCTCCACTGAGAACTACCTGAATGTCTCTGTCTAGAGTCAGTGTTGGGTTTGTCCACTCTGGGCTACCGTAGAAACATGGCAGTACAACACAAGGACCTGCTCCCTGTGTAAATATAAACATCTCATTCTAAGGTAACAAGACCACATCAGTTCTGATTTTCAGCTTATTAAAGGAAACAGAGTTATTATATTTCTGCCCTTTAATCTTTCAGATGAAGTCCATGACTGTAAAGGGTTAACAGAGACAGAAGCTTCATTCAGACTGGACCAACGTCACAGGAGGTGGGAATGAAACCTGTAACCATGGTGACATGACAGGATATTATGGTGTGTGAAGCCCAGTTCAGACCAAAGATTCATGACAAGACAAAACTGTTTCAGAACGTCACAGAGAAAAGTGTCAGCGGTGTGAACTGGCCGATCTGAGCATGACTCAAGCCGGCTGATGATGTCATCTGGTCAAATTGCTGGCATCTGGTTTCATCATCACAGATCTTCAGTCTGAACTGGGCTGTAGAGACATTCAGCAGGACAGAGACTAACGTCTCCACAGGGGGGAGCCAGAGAGCTGAGACTCTGCAGGAAGTTAATCAGACTGAAAAACTTCCCTCTCCAGTTGGAACTTCAAACTGTGACGCTCTGCGTGGCTGCAGTGGTGATGTAATGATGATCCAATCAGAGGTGGACGTCAGCTGACGTAGCATGAAGAGTGACAGAGTCTGTGTAGGGACGAGGTCAGGGTGGACAAATGTGTCGAACAAACACAGGACTTTGACCCAGGAGACGGCGGTCTGTGTCCCGTGTGAAAATCTACTTACTTTAGGTTATGTATATGAGAACTTTACAAAGTGTGGTGACTCACAGCCTGCTGGTTTTATTTTTAACACCTGATCCTGATTCATTTGTTTTCTGTGAAGGTAATTTTAAAAAGACGTCATGTGCCTGTAAAGCTGACGCTGAGGGGTTGGTAACATGTCACAGTCTGAAGCAGCTGTGTCTGATCAGACATGTGTGAGGAGGTGTTAAAACACATACTGACATCATTCAGTGGGACGTCAGGCTCCGACATCATGTCTGTGTTAAACGTCCCTGTGGCGCTCAACACACGAGGTTCCATCACACAACAACTAAGGTTTGAGTCAGTCTGGTGTGCCACGCACAGACTGTAAAAATAATGGACGTAACACCCGTGATGTCACCTAGCAGTTTGTGAACTTCTGTTTTGAAGCTTTGAGTTCAGCATCTCAGCTTCACCATCTTGGTTTTTTGGAGCCAGAAGTGACCATATTTGGGCCAGAGGGCGGAGCTGTGGAGGAGTGAGGGGTGGATCTATCATCAGACAGCTTGTCCCTCAAAGAGGCCCCGCCCCCTCAATGATGTGTAACTTTAATAAAGTGTAAACAGGTGAGTTCTATAAAAGGTTGAAATGATCTCCAGAGACCAGACAGGCTGTAAACATGGTGATTTCTACATGTGAACATGGAGCTCTGTGGGGACGCACTCTAGTGGTCATCAGAGGAACGGCAGGTTTTGGATTCATGTTTCAGCCTCAGAGGTTGCTGCTTGGTCCCATATGTACACTCTCCCTGATCCACACTCCGGTCCAGATGGTGGCAGTAATGCTCCATACCAGTTTGCCAACCTCCAGAAAAACCAAGAAGAAGAAGAAAAGAAAATGGTGACCTCACAACAGAAGAGCTCCTGAGTTTGATGGTTTTGGCTGAAAACATTTGTGTGAAGACAGATGACATAAATGTCTCCTGACACAATCTGTCTTCAGAACAAGCATCTGTTTTGTTTTCTTCTTCTTCTTCTTCTTCTTGTAAAACCATCCCGAGGTGCAGACGCCACCACCACCTGGGCCGCAGTGTGGAACCACAGATCATATTCTGTAACTGAGCATGTGCAGTTGATCTGCATGGTCACAAAAACTGCCTGCACGCAAATGTCCACACGAGTCTACAGGGACCCCCGGGGACATGTGGACGTGGAAAGTGTAAAACTGGATTTACACTTCCTGAGGACATCTGAGTCTTTGATGTCCATCCAGATAAATGTCCATAAATCATCTATCACAGGGATCCAGTGATGGTTAGCTGACCGTCCGTGAGGACGATGCTAACAGGAGCTGTTCACTCATCGTTCAGCTCACTGGGAAGACACTGGGAGACATGTCTCTGAAGACAACAGCAGCTGACATCACATCACATGACATCGTCTCTGTTGTCACACTGGTTCCCAGTAAGGCCTGTATGTTGGTGTTAGCATGTTAGCATCATTAGCTCAAGTCACCTCCGCAACAGACCAGTCCAGTCTGAATGAAGCTACAGTCATGGACTAATAAAGAGATGGTGGGACATGAACCTTACAGTCCGAGGGTGGAACATAATGATGAGCCTGAGAGAGGGGGCGGGGCTGCTGACAGCTGGTCAGGTTTCATTACTTACAAACATCCTTTGTGTCTCAGACTCTGTGGTTCTCATCTGAAAACAGTTCGTCACACTCACACAGAGGGGTCAGAGTTCAAGGTTTGGTCCACACTAAGTGCTGTCGAGGAGCTAAACTTCCTGTCACCTCGCTGCCTCGTTATTTCTCGGCCTTTATCTTGCTGTCATAGGTCCCGGCGTTCCTGTACGCTCCCACGTAGCCTGTGTTCTCAACGATCTCCTCGCGGCCCTCTCGACCTTTGCCCCTGCCGCTCTCGTCGAAGCGCTCCTTGTGTGACCCAGTGTAACGGGATGCATCGGTCAAGCGGTCCACGGCCCCCGCCTTCGCCACTTTCTGATGGAAACACAGAGGAGAGGAAATAAATCAGCTCAAAGCTCCATACTGCCCCCTGCAGGTGAGAACATGCTGCTGTCTGACACTCTAAGATCTCTCACTGAGAACATGGTAGACGTGTTCATATGTTTCAGGTCCTGTAAGAACCCTGGCTGAGGTATTTTAGACAAGTTGCTGTGTGGCTCAGTGCTGATTGGATGCTGTGTGGCTCAGTGCTGATTGGACGCTGTGTGGCTCAGTGCTGATTAGACGCTGTGTGGCTCAGTGCTGATTGGATGCTGTGTGGCTCAGTGCTGACTGGATGCTGTGTGGCTCTTGACTGAGGAGAGTTTAATGAACTGAGCGTGATGTTGGCTCAGACTCTGATGACTTCATCATGGCAGTAATGAAAGTGTCTGATGATGGGAGACATCAGAGCAGAGTCAGAGGCGTGTCTGTGTCTCAGCAGCAGCTCTCGACTTGTTTCCTGCTGCTCAACCATGAAACATGAAGAGCCAGCGGTGATGTCACAGCTGTTTGTGCCCGACATTAAAGACAAAAACTACACTTCATGTTTCAGCACGTTTCACCAGCAGACACTCGAATGTCTCGTCTTTCATCTCAGTCTGTCTCTCTCAAACTTCACAGTTTAACATCCTCCATCCTGGTGGGCGGGGGGTGGGGGTGGGAGGGGGTGGGCATGTCCTCTCTAACGTCTCTTTAACGTCTGTTTTGATGCAGATGATAGTGCTTTAATGCGCGGCGCTCTGCTCCGCCCACAGGAGGGTTTACAGAGCAGATTCAGAGACATGAGTTCAACATTAAACTGATAAACCGATTATAAAGAGTCACATCAGGGGGTCTGCAGCTCAGGAGGCAGGACGGGTCGTAAACTCTCCAGTTTTATGTCAGTGAACTTTATCAGTTTGTCTTTAATGTAAAAACACTCTTCACACTTTAGACTGTTAAAGTTAAACAGATTATAAACAGTTTGCCTGATGGTCACATGACCGAGAAAAGATGTGTCAGTGTCGTCTCACCGTCACGCCGACGTTGGTGGGCTCTTTGCCCTCCACAAGTTTGAAGATGGAGTCCCGTGCCTTCTCTGTACTTTGACCTTTGAACCTTTTTGGGGCCAGCTCCTCCAGAGCTCTCTGAAACTCCTCGTAGGTGATGACCCGAGACGTCTTCTGTCTTCACACACAGACACAAAGACACCAAACTGGAGTTAACGTGAACTTCACACTGTGACACACAGCTGAGGACAGACGGCTTGTCTGTGGATTATTTCTACCAGAAATCATTTTAGAAATTTATCATTAATCAGTTTCAATTTTACTTAATTTTTTTCATATAAATCTTTTGTTGGCTCAAGAACCCTAAAGTGTAGAAGGCCTGAAATAAGACACAATGAGAGATGACGTACTGAGACCTCCACAGATCTAACGCTGGGCACTGGTCCTCAGACTTACTTGACTTTGGAGAAGACAATGTCGACGTCGGTGCCGGTGACGTTCTTGCCGTCGATGATCTTGCAGTCTTTGCAGAGTTTGGCCCAGTTCTTCCCGTTCAGCTCCTTCCCTGTGGCCTTCATGTCTCCGTGGACAGCAAACTTCTTAAAAGACGTCAGGAGCTGCTCCATGTCTGCACTCTCTGCCATGACGGGAAAATATCTGAGAAACAAGATCAACAAGAAACAGAAGAACACAGATGATGACCCGGTGTGGAGGACATGACTTCACGCAGTGCTCACACAACAACATGTCTAAAACGCCTCAAAGGAAACTGATGAAGTCTCGTCTTGTTTTTGAAACATCTGATGAAAACGATCCAGAACAGAAACTAACTGTAGTGGCCACAAATATTTAGGTTTCATGGAATCAATCTGACCACAGAGATTCTTCTTTTTATTTTTAAAGAAAAGCTTCAGTAGAAAATCTGCTGAAGAAGAGAAATGACGTTCACTGGCTCAGCTCAGAGCATCTCATCGCTGTTCCACGACACCACTGAGCTGTGAGACAGGAGACAGAGCACGGACGCCATGATGGAGTTGTAGAGGTGCTCCATCTTTGTCTTTAGCAGGTTGAACTCCTTCAGCTGCGACAGGAAGTACATCCTCCGCTCAGCTGTCCTCATGTTAAATCAAATCACATGTATGTCTAATGAGTGACCGCAGTGCTGCACAATAAAATAAGACCAATAAAATAATGTGACGTGGAAACAGGGTTAGAACGAGAGACAAAACAGAACAAACTAAAAACCTGCTGAAATAAAGCAAAGCTCAGAGCAGTCAGATCTGACATGATGATGTGTGATAGAGGTGGGCGGGGCTGCATTCTTCTTAAAGTCCATGCCCGTCTCTTGTCATCAGATGGTCAGCCCCACCCAATATAGGCGGAGTCATCCCCCCGAGATGAGTCCGGTGAGGGCGGTGTCGTCCCTGAAGGACAGGAGCTGGACAGAGCGGTGGGTGGAGGAGCAGCTGTTTGTGTTCAGGGAGGAGGGAGGAGGGAGGAGGTAGGAGGGAGGAGGGAGGGGGGAGGGGGGAGGAGGTAGGAGGGAGGAGGGAGGGGGGAGGAGGGGGGAGGGAGGAGGGAGGGGGGCAGAGGGAGGAGGGTGAAGCGTGGAGCACAGATTTATAACACCTGGATAGTGGAAGCCAAGAGTCAGTCCAGTGGAGTCTGTGATCCACCTGTAGGTGGCAGAGCTGGGATGATGGTGATGATGTCACAGACAGGATCCTGTGTAGGTCCATGTTGACAGTGTCATCCACAGAGCAGGACGGGGACAGAGATGGTTCTGATGTGGGACAGAAGGACAGAGGTCAGGATGACAGATCTATAGCTGTTCAGGCCACGCCACAGGAGGACAGGCCACACCACAGGAGGACAGGCCACGCCACAAGAGGACAGGCCACGCCACAGGAGGACAGGCCACGCCACAAGAGGACAGGCCACGCCACAGGAGGACAGGCCACACCACAAGAGGACAGGCCACGCCACAGGAGGACAGGCCACACCACAGGAGGACAGGCCACGCCACAAGAGGACAGGCCACGCCACAGGAGGACAGGCCACACCACAAGAGGACAGGCCACGCCACAGGAGGACAGGCCACACCACAGGAGGACAGGCCACACCACAGGAGGACAGGCCACGCCACAGGAGGACAGGCCACACCACAAGAGGACAGGCCACACCACAGGAGGACAGGCCACGCCACAGGAGGACAGGCCACACCACAAGAGGACAGGCCACGCCACAGGAGGACAGGCCACACCACAAGGGGACAGGCCACGCCACAAGAGGACAGGCCACGCCACAGGAGGACAGGCCACGCCACAAGAGGACAGGTCATGCCACAGGAGGACAGGCCATGCCACAGGACAGGCCACGCCACAGGAGGACAGGCCACGCCACAGGAGGACAGGCCACACCACGTGTCACCAAGATGTCTGTGGACACTGGAGACACTGATCAGCTGAACAACCACACAGAGGCGACCATCTTGATTTACAGCAAAGGTTGAAAAGATTCTGATCATCTGTTGGACAGCAGTGTGTGTGTGTGTGTGTGTGTGTGTGTGTGTGTGTGTCGGGGTGTGAGACATGACCTCATTCTGGCTTCTCAGACTTGTGTGATTACACACGTTGATGCAATCCCATACACAGCGGTTGTCATGGTTACTGAGTCTCTGTTCGCTGACATGTGACAGACAAACAAACCAATCAGAGAGGGCATGAGCTGTGGTGGGCGGGGCTCAAGTTAGTGATGTTAAGACAGGTCCTGTTTGTGTTACAATGAGTGTGCGTGTGTGCGTGTGTGTGTGTGCGTGTGTGTGTGTGTGTTTACACCCAGCTGTCAGATTCCTGACAGTCGAGACAGTTTTAGTCGACCTCATTAAGCGATGATGTCATCAGTGACTGTGACAGTGACAATCAGAATCATCAATACGAGTGATCAGCTGCTGGTTTGTGTTGATTTGGTCTGATGATGTCAGCTGGTTAATGATGACCTCATCACATCATAAATTTAACTCCAGATCAACCACAGACTAAAGCAGACTTCATCCTGTCACCATCTCTGCCGCTCACATACAGATAACCACCAGGACAAATTAACGCCGGCAAAGAACTCCGAATAGCTTCTTTTCTTTCCTGTTTCAGCAGGTGTCCCCGTGACCACACACACACACACACACACACACACAGACACACAGACACACACACAGACACACAGACACACACACAGACACACAGACCACACCCCTGTTTAACCAGCAATAATGAAGTTAAATGATCTGAATGACCTTCAGACCTGAGCTGTGGATTTATAGGTTTAAATATGTAGCGTTAATTTCAGCAACAAAAACATGATGAAATTTTTTCCACGACAAAAACAAGATGATGATGAGCTGAAAATAAAAACTAAGATGAAGTCTACATTTTATTGTCGCTTACGAGATGTGATGTAAATGTTGGTGGTGGACTGTCGGACACTGACAGCTTGTGATGATCTTCAGATGCCTGATGAGCGACAGGCTGGTAAACTCCTGCACCAGGATGTTTGGGTTGGTGCGAGTTGTGAGCTGTAATTCAGCAGTAAATAATCAGCCGTGTGTGTCTGACTGTGGATGGTGGAGCTGCTGGATGGATCTGTGGAGTTTGTTAGTTGCAGCGGTGGCTGTTAGCAGCTAGCTCCGCTCGCAGCCTTCACAGCTTCACCCCGCAGGACTCCACTCAGTCCGGACTGGAGAAGGTTTGTGGGTTGATGGTGTTTGACAGGCAGGTAGGAGGCTCAGTTATCTGTGAGTGTAGCTGTGCTGTAAGTAAACAGTCTGAACTCAGATCAGTTTTCTCTGACAGAGATCAAAGTTTAGTTTGAATCACCAACTCTGTGAGACGACACCAGTTTAAACCTCCAGACTAACATGTTGCACATGAAGAAACAAGTTATGTTTCTGCTTCTTAACAGTCACATGGATAAGTCAGAGTTTACAATGAACCTGGGGACAAATCCTAGTTGGCTCACATTAGTTATTTGTTGAGAGCATAGAGAGATGTTGAGCTTTTCAGATGATGATCAGTAAGTGTGTGCTCGTGAATCAGCCCTTAAACCTGTCACACACTGCTGGAGACATGACACACACATTATCTTATACAACCTGTCACCTTGAGTCTGATTTATCATCCATCCATTAGTAAAAAACAGAAACATCAGAACTGAAATGATCAAGGAGAAAAATTTTCATTTTAAACGTTATTTTAAGTTTAATTTTTAAACTAATAAACATTAGGACTAAACCTGAACATCTGTCAGAATGAACAGAGAATATGAATCTGACTGTTCTGGATTCTAAAAGCTGAAAGATGAACTTTTTAAATTTGAATAAAAATGAATCTGCAGGTTGTATTTCTACTGTGTGCAGTCTGTGTGTAGTTTCAGTGACTGTGTACTGTATGGGTGTGTCAGTGTGTGTGTTGGTATGCACACACACACACACACACACACACACACACACACACACACACAGTCACGAACAAAGAGGTTTCTGACTGTTGATCCAAATATAACCTCACAGAACATGAACATGTTTCTGTACATTAAATATTTTAAAACATATTTATATTGGTGCGGAGAAGCTCGTCTTCATCATCATCATCATCATCATATTTAAACACACACAGTGTTTATTACAGATCAGTGTGAAGAACAGTGAACCAGCTGCAGATGAATCTATCAGTCCATTTATTGAACTGGTGAATGAGCGTCTCTCTGCAGACCGACCTGTCCAGAGGTGATCTGACCTCTGACCTGCAGCTGTCTCATTTGTCTCTCAGTCTTCATCCTCTGGTCTTTTGTCCCTGTTTCAGCCTGTTTTTTGCTGACAAATGTTTTGTCTCCAAACATCAGCTGATTATTTGTCTGACAGTAACTCAGGCTGAACCTCCACACTTCACTTTGCTTCTCGTTTAAATTCAGCTTCAGATTCAGACTCACACACTCTGTCTTACCTGTCTGTCCTCTGTCCTCTGTCTGTCTCCTCGGTCTCTCCTCTGTCTCTTCTGGCCCTCAGCAGCGATCTCAGGATCCAAATGAGCTCTGCAGCGCTCAGGGCTTGTTATCGTCTGTTTACCCTGTCACCATGACGACATCCTGTCCCACATCAGGGGAGGGTAATAAAAAGGAGGGAGGAGAGGAGGCGAGGAGAGGAGAGGAAGGGAGGACAGGAGGGAAGGAGTGTTGGTCCTCTAGCAGGACGGTGTCCACACAGGCTGCTCCCACAGCAGCAGGTTAGAGCTCAAAGGTCAGAGGTCAGATGGGTTCATTTCAGTGTTATTAATAGTTACATATTCTGCAAATACAAACAAACTGATTAAAGAAAAGTAAACATACAAAGTAAAAAGTCCTTCATTTAATGAAGTTTATAACTAAGTTTAATTAATGTCACGATAAGTGATTTCAGGTTTAATAACACCAGGAGCCCCGAGTGACAAACTACAGAAACTAACTAAACTAAATAAACAAACAAAAAAACTAATGAGACATAAAAAACTACTACAGAGACAGGGTTGGACATGAACTCCACCTGCCACTGTGGCTGATGGAGTCCTTAATCTATCTGTCACTGTGGCTGATGGAGTCCTTGATCTACCTGTCACTGTGGCTGATGGAGTCCTTGATCTACCTGCCACTGTGGCTGATGGAGTCCTTGATCTACCTGCCACTGTGGCTGATGGAGTCCTTGATCTACCTGCCACTGTGGCCAATGGACTCCTTGATCTACCTGCCACTGTGGCTGATGGAGTCCTTGATCTACCTGTCACTGTGGCTGATGGACTCCTTGATCTACCTGTCACTGTGGCTGATGGACTCCTTGATCTACCTGTCACTGTGGCTGATGAGTCCTTGATCTATCTGCCAATGTGGCTGATGGACTCCTTGATCTACCTGCCACTGTGGCTGATGAGTCCTTGATCTCTCCAAGGCCAGGTCAGCACACTACTCCAACATCATTAACAATAACCCAGGTAATTCCAAACAACTCTTTACCACCGTCAAACACCTTCTCAAACCTCAGACTTCTCCACACCACAACCAAACAGTCACCCAGTGCAACAAATTCTTGGATTTTTTTACCTCCAAAATACACAATATCCGCGCATCTCTCTCCTCCGCCAACAGTTCTATCCCATCTGGTGACATCGCACCCACCACACAACACCTGTCTCAATTCACCCCCACAGTGCAGCAGGAGGTCGAAAAAATAATCAGTAAATCCAAACCGTCCACATGTTCCCTCGACCCCTTCCCCTCCCCTCTGCTTAAAGCTCACTGTCATTCCATCAGTCAACTAATAACAAACCTAATTAATCTCTCTCTTCAAACCGGCCACATTCCGGCCAGCCTCAAAACAGCTATCATCAAGCCCCTCCTCAAAAAACCCACTCTTGATCCTGAATCTCTGTCAAACTACAGACCCATCTCCAATCTCCCCTTCATCTCCAAAACTCTTGAAAGAATTGTATCCATCCAACTTCACAACCATCTTAAATCAAACAGTCTGTATGAAAAATTCCAATCTGGTTTTCGTCCCTCCCACAGCACCGAGACAGCTCTCATCAGAGTCACCAATGACCTCCTGATGACCTCTGACTCCGGCTCCACTTCCCTCCTCATTCTTCTCGACCTCTCTGCTGCTTTTGATACTGTTGATCACCACATCCTCCTTCACCGCCTCCAACACAACATCGGTATCTCTGGCACCGCCCTTCAATGGTTTCACTCTTACCTCACGGGAAGGACCGAGTTCGTAGCCCTGGGGGATGCTAAATCCCACCCCCACTCTGTTGTCTGTGGGGTCCCCCAGGGCTCTGTGCTCGGTCCAACCCTCTTCACCATCTACATGCTCCCCCTTGGTCGTGTCGTCAGCAGGCATGGAATACAATTCCATTGCTATGCTGACGACACACAACTCTACCTCAAGGTCACCCCCTCCTCCACTTCCTCCTCCTCTGTCACTCAACTGGACTCCTGCCTGGAGGAGATAAAGGCTTGGATGAGTGAAAACTTCTTACAGCTGAACAGCTCCAAAACGGAAGCCATTCATATCGGCACCCCTCACCAGCTCCGTTCTTCCCACATTTCCTCCGTCTCTTTTCTCGGCCACAACTTTTCCCTCTCTCCTTCTGTGACTAATTTGGGAGTCAGGTTTGACCCCCATCTTAGCTTTGACGATCATATCAACCATATCTGCAAGACTTCCTTCTTTCACCTCCGTAATATCGCCAAACTCCGGCCATCTCTCTCTCGTCCTGCAGCAGAGAGGCTCATCCATGCCTTTGTCTCCTCCAGGCTGGACTACTGTAACGCGCTCTTCATCGGGATCCTGGGCAAGAGCCTACAAAGGCTCCAATATGTCCAAAACAGCGCTGCTCGGGTCCTGATGAGAGTGCGTAAACATGAGCACATCACCCCCATCCTTCACACTCTGCACTGGCTTCCCGTTCACCTCCGCATCGAATTCAAAATCCTCCTTCACACCCATCACTGTCTGCACGGTGTAGCCCCCACCTACCTCACCGAACTCCTCAACCCACATACCTCAGCCAGAACCCGGTCAGGCCAACTGCACTGTCTGCGCCCGCCCAGGACTCGGCTCAAGACCATGGGCGACAGGGCCTTCGAGGCTGCTGCTCCCCGTCTGTGGAACGCCCTCCCCAACCACCTCAGGGCTCCACAGTCGGTGGATGCTTTTAAAAAAGGACTCAAAACCTTCCTTTTTCAGAAAGCCTATCCTGACTGATCTTATCTGATTTTATCTGCTGACTGTTTTTATTGTTTTGTTCTGTTGCTCGTTTTTACTGTTATTGTTGCTTTTATTGTTATTGTTGCCTTTGTACTGTGCACTTTGAGATTTGTATTCAAATGTAAAGTGCGTTATAAATAAAATCTATTATTATTATTATTATTATTATCTATCTGCCAATGTGGCTGATGGACTCCTTGATCTACCTGTCACTGTGGCTGGTGGACTCAATGATCTACCTGTCACTGTGGCTGATGGAGTCCTTGATCTACCTGTCACTGTGGCTGATGGACTCCTTGATCTATCTGCCACTGTGGCTGATGGAGTCCTTGATCTACCTGCCACTGTGGCTGATGAGTCCTTGATCTACCTGTCACTGTGGCTGATGGAGTCCTTGATCTATCTGCCACTGTGGCTGATGAGTCCTTGATCTATCTGCCAATGTGGCTGATGGACTCCTTGATCTACCTGTCACTGTGGCTGATGGACTCCATGATCTACCTGCCACTGTGGCTGATGGAGTCCTTGATCTACCTGTCACTGTGGCTGATGGACTCCTTGATCTACCTGCCACTGTGGCTGATGGACTCCTTGATCTACCTGTCACTGTGGCTGATGGACTCCATGATCTACCTGCCACTGTGGCTGATGGAGTCCTTGATCTACCTGTCACTGTGGCTGATGGAGTCCTTGATCTACCTGCCACTGTGGCTGATGGACTCCATGATCTACCTGTCACTGTGGCTGATGGAGTCCTTGATCTACCCGCCACTGTGGCTGATGGACTCCTTGATCTACCTGCCACTGTGGCTGATGGAGTCCTCAATCTACCCGCCACTGTGGCTGATGGAGTCCTCAATCTACCTGCCACTGTGGCTAATGGACTCCTTGATCTACCTGCCACTGCGGCTGATCACCACTGTTTCTCTGGCTGGTGAGTCCTGCTCGTCTGACTGGACCAGTGAGACTGTGATTATCCTGACCAGCTGTGTGACGGTCTGTAATACTGATGTTCTGATGTCGTTCTGCTGTTCTTAAATTTGGATCCTGTTAAATTCAATTCATCAATAATGTTCTCCTGTTTTTGGATTCTCTGTTCACCATGGAGACACAACAGAAACACTAAGTTAACTTCACACAGTACACAGAGTGAGTAACCGATACACAGATATCCTTTTTGTGAGCAGAGTTTTCCTTTAATGTCTCCAGTCAGTCTTCAGGTCACCTCCTGACTGCCTGTGAGTCATGCTCGTGCAGCTCAGAGTCTCTTCTCACCTCTGTTATAGACTCCGCCCTCTGAGTGGCAGCTGGGTCATTATCAAAATACGGTGATTTTCCAAGTCAAAAAAGTAAAAAAAATTAATTCAGTTTTCACAAATGTAATTTAATGGGAAGTATTTATTAACATGTTGACCATGTTAACAACTGTAATTGACAACTAGAACATTTGTCTTTTTTAAAATTTTTTATGTTTTTTATAAGGCGTACTTAGTTTTCTGTCATTGGTGTTACCACACTTTCGGTTATAATTACAAGATTCATGAATGCAATAAAATGAATCAAAAGGCACATATCACAACATCTGGAAACTGTTGAACAAACTCCATGAAATAAAACAGTAATTTTTGGAATTAATTTTGAAATATTTAACATTATTACTCAATTTCAGTGATAATGTTTTATTTGACTATATGTGTACTTTCGATAAAAGACAAAATATGCTGATAAAATTACTGAAATTTACCATGGATGAAGTCAAATAATAATATATTTGGATAAAAGTTAAATTGCACTGACATAAGTAATAATAATATCTTAAATGATGTCTAATGTTATATGATCTTCAAATTTCCTTGTAGTAACACCACTGACGCAAATGTAACACCAATGACTTTATACTGTATGACAAATAATTTCTATTCATTGTTACATTTAACATTCCAATAAATGGCACTGTACAACACTGTATAACAATTAAGTTGTTGGACAAAGGAAACAATACAATTCCTTGGCAACATTTTACCTGACTGATATAGACTGTAATTCTCTCAAAAATTCTTAGCCTAAATACTGGCTAACCTTGATGTTGTGGCAACTTCATCCAGGCTCACATGTGGGGTCAACACTGCCTCTCTTCTCTGACTCTGTCTGTGCCTTGCCTGGTTCACTCTCCACTGCTTCCGCTGAACTCTCTTTCCTCTCTCACTTAAATCTTTGATTCTTTTCCGCTTTCCTGTTTCTACGTCATGTAAATAAGTTTCTTTTCTCTTTTGTAGATAATTAACTCTACGTGCAGGATCGGCATCTCGTCTCTGCCTGTACAATCGTTGTTTTTCAGCGGCGCTTATTTTTGCCATAGCCTCCCTGTAAAATAGATTAGGACATTCAGAATTCTTCATACATTATGAAAATAATCAAAATAACTGTTTAATTTTGTATTAAATGTATATTTATATGTTTTAGTTGAGATAAAACATGCTAAATGATGATAAAACACAGGCCTATAGTCATTGGTGTTACAGGCAAGGGTGGTAACACCAATGACAGTAACACCAATGACAAACATCTATAACAGGCTAATTGCACAAAATGGTGTCTAAGCTAGCTCAAATGTGGCATGAGTCAGCATTTTAAAATCTGTAAATTACACTAATTAACCTGTTTTTTTCCATAAAAATATTTCACTCTAGCACAAATCAAAGTAACACCAATGACACAACAAAAAGAACCACGTCGAAAAACAAAACTTTAACTGAAAATATCTTACTTTTACTCAGTAAAGAGACACTCACCATGCATTGACTTAAATGGCTCTTCTTCTTCTTCTTCTTTCTGACCTTGACCTGACCTCTTACATATTCTTGACCTTTCAAAATAAGGGTCTTTGATGCCAGTAACACCAATGACACCCAATCAAGGGACAGATATTCTTTTAAAAAATATTTTTATTATTAAATAGCCAATTTAGTTTTAATTTTATTCATATATTAAGAGCAGTGTTTGTCCATAATTGACCAATTATTATTTTTTTAAACAAAAAAGAGGAAATATTTTTACACCGTCCAATACCGTTGAATCATGGCAGTGGGACAAGTGTTTTTTTAGCTACAAAGGAAATTAAAATTTAAATAAAAAAATAAAACTGCAAATATATAAACTGAAATTATCATCATCATTTAAAATGGTATTGAATTGCATAATTTTGGTTTAATGTGGATGATTTTTTTAAAATTTTCAAGCATTTGTGTGTCTGGAAAATGCAGGGACATGTTTTTCACCGTATTTTGAGAATGACCCAGCTGCTGTTCGTCTGTTTCAGGCCTTGATTGTTAGAAATGAAAATGAAAGAAATTGGGGAGAAGCAATCTAAATATATATTAGGTCTTACAGCTGTGTTTGAGGTTAGATAGGTAGGCCTACCATCTGAGGACAGGAGGTCATGAATTTTGCCTCTAATAGTTAGAATTTTGTCATTAAAAAAACTCATAAAATCATTACTGCTAAGGGCTAAAGGAATACAAGGCTCAATAGAGCTGTGACTCTCAGCCCTAGTCCACACGAGCGAGGGTATTTTTAAAACCGAACTTTTTTGGCCTCCAGTTTTTAAAAAATCTGCGTCCATACGAGCGATGTAATAAAAATACCTCCGTCCACATGACACCGCAAATTCCACTATCAAGCAATGTAATACACATGCCAAAGCAGTAGGTGGCGATATAACTCCTAACTGTAAGGCCATTGTAGCCAATCAGAAGGCAGTAAAATGTCATTACCAGAAAAACAACAAGTGTACTATTATGCAGCAGGAGCAGTCTCCGTAATAGCACACTCTTGTGCCTCTGTTGCTGGATGTGGTTGAGTAGTGTTAGTTGTATGATACAGCCACAAGGTGCTGATATGCTGCTGAATAGCAGCAGTATTTTGTTTAGGTCCATCCTCAAATCGTCTTTTGCACACACTGGATCGGGTAATAACACAGCTGTTTTCTGTTTACGCTGCACACTGTGACGTCATACAATGGAGACGAGACAAAATAACTGCGGTTATCCTGTCCACACATGACTGCTGACACCGGACTTTTCCAAAAAGTTCACCCTGGACTCCAGTTACAAATAACTCCGGTTACAGGGGCCCAAAACTGCGGTTACGTGTGGATGAAAGGCCAAACTGTGAGCAAAGAGTCACGGGTTTATAAATACCTGGGTTGGTGCGGACAGCCCCTCAGTCAGCCTGGCTACAGTGCTGAAAAGAAACCTGGGGTTATTCTTGTTTTCTTATATTAATGCTGAGAAATAGTTTGCTCTGGCATTGCGGAGGCCCCTCTTATAAGTTTTGAGACTGTCTGTCCAGATTAAACGAGATTCTTCCAGTTTGGTTTAGCAAAGGACAGCCCAACATGTCTGAAGACTTTGAAATTGAGGAGGAACAGCATTTCTTTGTTGAGCCGTATTTGTTTGAGCCCGAGTATACGGACAGAACTCAGGCTACTGGACGAAGCAGCCGCCGCAGCTCATGAGCCTAACCCTCAGCCAGCCGCAGAA